>OZ024758.1:21234325-21256825 GCA_964016885.1 Eledone cirrhosa
CATATACTAATAGGAAATGTATCATATGTAAAGTAAACCACCAGATAAACTGTAAAACTAGAAACGTAGTCTATAGCATAAGATGTACGGAGGGTACTTGCAGAAACATGACAACAACATACATAGGCGAGACAGCTCGTAGCATAGGTGAAAGGATAGACCAACACGGGGGGGAGGACTAAAAGGTCGAAAAAACGGTTCAGTACTATACGAACATACCAGACAACAACACGACGGTAACATAGACAACATAGAAATTAGAATAATATCTAAACATAGAAATGACCCAGCAGATAGGCAAATCAGAGAGGCCAGTGAAATAGCACTTAGAATGCCAGGCTAAACAGAGAAAATGAATGGAATAACAACAACAACCAAACAAACAGTGAGTGTGTTCTGTTATTAATTCTGGCAATATTACACAAATATGACCCTCCCCAAGTATATATATATATATATATCTATATATATATAAGTATATGTATACATATATATATATATATATATATATATATATATATATATATATATATATATATATATATATATATATATATATATGTGCGTGTGTGTGTGTGTGTATATATATGTGTGTATATATGTATATATGTATATATGTATATATGTATATATGTATATATGTATATATGTATATATGTATATACAACTATATATGTAGATATGTGTATATATATGTATATATTTATATATATATATATATATATATATATAACGAAGGAAATGTGGTAAGGAACCAGGTGGACCATAACGCAACAAAGTACTCAATACTTAGGGTAGTAGAGTGGGTAATAGGAACCAGTAAGACCCCGCCGGCTGAGCTGAAGCCGTTTCGACGGCTAATTCTGGGTCCAGAATTAGCCGTCGAAAGGGCTTGAGCTCAGCCGTCGGGGTCTTACTGGTTTCTATATATATATATATATATATATATATATATATATATATATATATATATATATATATATATATATATGCATATATATATATATGAGTGTGTGACTATGAGGGTGTGAGGGAGTATGTGTGCTCGAGCGTACTGGTGGGGAAAGTCTGTATCTGAGCATGTGTGTATGCGTGAGTACGGTGCGCGCTTTCTTTCAAGGAAAATATGAAAAATATATCATAAAATATTTAATATTGTGATATTCTAGATGGAACTATTCAAATTATCCAAACTTCTCTAAATGAAAACATATATCAAGACGTGGAAGTTTTCCTGGGAACGTCAGTTGAAAATGATGACGGAAAAAGAGATTGATCTTATATACTTTTCAGATTGATTGTGTTGGCCTTGATGTTTTTATTTTTAACACGATATCAGCCCTGACTAAGCAGAATTATTGCTACGGATCTTCCATCAGTTACAACTCTATATTATTCTATGCCCCACCTTATAATTTCCTATCTGTCATGTGTTATAAAAAACAGTATAGGTCTGATTTGAGGAGAATTTATCTACTGCTTCTGGTATATCGAATGACATCTAACATATTCCTCTCTTGGATCGATTTCATACGCTTCTTTGTGTTGTGCACGTCCAGCTAAGATTGTATATCAGAATATATCCAGCAGTTGCACACGCTTCATCTATTATGATATTTTTATATTGATAATGTTTGTATTTATTCTGAATGTATATTTTATTATATGTCTAGGTTTTCTGTTAGTGCGAGGTCTTCCATGATATTTATCACGCTTAATGTTCTCCGCTGTAATCACTTACCACCTTTTATCCTTCAGAATTAAAATATTAATGTCCGAATTATACATCAACTATATCGATTTCATCTTTTTGAGACTAGAAATGCCATGAGAAGTCATAGTCCTACTCCCTTGACTAATTTTATTAAACTGGAGCTTAGATTGTAAAACTACATTCACTTACAGAATTATACAGGATCTCTCGAAAATATATATCTACAAGTATCCGTACTTTCTCTCAGATTGTTGCATATAGAAAAGTAAATATTAGATATATATATACATAATATTTGTGTGTATAAAGAAACAATACAGTTCCTACATGAATCACAACACTGAAGATTCATCTTCGCACGAGAATGTAATTAAATCTTCCTCAAACTGCATCCTCCATTTTGACGAAAGGAAGATGTCAGTGAATAATGGAGATCTTGATGTCCTGACACAAAACTTAAACTAGATGATCACAGCTGAATAGGGTTTTAATATAAAGCTGAAATTTACAATGCAGTCTTCGGAGTACATAACAAAGACAAGACATTTCTGATGTGCATAATGTATTCTTCTTAAAACTGAGTAAATAAGAGAAAGAAATATTTTAAAACACGCCTTTCAACGTCTAGAATTCCACTTTATGCTACTTTTTATACCTTAGGACCAGAGGTAACTTAGGACCAGAGGTAACTTCCGAATACAAAATGTGAAACTATCAAGCGAGGCTCCAATCGAACTGCTGACAATTAAAATTCATGCTCTGTGGATTATCAAGGATTGGTCGTATAGAATCAAAGCTAAATGAACATATACAAGTGCATTATATCTCAAAGGAGAGGACTACATGTTACTCCAGAGCACACTGTTGAAAATATAATATAATGTAAAATAATTCTGAAATAGATTACTTGACGGCTAAGAGCAAACTTTCGCCAAAAGCAATGAATTCTTATATATGAATCGGCAAAGCAAAATATATAACATAGGTATAAGTGAATAATTGAACAATATGATGTGAATTGTTCTATCGAAATACTATAGAATAGTAATAGTGAAAAATGTCATTAATAATTGTTTCTACTTTAGGCACAAGGCCAGCAATAACCAGTGCATTACTGGTACATTATTTTATCGACCCCGTAAGGATGAAAGGCAAAGTCAACCTCGGCGGGATTTGAACTCAGATCGTAAAGGGACGTAACTATGCTGGAAAGCATGGCGTCCGACCCTCTACCGATACTGCCAATCCACCGCCTACTAGGTATCAATAATAATTGTTTCTACTTCAGGAACAAGGCCAGCAATACCAGTATATTACTGAAAGTTTATTTTATTGACCCCGTAAGTTTGAAAGCTAACGTTTCCTCGGCGGGATTTGAACTCAGACCATAAAGGGACGTAACTATATGTTAGAAAACATGGCGTCCGACCCTCTACCGATACTGCCAATCCACCGAATATTGCAGAGATGAGTCAGCAGCTATGATTAACTACGTGATAAGAAATTGTAGTTTGGATACATAAACCCAAGTCTATGGTACAATAATAAATATTTATATAATACTACTCACACAATACATAATTGTTTCTACTTTTGGCGCAAGGCCAGCAATTACCCAGTGCATTACTGGTATTTTATTTTATCGACCCCGTAAGGATGAAAGGCAAAGTTAACCTTGGCGGGATTTGAACTCACAATACATATATGTGTGCGAGTGTGTGCCGGTGCATATTAATGGCTGTATTTCAGTTTCTGTGTGTATGTGGATTCTAATCGACGTGTTAAAGATTCTGCACCCTGTCCGACTTACTAACAATTATCAAAGTATTATAGTATAATTATATTTTACTTCCACATTCCAGAGACTGATATTTCTCCGGAAATGAAGACGTGGGTTTGGTGGGGGTTTTTTTTTCGTATTCTAATAAAATATATTCTATTGTAGAAATGATAGTTTTATCATTGAAACCTGTTTTATTATGTTGAATTTATTGGGTAATTAAAATAATATGATAAATTAATACCGACACTTATTTCTTAATGTTGGATAGAAAGCTGAATCGTTAGAACGTCAGGTCCAATCTGTACTCTGAGTTCATATCTCAACGATGTTTTCTTTGACTTTCACCCTTTCAATGTCACCAAATCAGATAGTCTTTTACTAGGCTAAATTCTTCCTCTCTTCGTCTCACTTTTTCTCTTCATCTTTCTATCTTTCGTGGGAAGAAATCGACACAGTTCGGCCAGGTTTACACGTCGAGAGTCTTAGTATGTTGCAGCATCGCTCCTTCGATTTCATCGGGAGTTCCAGTTCTATGAACACTATAATCGTGTGGGGGGTTTCTAATTCTAATTCATCATAATTATATAAAGGCATTTCTAAAAATGGTCAAGGAAAATAAATCTCTGTTGCATAAAACATTTTCAATGAATTCGTCAAGTACACTTGACCATACAATAAATAATACGTTTCTAAAGCTTATAATATCTTTCATACATATCACTACGATTATTGATGACGTAACTTGAACTGACATGTATGGGTAATTCGTGGTAATAGTGATAAATATCGTCATATCAAATTACGTATTGAACTAAGAATTGTATATGTTTGCAATGTACTAAAGTCCCTATAGAGTTAGTTTAGTGTCTGCAAAAATATTTCATTGTTAAATATTGCGATATATTCTATCTGAACGGGATCTCAGATTATATAAGCATGTGACCCACGAATTTGTACCCATTCTATACTATTAGAATACCCCATGTAACGGAATGCAAATAGACAGATCTATTTAATAGGAAACGTCTTCGAGTTGACAGAAATTGGCAGGTGATTGTGGCCGCAGGACCAAGCCACACAAGAAATACAACCAAAAAGGATACCCGTCACAGTTAAACTATCTTAAACGGAATTACCGTATTTACCGGCGTCAAAGACACTACTTTTTTCCTAAAATAAGTCCATAAAATGTACCACGCGTCCTGGAGCCCGAAGGTTGTTTATTATTTTTTTTCAAATTTTTGGTTGTCAAAATTAGGGTGCGTCCTAGAGGACGAAGCGTCTTCGGCACCGGAAAATACGATATGTGAAAATGATTTTATATGATATTGTCTCTAATGATTTCAGTTTAACGCTCAGAGAGAATGTGAATGTTTCATACGGTGGAAGATCTACAAGCATCTGTCAGTAAATATTTACAAGTTACCTACTGCTACAATTATATATAACACAGCAGATTTCTGTGAGAGCAAAAATTACCATATTTTGATTTACACAACTTTATTAACGATTTCCTAATTAAATTCTTATCCAATTAAATTCCATATTTACGACGAGGTCAGTTTGAAGTGATTTTAATATCAATTGATTTTGAGAGCATGTAGCATTCAAAAATACAAAATATAAGTTCTTGCAGCATACTACCCTCACAAACATCAGATCTGAACCGACTATAAACCAGCCCGTATATCTGGGGCACTAAACTGAAATAAAACCTGAAGTTCAGCAAACATATGCTTCTTTCTGAAGCATCGTAATCATATAGAAATAGTACTACACATTCGTATACAATAATGTATTATAAACATTCAATCGTTTGCAGAATACTATGTTCACTAATTCAGTCATATACGTATGTAATGTGTGTGTATGTGCACACATGTATTCGTATATGTATGTATATATATATATACATATATTTATATATATATATATATATATGCATGCGTGTGTGTATATATATTAGTACATGTGTCTTTATTTGTGTTCAAATTTAGTTATGTAGAGGAATATATGCGTGTATGTAAGAGTATACATATATATATATATATATATATATATATATATATATATATATATATATATATATATATATATAATTATATATATATATGTGTGTGTGTGTGTGTGGATGTGTGTGTGTGTATGTGTGTGTATTCAAACGTACGTGTGTATCTCATTTAAACCATGAATGGATATCTGCACAATTACTGAGCTTCACACGTAGTGTATACACACAACTACATTTCACTGCTCTGTTTTATCTTATTTCTTCGTTCCTACATTACTGATATCATACATCTTTTTTCATATCTCCACCTAAGATACGTGCGTACCATTCGTGAGTTGGAATAGATTTAACCGTTTATTCACTCATCTACAATGCCTGGGACTAGTGCGAATGGAACAAATCAATATTTGATTTTCTCTATTCGCAAGTGCCGTATAGAAATGCGTATTTCCAGTGAGGTGAAACCTTGATCAGTTTTCGATTATCATTTGAAAGGACTTGAGTTTCCTTTATTCTAGTAGTGCCTTTGGCAAAAGCATGAAAGAAAGCACGCCCCATTTAAGCTATAAAATATAGGGACTTGATCGCTAATTGAATGGAATCAATATTTGATTTCACTCTACTCATACACAACATTGTACGACCCAACAAAAGCACTTCTACATTGTCATTTTGCATGCTAGAAATAGCAGTCAAATCGCTTTCAAAGATTGCCTTATTGTGTTTAAAAAGACGCATTAGATGATATGATGTTACATGTTTTCTATACAAATGAAACTGATGCGTTAATTAAAGCTGAAGATAGGTTTTGATTCTCTGTCTATTTGATCAGGTTTACTACTAAACCATTAATGTATCTGAAATTCTGAGAGAATATATAATGTTTCTTATAATCTTATTTCATATCCGAATTCATCTATTTGTGTTCTATACTTGAGACCACTCGACTGTATGTTGCTTATATTTCAAATATATTACCTAATGTATATATTAACAGTTTCGACTTAAAATATTGATAAAATAATCAATGTCAACTAGATCATAGTCATCAAACCCGTTCTTTAATGCTCATTAACAATCTACTTTTATCATATTGGTTTCGAGCATTGCTATAGAGATGTTGTCAAATTACGATCAGGTCTAAACATTCAATTCAGGGTACGACTCTCAACTGAAGTCTGGAAAAAAAATATTCCAATAAAATATATTTACCGTTTTTCCCGGCGTCAAAGATGCTACATTTTTTCTAAAATAAGTCTCAAAAATCTACCATGCGCCCTGGAGGCCGAGGGTTGTTTATTTCTTTTTTTTTTCAGACTTTTGTTGTCAAAATTAGAGTGCGTCCTCGAGGACGAAGCATGTTCGGCGCCGAGAAATACGGCGCTTAGAGCTACAGGACTTCCAGTATTTCAGCTAAACCTGAGCCAATCGACTTCATATATCTGGAAAGGTCTATGTAGATATTGAGCGCCGCCTTAAAATGTATGAACTCCAAAACAAAATGTTTGTTTTGTATATGTTACTATCGTGTTGAATTCCAGGAATTGGTGCTAAAGATAATTATATAGAAATGCTAATTAAAGCGATAATTATCATAGTTGATCTTTAATGATCTATACTAATTTCTGTCCCTAGTATTCCAATATTATACATTTACGCAGAACATGTTGTTTTCTTCTTATAGAGAAATATATAAATATAGGTCACAATTTATCAATGTCTGTTATTGATACTACTCCATGCTAGATTTTCTCATATCATTTAACTAAAAATATTTGCTTTTTTCGTTTTGCAAAAAGTCTGAATGAATATCATGCATTTTATTAATTATGTTCTATAAGTGGCATTCTTAATTACCAAGTACCTGTTGTACTAATTAATGAGACATGTAATTAAGGCATTCAGTAATTCATAATACTAGAGTAATTATTATCATATAAGAAAATACTGGTAATTAAATAGAACTATACAGTCATCGATTTGTGATATTCGAAGATGTGCTTATGTAAAGTTTCACACTACTCGAGTATACATACATTATTTGTGTATAAGGCCAATTATACATACATATATATGTGTGTCTGTATGTGTGAGTATATATATGTATAAACATAAATGCATATATATATATATGTATATATATATTTGTATACCCATATATATATGTGTGTATGTGTGTGTATGTGTGAGTATGTATGTATATATATATATATACACATAAATATATATATATATATATTTATATATATTTTATACCCCTATATATATTTGCGTGTGTGCGTGTGTGTCTGTATGTGTGTGCGTATATATATATATATATATATATATATACATATATAACGAAGGAAATGTGGTAAGGTACCAGGTGGACCATAACGCACCAAAGTACTCAATACTTAGGGTAGTAGAGTGGGTAATACATATATATATATATGTATATAGGAACCAGTAAGACCCCGACGGCTGAGGTCAAGCCGTTTCGACGGCTAATTCAGAATTAGCCGTCGAAACGGCTTGGGCTCAACCGTCGGGGTCTTACTGGTTCCTATATACATATATATATATATATATATATATATATATATATATATATATATATAAACATTTCGAAGTTTGAAAGCCACGTGTGTGTATGTATAATTACAATTTATACAACATCAAGTAGGTAAATATTTATGTATGCCTTTATTTGTTTGTGTATTTATGTTGTGTGAGCGTGTCTGTGTGCAGGTATGGATGTTATTGCATGTGTGAATCTGTACAGTTTGAGTTATATGTTTCTGTATGTTAACATGCATATATGCAGTTATTGCTTGTTGAATTTGTGAAATGCTTTACATATTTTCACATTTTATTCCTGGGTTGTAATTGTAACTCACTAAGTTACTGGGCAATTACTGGTTCGGGGATGTTTACTGGTGGAGATATAACATATGTCACAGCCTAGTGCAGTCTGTAACTAACCCAAGTTCTGCTGCACGTCGGGCTGAGGAGGCCAAACTCTCCAGGTACCGGCCGCTCTCCGACAAGTTCGCGGTCGCCTCCTTGGCAGTGGAGACTTATGGTGTCCTTGACCCTATGGCTACCTCCCTATTCACACCATAGGCGCTGAGCTATCCAGCCGCAGGTGTGAGCCTCGCGTGCTGGAATGGCTCTTCCAGCGCATCTCCCTTACCATCCTCCGGGGAAACGCCTTCTCCATTTTGTCCGCCGGGGCTGTGGGGAGACCAGCTCGTGGGACCCCATTTGCTCACCATACGGATTAATAGGCATAGGTTATAAACTATTGTAAATAAAACCTCACAACTGCAAAAAAAAAAAAAAATGATTTCACATTCGTAGGTAACTTTTGATTTTTGCATTCCCTCACAAACCAATAAACACACACATACACACACACACACACACACATACACAAAACGGCTAACATCAAAACATTCCCTTAAAATTGCAGTCACCGAAAACTAAACTTTAAAAGAAATAACTTGCAATTGGATCCGAGGAAATGCATTTCTTGAACAGTAATCTGGTTGCATTTCAAAACCATTCAAATAATATTTTTCGAAAATCTTCATTTATGCCAGAGAGGTTATATTGCACTCACAAGCAGCCCAAACAGTATCATCTTCGAGAAACAATTCAGTCAGAATCATACATACACGTATATATATATATATATATATATATATATATATATATATATATATATATAGAGAGAGAGAGAGAGAGAGAGAGAGAGAGGGGGTGGGGAGAAATATCAGAACGTATGTGCGCGTGTGTGTTAGTGTATTTATATATATGTGAGTGCATATGTATGTGTAAATATAGTTACACACACACAAACACACACACACACATATATGTATATATATATATATATATATATATATATATATATATATATATATATATATATATAAACACATCTTTAATCATACTTTTATATATATATATATATATATATATATAAACACATCTTTAATCATACTTTTATATATATATATATATATATATATATATATATATGTGTGTGTGTGTGAGTGTGTATGTGTGTGCCCGTTCATATGTACCATTGTATGTCATAACTTTAATAGTGTATGGACGCATTAAATTTTAGAATGTATATGTGTATATATGCTAGTAAACCCAGAACATATAACCTTTAAATATTTAACTTGTCTTTATATGTATACATTTATATATCTACATACATATATGTGCATATCTAGATATATACATACACACACATGTCGGTATACACACATATATATATATACATATATATATATATATATATATATATATATATATATATATATATATATATATATATATATATATATATATACGTGCGTGTGGGTGTCTGGTTGAGTGTATAAAGCCGAATGTTCGGCTTTGAAGCGTTGAAAATATATGTATCTATATAGATATTTATATATATATATATATATATATATATATATATATATATATATATATATGTTTACATATATGTACTTATTTATATATATTCGAAGAATTAGTATTGCCCGAAGCAATGAATGATTCTGTAATTTCGTGCGATCCAAGGAGGTAGTCGCAAATAACCCAAAGGCGCTAATTAATTTGGCTTCTTACTGATAAAAACAAATTCTTGATACGATAGAAACGTGCCAGGTAATAGACAATGTTCCCACGAGGCTCTGCTGAACATTGGGAAATAATGAGGAGGAGAAATGTGGAACCTTATAACTAATATCTATAAGATCAATTTCCTGCCAACCTTTGATCTTCATCCTCGGGCCTATGTGAAGTATGCGATAGAACTAGAATATAGTGTAGTACATATACTGGGCAAGCAATATACTTCGCCGTTTCAAGAGAACAAGGAAACAGTATCCAAATGCCTTTTTTTTTTTTTTTTTTTTTTGACTAAACATATTTCTTTAGAATGAAACCAGTAAAATATTAAATAAATACATCTAGGATAGTTCTAAAGGAAAATTAAAATTACTGCAAAACATATATATATTATTTCATAAAGTTGGTATATGTAATTTGGAGGAACTATTTTGGCAACAATAAAGAATGATTTCTTATATCAAAGCACTACACCTATATATGTCTTTCTTCTTATATATTATTTAATTATTTTAGAAATCTAAGCCTAGGTGTTAAAAAAGTACATCCCCTTGTTAAGGTTTTAACAAGTTATATAAATACGCAGTCCTATAATATCACTTATTGTTGAATTCAACACTCAAATTATATATTATTCCAGTAGCATCATAGGTTTGCAACTCAAGTATTTAATACTTAAATCTATATTGATCCAGTTGAATTTGGTTACAACACGAATATCATACATATATTTCATTAAATTATGGAATTGTTGGCCCTCAGGCGAATATTAATTTCTTAGGAATGGATTGAAGAGGATTTAACATGTAAACTACTATAGTGATAATTATTTCACGGTTAACGTATATCCCTCAGGGCATTGCTAGTAATTAATTCATCGATAATATAACGATAAAATCTGAATTTACTGTTGCCTCTATCCGAAATCAAAATATTGTATATTATAAGTACAATACTTAATGTCATAAATTATAGTAATAAAAAAAAACAGAAAGTGTAAAAACGCCCTTCTGTCACGAATGCCCATGTGATTTGTACCTAAAATGTAAAGATTCTATCCGAGGCTTGTGCCTCATTTATTTAAAAATAATTTTTTTAAATCATGTTCACTTAAAAATAAATTTCATATAATAAATATATACACAGACATGTCTCTCTGTCAATCTTCTCTCTCACAATAACTATGTCTTTCTCTCTCTAATCATGAAGGTAGCCGGAAAAACCTCATATATCGGAAACCCGTGCTCCGATCTACATGAAACTTGTTTTATTCAATTTGTATTAACATTTGTATTAACATTTCAGGGGCAACTTCCTTTCAAAGTATTTCCCATTATGTGCCGTTTTGGCTGTATTACAGACAAGAGACAACCACAGAGTTTTAGGAGTTTATAGATATCATCCCTTACACGGATATTACAAGTATTTATTCAGCAGCCCTTTTTAAATGGTGTGTTTTAGGAAGATAGAAGAGATTCATCACTAAACGTAATAAGCAAATATGTACTGCGACATCTCCATTGTCTGTCTGGTATTTCCAGAAAATATATGAAATATTACGAAAACTATGTTTCAATACATAGCTATACTACAGTACAATAGCTTTAAATTTTTTGTTTCTTGGTAAATTATTGATCTTATTTCGAGTGATGTGTTGATGTGCTGTATAGAAAAAAATGAATCGCACGTTATTTAATCAAATAGAATTTATTTCCAATCTATTTACTTTCTGAATATCATTTAATGATAATATATTCGTGTCATGCCAAGAAAGTCGTCTGAACTAGACACCTCGGCTTCTTGCCATACGTTTGAATTTTCTAAAGATATATTTTGCGTGATATTCTTTTCTTTTTGTAAATATGCTTTAAGAAAGAGTTACATAGAAATTTATGTTTTGAATACTGAAACTATATATTTCAATAGAGATCCCATTTCATTTATACACCTCAGGTTTACGCCAAAGTCCACTTTCAGTGCAATTATATTTTATATACTATATTCTAGGTTATGTCGTATATTAGATAAATAAATTCCACATTTAATAATAAAATATCAACTTGTTTATGAGGTCATTGATATTGCAACGCAGCCCCTGGGGAGAGGAGCTTCAATATAGGAAACCAACTGTGTACTATTTAACGAACCTTATCAGTTACTGGACATTTAGGAGTGAGTGTATCAAGTAAATAGTCGTTAGAACGTTGGATAGAATTATCTATTGTATTCGTTGCTGCTCTCTGATTTCTGAGTTCAAATCCCACTGAGGACAACTTTGCCTTTCATCGTTTCGGGGTCGATAAAAAAGTAGTAGTCTAGTATTGGGGTTGATTCCTCCTCTATTCCCTTTATTATTTCCTCTCCTCTCACTTTCTATCTTTCTCTGAAAGGATCTGCTGTTCTCAGGCCTGGAGATGGACGGGCTCCGCCAGGCTTAATAATGCGCAAGAAATACGGCTCTAACAAGATTTACGGGACCATACCATAACACACCATACTATATTAGGTAAACAGCTACTTAATATTCTATCAAATACAAATTGAATATGATTAACATCAGAACACATTTAATGTATGCCATTCATCAGATATATATATTATCAGAAATATGCCAAATTGCCGTAGAAGGAAGGGAACATGAATTATATATTTTAAAGTAAGGAATAGTAAAATATGATGGTATCAATTTTAACGAGTTTATTAAATTATCTCTTAATAATCTCAGACACGTCTTGTATGTTTTCTGTTTACTGCTTATAGATATCATTCGCAGAAAGTGTATTAAATAATCACGTTCTCTATAAACGGCATATGAATGCATGTGTGCATGTATTTTCATATATGTGTGTCTATGTTCGAAAGTACCTATATGCGTGTATATATAGGTATCAATACACCATCAAATCCTTCCGCTCACACTAAACGAAAGACATATTTCCGCATATATGCAAATATATTAATATATATTCGTGAAGGCGCATGGCTTAGTGGTTAGAGCATTGGGCTTGCAATCGGAAATGTGTGAGTTCAATTCTCGGACAAGGTGATACGTTGTATCCTTGAGCAAGACATTTTATTTCACGTTGCTCCAGTTTACTCAGCTGTAGAAATGAGTTTCCCTTGACAACATATATAGTGTAACGTATATATGGTGTGAAAGGTATATATATATATATATGTATAGTATGTATATATATATATATATGTATATATAGACTGTAATGTGTATATATAGTAGGTATATAATGTCTATGAATGTTGTCACGTCACTGGTGTCAAGCTGTATCAGCCTTGCTTTTCCCTTTGACATTATCGGTGGCGTGGAGAGACGAGACGGGTATGCAGAGGTGACTGGTAGTCTCCCACAAACAACCTTGCCCGGACTTGTGGCTCGGAGGGAAAATTTCGAGGTGTAAATCACCTGGTTATTCTTGGCCGAAAGGGGTCTTTTTGTTATTCATCGAAATTGTTTTATTTGTTCACATACATATATTTCGTTTGTTTCGATTATATTTCGATTGTTTTCGTTTTAACATCATATAATCAGTTTTTAACTCTTTATCTTTCATATTTGCATTTACTCTCTCTTTGATTATGCTATCGTTCTATGGTTGTCTATCAATTTAATATAGAACCGTTTCCTATGAACAGTAATATATCTATCAACATGTCCTGATTATTGTCCGTAGAGCTTGTATGATTGATGAATATTGTCTAATAGATATAAGATATTTGACTGTTTTCCGATAGTATTGAAATGATATATCTACTATACTGGCTACATCAAAACAATATCCAGTCATCAGTACCTTTAGTTTGCTTCACCGTCTTATACTTTTTTTTCCGACAGGGCCCATCCCATTGACATAACACAGCGATTTAATCTGCTATATCTGTTTTCATAATGCTGTGAACGGTGTCATGGTTGAGTCCCTCGCTCGGATTTGAGGCGAAATTGATCTCTTGAACAACAGGAATGAAATTTCTCTTAAGAAATCCCTACCAAACTTCCATATTTAATACGTGTATGTATAATTGTCATGCACAAAACCTCTTGTCATTTCAACCCGGTAAATTTATATAACCCAGTATGATATATATTACCGCATTATGTAAATATCATATATTATTTTAAGTATTAAACTAAAGAGTTGATTATACAAACGTATTGTAAAGTTAGACGGACAGAAGAAATTTCATTTCAAAGAAGCATCTAGCTGATCCAATGGTGTATTAATAACATTGAACCCATAAGTAATATGAACAATGTTATGTGTATCAATAACCGAAATAGCCATTATGTATTTAGATTAAAATTTCAATTTATATAATCATTCTATACATATAGAATTTCTATACTTCCTCTATAGTTGTCCTTATTCACCTGGGAATATCATGCTCATATATGCTATTGAAATATATAAAGAAATTGCAGTCCAAGTACTTTTGTAAAGCTTTGTAGAAGTGTATGCAATATAAATTGGAAACATCGGTGAATATGGCGATACCTACATTAAAATGACAATAGATAAGTTGGTTGTTTTAGTTTATTTTATTATTATTCAAGCTTGGAGTGTTTCAAAACAGATCTTGCTGAGAATGTATGGCCTACGTAGGAAGCATACAAAGAAATTTGTGTAGACATTTGAAAATATTTTCTGTTGAAAATTAACAATGGCGAAAAATGTTGAGAATGAAAGCAATATAGTTTTCCTATAATGAAACCAAACCAAGAAAAATAGCTGAACAATATTTATTGTAATTCACATTGATATAATTATATCAGGAACAAGCTCATTTTGGAAAATATCAAATTAGAATAAAAGAAGCAAATACAAATAAATGGGAAACAGAGTATGTTCTGTGAATTCTTATGTAAATTCTGAGAGTTTTTCACTCTTTTGAGAAATATAACGCAATAGAATTCATAATATTATAAAAGCGAATATTTGTTCTGTGATAGTCGTTATTTTTCTTACAGAAGATAATTGTATTCTGACACCTTTAATCGTTGCTGGGTGAAAGACGGAATGAATACAACTGATTCTGGGAAGAAAAGCAATATCTGCGTGTAAGTATAAATTATTTACACATGATCCATATCACTATATCTTCAACTTGTGTCATTTTCAATGTCCATCATATACAGCATTGATTCAATAGAAATAGATTGTAGATCAAAGAATGCATGTATAGAAATTAATATGATGATAACATTTCTTAAAAAGTGTGAAAGAGCAATCTGACAATAGCAAAAATAGAAAAAGTAACCGGGGTTTCGTTGCTCGTCAAAGCAAAAAGGGTCGAACTCCGAAAGGTTTGTGGTAGAGCCTCTGTCAGTAGAGACAACATACGTCCTTAGCCCCCGCACTAAATCATGCAGGCTAATGTGTGTTTCAAAATATACATATTTAATTATGTGCGGATTCCCGATGTAGATCGGGAGGTGATCAGAGTTAAAAAATGTACTTATATATATATATATATATATATATATATATATATATATATATATACCCGTGTGTGGGCATAGCTATATAAGAGATGTCAACCTGAATGGACCTGTTATTTTTATCTAAAGTCATTTTTTTCCAATTCAAACCCGCCCGTCCCCTCAATCTATCTTATTTCTCATTCTTTCTTCTGATGAAGGACTAGCGCCCGAAACGTTACAACCCTCTTCCTGATATTTCAAGCGTTAACCTAAAATGTTCCTTAAATATATTGTACCGATTGTGTTGTTATTTCGGTTTATCTTTTATATATATATGTGTATATACATATACATATATACATATATATATATATATATATATATATATATATATACGATATTAACAAATGGAAACTATATTTATAAAACCATATTTATTTCATTATACATATTTCAAGGACACCAAGTTAAATTATGGTGTGCTTTCATCAGAAAAAATATAATATAGATCAGTTTTATAAATAAATATTGACATACCCTTAAAGAATGCAACCATTACTGTTGGAAGCTCCCGGATAGTGGAGTTGTAGCTTTAATTATATTATTATTAGTATTGGATATTTTCATTTTTAAAATAAGCCGTTGGGTTACGGAGAAAGAGAAAGATAAATAAGGAGAGAGAGAAAATAAAGAGAGATAGAAAAGAGAAAAGAGAGAGAGGGAGAGAGAGACCAAAACAACAGAGAGAGAAAGATATATATAGAGAGAGGAGACATATCTTGTTGAGTTAACTTAACAATTGAGATGAAATGAATAAATAAAATTAGAAATGTTAATAATCATGAATGGAATATACATATATAATATGAGAAATTAACCATTGTTTAAATATGATTAGATGTTAAAAATTGAGATCAATATATTAAAAATTGGGATCTATATATTAAGAAATCCATATATTACTAGAGAACTACATATCATATAACACGTATACACACGCAAAAATACATATAAATATATATACACACTTATAAAATACATATACATATCTAACTACGTATATAATATATACACACACAACATAAAGATTCTTTAATTTAATTTAAGATATAGGAATCTTATAAAATGTTATAATTGTTAAGATATTAAAGGAAATTTTATTTTATACACACTTTATTATATTAAACAACATTTTTTTATATAAGTTTTATAAGATTACCTGTTATGTATTTATGGCTATTATTATATGTCCATCTGTCAGGAATCTTGGGATAATCACTATACATAAGTGCAATCAAATTGTATGGATATACACGCATATGTATATACACTCTCTATATCTTTCTCTATATCTTTCTCTCTCTGTTGTTTTGGTCTCTCTCTCTCTCTCTCTCTCTCTCTCTCTCTCTCTCTCTCTCTCTCTCACTCTCTCTTTCTCTTTTCTATCTCTCTCTCTCTTTTTTTTCTCTCTCTCCTTATTTATCTTTCTCTTTCTCCGTAACCCAACGGCTTATTTTAAAAATAAAAATATCCAATACTAATAATAATATAATTAAAGCTACAACTCCACTATCCGGGAGCTTCCAACAGTAATGGTTGCATTCTTTAAGGGTATGTCAATATTTATTTATAAAACTGATCTATATTATATTTTTTCTGATGAAAGCACACCATAATTTAACTTGGTGTCCTTGAAATATGTATAATGAAATAAATATGGTTTTATAAATATAGTTTCCATTAGTTAATATCGTATTTTTACTCCAAATATTTGTTGAGTGCTTTATATCAGTGATAAAAATATTTGCTTGTTGTATCCAAACAATTTAAATAGAACTTTTACATATATATATATATATATATATATATATATATATATATATATATATATATATATATAATGTAGAAGGTGAGTAATATTGTAGAACTATAGACCGAACTATGCATATATCAGATAAGTAGCACTCAACAGTTGGTAGTGCTGGAGTATATATAATAAAGAAGAAATTAAAAGATGGTTAAAAGAGTTCGATATATTTTGTTATGCGTATTTCGAATACAAAATCATCCTCGGACGAAAGTCGTGTTCTCATCACATAAAATAAGGTATCATGATATGAGGCATAATATCACTTGTTAACAGGAAAGTGCTAAGTCTACATGTTACATTATTTTATCTGATGAGAACACAATGTTTAACCCAGGATAATTTCCTATTCGCAATACGCATAATAAAATATATGGAACTCTTTTAACCATATATGTATATATATATATATATATATATATATACATATGTGTGTGTGTGTATGTGTGTGTGTGGGGGGGGGGTGTCTGTACGCGTGAGTTTGTGTGTTTGTTTAGTTAAAAATAGGGGTGCTGTTTAGTACAGAACTCTCATTACAGATGAAATAAATGTACAAATAAAATCGCTCAGAAATGTAATTTTCTTCACACCACAAGACAAATCGTTCTATGTTACGTACATCAAGTAGTCATACGTTTTATAAACTACCCTGTACAGGTTTCCATTGATTAAGACAGACGTTTCACATAATAATTTAATTTAACAAATTGGGTTCTCGAATTTTGTGACTTAATAAACATATGCTTATTTTCTGTGTGAAACACGTCCTTATGACTCTTTTGTGGTGTTGGAGTTATGGTGTGTAAATCGAGCTAAATAGACAGGATTCAGTTAATTCAATAGAAACGTTTAACCGTGTGTTCACTTCGAAATACACTGATGAGCATTTACTTTTATATTTTACTCATATATATATATATATAGTGTATATATGTGTCTTTCCTCGAGTTTTTGTTATTTATCTGCCCATGTTTTCATATAAGTATTCCTAAGGATGCCGTCAGGGTCATACATTTTCATATATATATATTTATATATATATGTGTGTGTGTGTGTGTGTGTCGGGATCAATGGGGGGGGGGGGGTAATCACAGTAGGTAAGGTACTCAATACATATCAAAGTATAAATAGTCAATAGAGAAATGGCTTCTACAGGACTAGAACTGTTTTCTGATGGTCTCTTTCGAATGTAACAGTTCTAGTCCCGTAGAAGCCATTTCTATATTATCTGTATATATATATATATATATATATATATATATATATAGAAGAGTCAAGTATTGAGTACTCTGGTGCGTTACGGCACATCTGCTATCTTACCACACCCTTTTTCTTATATGTATAAATATATGAAAAAATGGCGTGCTGCGTGGTTGCAAATCGGTTACATATGAATAAAATTAGTCCTTCATCAGTGATCTCCCAGCCTTCATTGGTATTTCATCGCTTTAAAGATCATATACCTCTGGATGGTGCGAACAACGGCTAAAGAAAGTCGTTGGGGACACGTAAAATAGAGTGAAACGATCGAGACATGTAAACAAACAAAGATGGTAATGCAACGAAAAGTGAGGAAGAAGGAGTCAAGTCCCTGAAATAGATGAACTTAAGTTCTGTGAAATCGTAGACGAGAGATAAAGACCATCCAACCTGGGTGAAATGTGAGCGAGAAAAGGATTTCACACAGGTAAACAGGAGGAAGTGATGGAGAGGGAGTAGCAGAGAGTGAGTGAGTGAAAGTGTGAGGAAGAGGCTAACTGAGAGAGTGACTGACAGAGGGGGTAAAAAGAAAGTGAGAGATACAGAGAAAGAGGAAGCAGTAAGAAAGAAACGGACGGGTCACAGCGGAGGAAAATATATAAATATATGAAAAATTGATTGGCGTGCTGCGAGGTTGCAAATGGGTTACATATGAATAAAATTAGGCCTTCATCAGTGATCTTCCAGCTTTCATTGGTATTTCATCGCTTTAAAGATCATATAGCTCTGATTTCGATTCTGATTGAATTCTTTTAATCTATCTTAATTTTGGATATATATATATATATATATATATATATATATATATATATATATATATATATATATATATATATATATATAGAGAGAGAGAGAGAGAGAGAGAGAGAGAGAGAGAGAGAGAGAGAGAGATTCGGCTAGCCTCACATGACATAAATGAGAGAACGTAGTCTCTTGGTTTTCACGAAAACAAAATTCATCTACTTATTTAGATATACAACGATAGGAATGAATAACATCCATAGTTAAATTCCATTATCTTTCACTTTCACAGTTCTGACAAATCAATAATAGGTTTTCATGTAAATTAAATGTTAATGAAAACATTGCTGAAACGATTGTAATATCTATTGAAATGTATATAAATAAATGATGGAAAATTCAGAGATTTTGTGAGAAACTGAATTCTTTGTAATATAAATTAAGCTAAAAATTATTATCGACTAAACTAGAAGTGTATTTACACAAAGTAAAGAAAAAGAATTTAAAGAAAAAACAAAAATGTTTCTATAGTCTGAAATAGTTGTTGTTTATGCAAATTGCAATTTTGTCAATTAGAAATGTTTGAAGAATCAGTTACGATAGAGTTAACTATATTAAAAGATCAAACAAACAAACAAACAAACAAACAAACAAACAAACAAACAAACAAACAAACAAACAAACAAACAAACGAATGAAAGAGACGTAATAAATTGATGGTTTTCAAATGTCTATTTAGGGTGAAAGTCATTAATTAAACAAATACTATTTATTCGTAATAATTGTTCTTTCGTGTCATCATTGGAATATTTCAGTAGTGTTTCGTTGGTTTGTAAGCGAAGACATTGCTAATGCCTTCCTAACTTCTTCGTTATTTAGAAAGAATTGGAAGCTGTGAGAGTCCCGCACAATCGTTCTAATAGTGAAGCATCGCCGCCTCAAAGAGATGGATAGAGTGAGAAGAGGAGACACCAGGGCACACAGACAGGGATAGAATGCGGAGGAGGGAGGGACCCGGACACAAAGAGAGATACAATTAGAAGGAAAGAGAGCGATAGAATGAGCAGGAGAGAGAGACCAGGACAGAAAGAGAGCAATATAATCAGCAGGAGAGAGTGACTAGGGCACAAAGTGAGAGACTGAGATAGAGGGAGGATGGAGATCCCCCCTCCTCGTTAGAGCAAGTTTATCCTAAGGTTAGAAGATTATATGAATGTATTAAACTATTCGACTTTACTAACCTAGAATTTCAGCTTTCTCGTGATCTTTATTGCTTGAGCATGAGGAGAGGCAAAGATTGTCGTGGTTAATTGGATTCTTTTTCTATTTAGGCTGAAGGGGAAGCTTAATCGGGAAGGTGTCTTCAAATCGGAGAATTGGTACACATTCTTGCAACAGAGAGGGCTCCCTAGAAAGTAGATTGCGTTGTTAAATGAGATTATGTCTAAAACTAAAAGGCACCACTTCAGATCGGAGAATTGGTGCGAATTCTTGCAACAGAGAGGACTCCCTGGAAGGCAGATTGCGTTGTTAAATGGGATTATGTCTAAAATTAATAAGCACCACAAATGGATATCAACTCACATTCTGAAAAAAAAGAACAAATGGTGCAACGTCTCTCACTTGGCCACTTAACGATGTCGCACATACAAACAAGTAGGAGTAGTATTCATATATCATCCTTGGGCAGTTGAAACGCAGAGTGGAACTCGATTGGCTTTCCACTGAAAACACAATATGCTTGAATAAAAAGTAAAAGGTATTTTGTCTGATGTTCTACAGCTCTTCTAAAACGCTTCCTGTTTCGTCTCCTATACTTTGCCTCGACGACAGACAATTATTGTACCGCCAATCTAAGACAATTAAATGGACAGAGGTGTTGTTTTAATAAAAATGAACGTTAGGTCGGAAATGTTACTTTAAAAGGTATATTTGAACATTAAACCGTATGACATTCAGAGGAAATGTTAATTCATTTATTAGACAAGTATCTGTCACTAGAGTCATTAAATCATTAGTTATTTAGAAATCAAATTAATTTATAATATTTCAATGTCCTACACGCTATTAGTGTACAAATGGAAATAATTTCAGTTGCCGATGAATTAGTTGGCAGATTAATATTACAATATCATATGTCTAGTAAGCAAGAAATATTACATATTTATATAACCTTGGTTTATATGTCTATACCTTTGTACATGGAAATGTCCCCATCAAGGCGAATGAATCGTCAAGATGAATTATGGTAGAGAAGCAATCTGCCTCCTACACGTCCCCAATATTGACATCGGGGAAAACACTGGCATATGATAAAGCTTTGCACGAATGAAATTATGTCACCAGGGAAAGTAGAAGGCAAAGCCTGTATTATTTATCTACCCAGTATTTCCATTCTAGATGGAAAGCTTAACACTTGTCCGTGTCTAGTGGCACTTTACCCGTTTCATTTAAATATCATATATTGTTATCATCTATTATTATGGTTATTTGGTTTGTGGCGACTATATTTTCAAGTAATTGTGATCTCATCAGGAACCACAGGCAAACATTATTTTCATGCGCTATATATATCTATGTGTGTATGTCTATGTGTGTGTATGCGTGTGTGCGTGGGTGGGTGTATATGTATTTGTGCGTGTGTGTATGTGCGTATGTGTGTGTCCGTGTGTGTTTATCTCGGGTTCAATCGGGGGTAATCACACTAAGTAAAGTACTCAATACATACCAGAATGTAAATAATTAATATAGTAACAGCTTCTACAGCACTAGAACTGTTTCATTCTTATTGAAATGATGAGGAGAGCGGAGCTTTCCTGGTGGGCTATCCTGATGATTTATATACGAAGCAACAGTTCTAGTCCTGTAGAAGCCATTTCTATATTAATTATATATATATGTATATATATATATATATATATATATATATATATATATATATCGAAGGAAGTGTGGTAAGGAACCAGGTGGGCCATAACGCACCAGAGTACTCGATACATTGGGTAGTAATGTGGGTAATAGGAAAAGTTTCAGGACCCCGACGACAGAGTTCAAGCCGTTTCGACAGCTA
>OZ024758.1:21264325-21274325 GCA_964016885.1 Eledone cirrhosa
TTTAATTACCAACGATACAACCATGTGACATTTTATACATGATACAAGTAATCATCGATCGAGAATGGCCCGAATTAATCATTTAAAGAACCAGAGTGTAAAAGGTATTAAGGGTTATATAACATATCACGTATTGTAGTCTCACTTAAATTGACTTATTAATTTGCATATAATTAACAGCCATGCTGGTAGTTAATATTTATATATATGAAATCGTGTGCTAATTACCCGAAATATTCGATGGATTTAACTCCATATAAGCAATATATAGGTAGTTGACTTTGTGTTAATGTGTATATAAGTCTATAAACTGGAGATTTATTCATGTAAATATGTCAAATATATCAAGTTCTCTGCAAAGTGAAACATAATTAAAATATCATGAATTAACTACGAACATAAGAGTTAATAATATCCAAATTAGCAGGTCTATTTCAGTACTATGTCTAGAACTGTTAGTGTCTGTGTGCTTACTTGTGTGTATACTGAGATATCAATATACTGCATATATAAATATATATATAGATGAACACTCACATAAACGTGGGTGTATATTCACACATGGATACCCACACACACACAAACACATATATGTATAAATATATATATATATATACACATACATACTATATTGTTATAGCTAGACATTGAAACACACACACACACACACACACACACACATATATATATATATATATATATATATATATATATATATATATATATATATATATATATATATATATATACATAAATATATATATATATATATATATACATATATATATATTTAGAGAGAGAGAGGGAGAGAGAGAAAGAGGGAGATATATGTGTTTATATATATATATATATATATATATATATGCATGTATCTGGCTATACATAAACATATATCTATATATATATATATCTCTATATATATATATACATATATGCATTTGTCTGGCTATACATAAATATATATCTATATCTATCTATCTATCTCTCTCTCTCTCTATATATATATATATATATGTGTGTGTGCGTGTGTGTATGTGTGTGTATGTGTGTGTATGGATGGATGTGTATATATGTACGTAATCATTTATATATGTATCTGAAAGCGACTAAGGGAGCTAATTTCGATACTCATATGAATCCTTTACAGTTGATATGTTTCCCATGCAAGACAATAGTTAACATCTCCCATCCAGAGTATCATAACAAGGACGATGTAAATCCTGTCTGTTTTATCTACTTGGTTTGGTACATTTCCATAACACATTTTATCTGTTTCAGTTAGATGTGTAGGAATATAACTCAGTAAATGGAACTGGCTATTCTCTCGTGTCTGACAACACAGCTGAAACTTCCACCCGGAAAGTATATGCACAAATGCCTCATTGTATTGATTCTATAGACTACACTGGCCGTCAGCCTATTTTCTCATTAATATTGGTTATATTGTTTTTGGCTAGGCATTGCTTATACGCACACTATTGTTGCGCTCTTTATGGAAAGCGACCTATTGTTCTATCTGTGTAACTTTTATTGTTAGTTTCATTCGAGCAAGTAAAATCTATAGCATGCATATGCTTCGATGACTAATTAAACTAATTTCACGGTTGTTTTCGCACTTTTTCGTGTTTCCGTTCCTTGGCAGTGGTATAATGATTGTTTCTGTCTATTTACGGGACCATTCACTCTTACGTAAATCACTATAACTAATTTCACAATGAAATGTAGTGACATATTCACATGCCTGCTTTAACAGTTCTGCATTTATGTTATCTGTTCTAGGTGATTTATAGCAGTTTAATTTCCGAATCGCTTGCGTAAATTCTCCAGGATTGATTTCTGGCTCTTGGTGTATAATAAAAAGAATTTCCTCACTTAATTGTTTTAGCACTCTACAACCTACCCCTGTATTTTGACTGTAACGTACCTCACAGTATTATCTCCATCTATCATTTTCTTAATTCACTGCTATGTAACTTGCCATATTTATCTTCAACAACTTGGCATTTACTTACCTCGTCTTTTGTTAGATATTTAACCATTTGTTATGCCTGTCTTTGAATTATTTGCTCTATGGCATTTTCTATTTCTTCACATCTTTCCTTAATGCATTTATCCTTTGCTGCCTTAATTTTTCTTCCACGCTTCCTATTGACTAATTTATATTTCATTATAGTTTCTATTTCCAGATCATTTCTTTCAACACAACTGATTAAAATATCTTTATTTATCCACGGATTTCTAACTTCTTTCATTTTACCAAGAAAAGCTTCCTTTAATTATATCAAACTTTCCCCCTTTCCGTACAATCAAATCAGGTGATTATTCTTGTCTTTGTATCATACAAAACTATTTTATTCTTACACATTAGCTTTCCTCTAATGATCTGAGCTCAAATTTTATTTTCCTCATCATAACTTTATGGTCAGGGCTTATATCTGCAAGGACATTGACAAAGAAAATGGAATCCAGCTAGTGTTGGAACACTTGGCTCTAGAGTGTTGCCAGGCTTTTGATAATACATTTCGTAACCAATTATCATACAAATGATGCCATATTTTATTATAATTATAATTATTATTATCAATATGATTATTATTGGTGCTGGTGTCAGTGTGATAATGTACAATTGTGCGTGATTCTTATGACAAATATAGAAAGTAGCATCATTGCCGAGGTTAACTTTGCCTTTCATCCTTACTGGGTCGATAGAATAAAGTACCAGTAATGCATTGGAGTATTTGTTGGCCTTGTGCCAAAATAGATAGAATTATTATCTTTAATGTTACTTCGGCTGTTGTCCTGGTAGTATTAATCTTTAATCGACCGCCATGCTTTCTAGCATAGTTACGTCCCTTTACAGTCTGAGTTCAAATCCCGCCGAGGTTAACTTTGCTTTTCATCCTTACGGGGTCGATACAATAAAGTACCAGTAATGTACTGAGTAATTGCTGGCCTTGTGCCTAAAGTAGAAACAATTAATCTGTAATCCTTCATTTAATTTCATTCCACTAATATGGATAGTTTCCTAGCATCCATGTTTTTCCTATATTTACTTAATTAAGATTAACATTGCTTAGAACAAAGAGCAAAACAAAGTTACTGACTTAACTTAACATGCAAATCAAAAGCTGACGGTTATCAAAACAAATGTGAAGAGTATTTTACTGCAGATTTAGGTGAAGCTGTTTGACTTCATAGTTGTTATATATTGTGTTTATAAGCAGTGACTTGTCAACTTCGTTACTGTAAGTCTATGTATTATACGAAACCAAACAGTAATACTTCGCGCAGTGGCCTTCAGCTGGGTGATAGATTCAATGTCAATAGCACACATAAGCCAATTCAGCGCTTGGTTCTCTGGAATGAAGTTTAAACATCTGAATTACATTGTATTCCGAATGTTGATAGTCTAAAGGAAATTTGAATTTGCTTTTAGAATAACTGTCGACGAGAAAGAGAATTTGATCGCTACTCAAAGTACTACCCACAAACATGAATTTAGTATTACTATGTTATGTAGACTAGGACATGGATACTTTAAGACTAAACATTGATTTGGTATATTAAAACGATGCAGTATTAATGCTTTATGCGTTTGGAAGTAAGTTTCCTATACAGAATGATATTAATATTCTGTAAAATATTAAACACTGCAGGGAAGGGAAATTTTCATAAACGGGTTAAAACAATTCCTGGCTTTGAATATATTTAGCTAAAAATGAAATACACTTAGATGAAAAGCTTTAAATTCTATATCAGTTCCCTTGACACCAATTAGTTGGATGTACAGACATTTTTAAATGGTTGTGAAGTGCAGCTTCTAAGTGTGAGTCAATTATTTTTATTATTAATAGAAGACATATCATTATAATGCTCTCAGCCACTAAATTATAAAACGACAATAGGCTCAGAACTATATCGGAATATTTCAATATTCTTAATTGTTATATAATACACAACATTTAATTTCAATAGTATATTATAGTGCAAGTAGAACATCATTTTATAAAGTCCGCAGACGGTTTGTATTCTTTTCTCGATTTCATAGCTTACTCATTTGTCACGACTCATAGCTGGTAAGTCAAAGATTGATCCAGAGACGTTAATACTTTCCTTTGCAGCATTAACGTGTTAGATAATTTAGTTAACTTTAGCCATAATAAGAATATATTCGTAACTATATGTGTGGATGGGGGAGGCGTGAATAAATAAGAATCCATCATAGATTGAATTTCAATTGATCAATTTATTTGACTAAGGTGCAGCCATTATTATGGATGCATGAGGGCGTGGATCGACAGTATCGGTAGAGCGTTGGGTGTCATGCTTTATATTACCAGACTTTACTTTCAAAATCCAGTTGAAATTAGCTTTGCCTTTCATCCGTATGTGAACGCCTAGTCAACCACTGAGATAAAACTGTAAGCATATGAGATGGTACCATATTTTGACGGCCATGAAATGCTTACACATGTTTTTCTCATGCACAATGACGTTTCTCGGTATAATTTAGTGATAAATTAAAGAATCTTGTAGGGCCACTATTTGGAATGCACGTGGCTCTAATGGCGAACAGAATAGCATCCGTTTCCACGTTAAATGTCCTATGTTAGTCGATATAGCATTGACAGATTCCATAATAGCTATTTTTAAGTCAATGATTTGCATTACAGCTTCCTTTGATGCTGGAATCTGAGGTTTGATTAGAGGATCGTTTCTTTCAGAGAAGCGAAGAATACATAAGGAATACAAAGTGAACATTATATAAAGATTGTATATTTTTAGGCAAAAGGATTTATTTAAATGGTGTTAAACGTAAAGGATCAGAACGCAATTCGTTATGGCTAATTTTGTAACAGATTTACTAGAATATACTTTTATGCCTATTCAGTATTTTATTAGCTCCTTTATGTCCCTACTTAAGCCCTTCATATTGGGACATCATCTAAATAGGTGTACATGCTTTTCTAGCTCGTTTTCGTAAATACAATATTGTTTGTAATTTGTTGAAAACTCGTAGATACGTAGCTGGAGATACAGAGTCACTCATAAGAGATCCCAGCTTCGAAAAGTTGGTAAATAATTTATTTACTACTACTACTACTACTACTACTACTACTACTAGCACCACGACCACCACCAATATTACTACCACTAAATTACTACCACTACTACTACTACTACTATTACTTCTACTACTACTAATACTACTACTACTACTACCTCCACTATTGTTGCTACTATGATCACCACCACCACCACCACTACCACCAAAAAAACTACTACTATTATTCAACTACTACTAGTACTACTACTACTAATACTATTACTACAGCTACCACGACTACAGTTACCACCAATATTACTATCACTACCTCCACCACCACTACTACTACTACACCTACCATGACAACAGTTACCACCACTACCACCACTACTACCACTAAAACTACTACCACTAATACTAACAACACCACCACTACCACCTCAACAACCACTACTACCACTAAAACTACTACCACTAAAACTACTACTACTACTACTACTACTAACAATACCACCACCGATACTACTATTACTGCCAAAATTAATACCATGTGGAACATGTAGATGTTTTAATGCTTTTCTTTCAAGTTGTAACTAAAACTCGTTTTCTGTCCTGAAGCATAAACCAGACACTGGCGTGTCGTTCTAACCACATTTATTGGATGGACAAAATGCAGTGATATGTAGACAATTGGGCACCAACTAATTAATAATTATAATCAAATACAAATCGAAGAAGACGTTTTCTCATCATATATTTAGTTCAGCTATCATAGCTCTCCTTAGGCCACCATTTCTATGTTTTCCTTTTTGCTTCAATTTTTCTTCCTTAAAAATATTAATTTACGTCTTGTGATCTCCATCCTGTTGTTGCCACTGTTAATGCTATTACTACTATTTCAGTTGGCTTTGCTATTGTTGTTGTTTGTTGTTGTTGTTGCTGTTGCTGCTATTGCTGTTGTTGTTGTTGTTGCTGCCGCTGTTGTTGATTTTGCTGTTAGTTTTGATGCTACTGCTGTTGTTGTTTCTGCTGTTTTTTTTGTTGATGTTAGTTTTGCTGTTATTTTGGGGTTTGCTGTTGCTGTTTGGTTTTGCTGTAGCTAAGGTTGTTGTTACTGTTTATGTTATTGATGTTGTTGTTGTTGTTGTTGTTGCTTTTGCTGTTGCTGTTAGTGTTACTGTTCTTTATGCTATTGCTGTTGTTGGTTTTGATGTTGCTCTTGCTGTTGTTGTTGTTACTGTTTGTGTTGTAGTTGTTGCTATTGTTGCGTTTGCTGTTGCTGTTGTCGATACTGTTTGTTTGTGTTGTGTTGTTGTTGCTGTTCTGGCTTTTGGTTTTGCTGTTACTATTCTTGTTGTTGCTGTGGTGTTTCTATTCTTGCATACGCAGTCAAAGCTTACGACTTTCCTGTGAGCCCCAACTCCAAATGTGTTTCAATCCTCAGTATGTTTGAAAGAGATGATATATATATATATATATTATCCTCCTCTAGAGATATCTTCTTTGATTTTACGAAACTGATTCCTCAATCGTTTTGACACTCCTACTTGTTTAGAGATATACACATTCTTTTACATCTCACTTTTTCATTTATGAGACTGCGTCTGTCCTTTGTATGATTCAGGTGAGCTTTAGATTCTCATTTCTAACGCAGTACTGATATCGTGTGTCGTCCTATACAGCAGCCATTTTGTCTTCTACATACATATCTCATCTCTATATTAAGATAAATCTTAATATTACATTCTCCCAAACCCTTACAAATTCTGCTATGATATTCCCTTACACATCTATTGTATTTAAATTCCAACATTGTTAAATGTGTTGTCTGTTGTTCTCAAGTAGATTAAGAGTCAGTCAAGTGCTCGAATAAATTAAATCAACGCCAAATTCTGGTTTATAGTTTCATATTGGCGTTAGATATTGTTATTTTAATATGGAATATTATTCCGCCTGTGGATGGGACATGACTCATTGGTTAGGTTCGACGTGTCATAATAATTACATCTTGAATTGATCCTTCGGTGTTATATATAGAGAGTGTCAGTAATGATTGCACCTGATCTATGCAGGACTTGAATTGGATAGAGGAAACATATTTAAAAGCGTGCTCGATAACCTGCCTGCCCCTCTATGGCTGATGCCCATGTTTGTCAACCTCTTGACCAGGCTTGCGAAAGATGTACTAGTCAGTTCTAAAAAGGTGCATGCTGGAAGGTTTTTTAACTTTCAGCTCCAGTCTACTCAAAACGTACAGAGTAGTTGGGTTTCTAACACTCAGCTCCCGTGTGCTCAAGACGTAGATACTAGTGCCTCCTTTACCAGACAGCTGTAGATTGCTCAAGACATACAGACTAGTACATCCTTTAGCACTCAGCTGTAGATTGCTCAAGTCGAACTGACGCGCACGTATTTTACCACTAAACTACCGTGTGCTCAAGACAGGAGGCTAGTACGTCTTTTATCACTCATCTACATAGTGCTCAAGCCGTACTGACTCACACGTATTTTATCACTCAGTTTGTAGTGTGCTGCAGAAGTACTGACTAGCATGTATGTTAACACTAAGTTCCCGTGTGCTCAAGACGTCATGCTAGTACGTCTGTTATCACTCATCTGTAGAATGCTCAAGACGTAGTGACTCACACGTATTTTATCACTCAGCTGTAGTGTGCTCCAGACGTACAGAACAGTACGTATTTTCGCGCTCAGCTTTCTTGTCTACAAGACGTAGGAGTACATTTGAGATTAGTTCGAACTAGTGTAGAATTATACCATTAACTAAATTAACATTTGGACAATGTTGATATATACCATACCAAATTAACATTTGTCTAATGTAGAAATATATAATTGATTAAACTAACTTTTAATCATGCCCTGGTGCATAAATATTGTATGTCCTAGGTATGGTGTTGATACTGCCAAGATATTCAAATTATAATTTTAGGAACATTCTGCTTGCTAATATTAAAATTATAAAGCTACATATTAATGATGTTCTATTGTATTTTCATATTTAGAAGTAACTAATTGCTAGATTATATAGTTATAACAGTCTGAGACGCTAAACACAATGAAATATATAATGAAAGAACTAATCATTATACATTTTGTTGAAATAATTATGAAGAAAACATTTCGAATTCGCATGAAAGTTAACAAAGTTAGCGTTACAGATTTAAATTAATATATGACGATGTACTATGTTACAGGGATTAGAGTTCGTTAACCTGGCAGTGAAATATAACGTCATTTATAATCAAAATATTATAATAATACACAGATGCATACAACTATAAAGACATATACTAAAGCACGCATATATATATATATATATATATATATATATATATATATGTGTGTGTGTGTGTGTGTATGTATGTGTGTTTATGTGTGTGTGTATGCATATATATATATATATATGCATACACACACACATACACAAACACACACATAAATACACATACACACACACACACATATATATATATATATATATATATATATATATGCGTGCTTTAGTATATGTCTTTATAGTTGTATGCATCTGTGTATTATTATAAGATTTTGATTATAAATGACGTTATATTTCACTGAGTGAGTTTCTTAGTAGTGTCCAAGTCTCAGACCCGTACAGCAGCACAGACTCCACTACAGCAATGAGACTGAGGTTAGCTGGACATGCTCACCGACATCCAGAGTTGACATTGCACTCAGTGCTCCTGTGGGAGCCCCTACATGGACACACTAGAAGAGGAAGACCAAGGTTAACGTATGTTGATGCCCTAAGGACAGACACTGGTCTGTTGGAGACGCAGAAACATGGCAGCGATAATGAGGTACAGAGACCGCTGGAGAGAACTCGTCCATGGATCTCGGGAATTTTACCCGCCTTCGATAGATAGATATATGTATTTGTTTAATATGGAAATAGCTTCTACAAGACTAGAACTGTTTCATTCGAGAGAAACTATCAGGAAGCCCATATATATATATATATATATATATATATGGGGGTGAGGGGGGTATTTATGTATGTGATAAAGCCTATCCCTCTCCAGGCCTGAGTACAGCATATTTCTTCCAGAGAAGGATAGAAAGTGAAAGAGAGGAAATGAGAAAGAGATATAGAGGAAGAATCGATCTCAGTAATGTACTGGTATTTTTGTTATCGACCTTGAAATGATGACCTCGGTGGGATTTGAACTCAGAGAGCAGAAAACCGGAACCAATACCATAAAGCTTTCTATCCGACGTTCTAAGGAGTCGGCCAATTCATAATAGCTGTAGCAAATAAATTATGAGAGATATTTATTGTGAACAACCCTTTCTCTATTACATAACGCACAGTGATCTGAGTCTCCTTGGGATTGTTTTAAATAATTGTTTCTACATATGGCACTAAGCCAGCAATTATCCCAGTGTATTACTGGTACTTTATTTTATCGACTCCGTAAGGAAGAAAGGCAAAGTTAACCTCGGCGGGATTTTAACTTAGACCATAAAAGGCCGTAACTCTTTGTTGCAAAGCATGGCGTCCGACCCTCTACCGATACTGCCAATCCACCGGATTGTTTTAAATAATATGTGCAATATCCATATAAACTGTGACAAATAAATGAATACCGATTTCCTCTAATGAAAACATGTGTCGATGAATATTGTGATGAAGTTTCAGAAAACTGCTTTCATTGAGATTTTTTGTCAATTTACTTGCAACGCCTCTGCACATTCCAAAACCCACTCAAAGCTATTCACAAGAAGCTTTCGTAAATGCTGAAGACTTTTGCTTCTTCTTGCTGGCAGCGTTAAAGTCATACAAAGTATATCCTCGTAGAACATACTTTAATAAAGATATCGAATATAACACAGCACCTTTATTTTATTTATTTGCAGTATTTGCGATTTCATACCACAGTATCGCAAGACTATTTGAGTTCTTTTATACTT
>OZ024758.1:21284325-21291825 GCA_964016885.1 Eledone cirrhosa
GTGTTAATATAGCAAGAGTGCTTAGTTAATCCATGATTCCGTGATGGAGGCAAATGGTGGACTGAGGTTTGATATGATTTCCCTTTGTATATACATATATACGTGTGTATATATGTATATATATATATATATATATATATATAGGACCAAATACATATGCGCAGTGATCGATAATATATTTTGGTTAGTGAGATTGCCATGAAAAATCACATGGCAGAGAGGACATGAATATATTGTAGCTTGATTTAGAAAACCTTTACGCATATGGTTGGAGTATAGAAACTATTTTCACTTTTAATATAATTGTTACAATATACATCGTACAATTCATCTATATCACTAACTGTGATAGATGTAAGATGCCGTCTCATATATTTCATGCAGCGCATAGAGCTTCATTTTTTCTTGTGTGTAGAGGAATGCTGATGACGGTAGTGGCCGCGTTGGTAAACGTCAGTGACTATTTCTTATAAATATTCTCATTCATACAGATAATACTATCAAAAAGATAGGGTTTACATTGGATAAATCTGATTATTCTAAGTGTTTTACCACGATTTCTATATTAATAATAACTTCCCATGCGATTTTACTAAATCTATTATCTAGCATCTACAAACATCACAATATATATATTTTGGTTTTATTTTATCATGCACTAATTTTAGTTTCTGTATTTGTACCTCTAATAGCATTATTCCTAAGTGTATTACAATTTCGTTACTGCATTCTATCGAAATCATCCTGTAATGTTTTCTCTACGTTTGTTCACTTCCCCATACACTACGGCTATATCATCCTGTGAATATGTAGGTGTTTATATATATATATATATATATATATACATTTATATATATATATATACATTTATATATATATATATATATATATATACATTTATATATATATATATATACATTTATATATATATACATTTATATATATATATATATATATATATACATTTATATATATATATATATATACATTTATATATATATACATATGTATATATTTATATATATATATATTTGTATTCATATATATATATATATACATATATACATATGTATATATATATATATTTGTATTCATATATATATATATATATAGTGTTAATATAGATCAGATTCTACAGGACTAGAACTGTTTCATTCTTTAGAAATCATCAGGAATATTAAAACTTGTATACTCTGCTATGTATTGAGTACCTTACTTACTCTGGTTACCTCCGATTCAATCCGGAATAACGTATATATATAGATATATTCTGACGATATATATGTATTTATAAATATATATATATATATATATATATATATATGTGTGTGTGTGTGCGTGTGTGTGTGTGTGTGTGTGTACATATAGGGAGCGAGAGAGAGAAAGAGAGAGAGAGGCGAAGAGAGAGCTATATGGATACAATTATATAAGTGATGAGGGTGGACATATGTATATTTAATAATTTTGCGATTTGATATTTGTATATTTTCAATAGAGTGTTGAAATATTTCCTGTCATAATACCTATTCAGGATTTACTTGGTTTTAAAACCAACAATTCAAGAAACTAAATGATACACAATCTCTGTTGACTACCTTAGAAAAAAGCTGAATTATACGTCTCATGATAAATGTTCTCTAATGTCTGTATTCCAGTCACACTTGCTGATTTTGTTCAGTAATATAATAGCTGATAATTGTGTTTTTGAAAATTCTGAAAGTGCTGTGTGAGTGCGTATGAAATATTTATCGTTTAGTTTTAGGAAAGAGGAGTTTCTCCTTCATTTAAGTGCATAGGTTGTAATAGTTGTTCAAGTTAAACGAAAGTTTTATTTTCTGTAGAAAACCGTGAGTAAGCAAGAAATTCCAAGGGAGTAGCCAAAAATAAAGGTATGACGTGTGTTAATTCGTGGTGTCGGTGATAGTAGTAGTAGTAGTAGTAACTTTAGTAGTAGTAGTAGTAGTAGTAGTAATATTTGTAGTAGTAGTAATAGTAATTGTAGTAATAGTAATTGTAGTAGTAGTAATTGTCGTAGTAGTAGTAGTGGTAGTAGTAGTAGTAATATTAGTAGTAATAGTAGTAGTAGTAATTTTAGTAGTATTAGTAGTAGTAACTGTAGTAGTGGTAGTAGTAGTAGTCGTATTAATTGTCGTAGCAGTTGTAGTAGTAGTAGTAGTAGCAGCAGCAGCAGTCGCAGCAGCAGCAGTAGTAGTAGTAGTAGTAGTAGTAGTAGTAGTAGTAGTAGTAGTAGTAGCAGTAGCAGTACTAGTAGTAATAGTAGTAGTAGTAGTAGATTTCAAATGCTAGGATCAAATATAGTTCAACATTGATCATCCCATTTAAACATCATTTGGCATTATTTGTAATTTCGACTGGCGGTGGATTGGCAGTATCGGTAGAGGTTTGGATGCCATGTTTGCAGCAAAAAGTTACGGACCTTGCCATTCTGAGTTCAAATCCCGCTGAGGTTAACTTTACTTTTCATCCTTACGGGGTCGATAAAATAAAGTACCAGTCACGCACTGGGGTCGATTTAATCGACTGTCCCCTCCCCAAAAATTACTCGCCTTGTGCCAACAGTAGAAACAATTATTTGTAATTTCGACGAAATTTGACTTCTATTTCAACCAGTTTGAATCATTATATTGGATAGTGCGTCAGTTAAACTCTGAAATACGAGATATCGAGTTCGCCATATCTATGTGTACGAGAACGCAAAACACATGGAGCTGACAAATACGTTTCTGGAATGTGTAGGCTCCTGTATGTAATGTGACTTATGCGCCAGATGTGTAAAATATGGTCCTAGAAAGATTGTGTAAATCAGCAGATTCTCTTTTAGAAAGATGAATTAATGCCCAGTTATAGATATATTATGTTTGAAAGTCGTAAATGTTTTGTGGGCATAATTTTATTTTTCATATTATAGGTTTGCTCTGGTTTGTAAGCGCTTTTCATTTACGTGATGGAGATGTGAGCTGACAAGATATGTAACGTGAGAACATATCTATAGCCGATTTGCTTGGGTATTAAACACTGTAGGTGTTTGGCCAATGTGAGACATAGAACAAGGAAGGAGATTGTATTACTAAAGCCTCACACTCTTAGCTGTCTCCGATGAACCAGATGTAGTAATCGTTTAGGTCTAAACTGTTACCTAATTCGAAAATTCAGAAAGATTATTATGAATGTGTGTAGTTTGTTTGCTTTCATTATGCAAGGATCATATGACGCCTTGCTTTAGACGAAAGGATGGCTCAGTAAATATTGCATTTGAAGATCTGAGTGTGTGTGTGTCTGTGTGTGAAAGCGAGAGTGAGAATGTGTGTATTTGTGATGGTATATGTATATATGTATGTGTGGGCTTAATACTTATAAGGGAGACATAGTGAGCAAGACAAATGGGTAAAATGGAGATTAGATTCGAAACATGTCAAAATGAAAGGTGAGACGATGCAAACAATTTTAAAAACACTGAGTTATTATATAACAATAAAATATAAGTAGAGATAGAAAATGTATAATAATGAACAAAAGCCCGAGGCAATAAATGAAGGGGGTATTATGCAGATGTTCGCAGGGAGAATAACTGCGTATGTCAATAATTAGTGACAAGTGCAAAGTTTGAAAGAGAATATATGATAAATAGAAACACAAAATTTCATAGGAAAAGGTTGAAAAGGAATATTTAATAGGATGGTGGTCTTAGAAGAGAACAAAGGATTACATTGGTAGAGTGCGGTTGTAAAATTTGTGTAAGAATGAAAGATAATATCTGTTTATTATGCGTCCATCAGAGAACTAGTGAAAGAAGAACAGATAAAAGATAAGCTAAGTAAGAATACGAATACATCTCACGTTGATAGATTGAAGGAAATAGGAAGAATTTGCTAAAAGGTTATAAAAAGTTTGGAAGTATAAGTGGTAGAAGAGTTACATAAACACTTCATAGAAAATTGTTTTTGTTGAAGAGTTTTTAATTTCATCTCAATGTCCTACATTAATTCAATGAAACAGTAATTGCTTTCGGATGATAGTGAAGGTAAAGAAATATTTTATGAACATCATTCAATCTATATTGAATATTATAGATGTTCATTGGTGAGGAAGTACTCATTAACACAACGCAGATGTTAACCATATATGTATATATATATAAATATTTATATATATATATATATATATATATATATAAATATATATATAAATATAAATATATATATATAAATATATATGTATATATATATATATAAATATATAAATATATATATATATATATATATAAATATATATATATATATATATAAATATATAAATATAAATATATATATAAATATATATATATAAATATAAATATATATATAAATATATATATATAAATATAAATATATATATATAAATATATATATATAAATATAAATATATATATATAAATATATATATATAAATATAAATATATATATATAAATATATATATATAAATATATATATATAAATATATGTAAAGTTATATTTAAAATTGTTGGGTTACAACTAGTAAATATTTATAACTGATATAAAAGCACTCGACAAATATTTGGAGTATATTTACAATATTAAATAAATGGAAAACTATATTTATAAAACCATATTTATTTCATTATATATATTTCGGGGATATCATATTAACAATATGCTATGCCTTCATCAGACAAAATACAATATAAACAGTTTTATAGATAAATATATTCGACATACCGTAATAAACATCAACTTCATTTGAAGAGGTTTACGCTAGCAGTGAAAATACAGAGAGAAAGAAAGAGAGAAAGAAAAGAGGGAAAAACGAAAGAAAGAAAGACAAAACGAAGAAAAGGAAGAAAAAGAAGAAAAAGAAAAAGAAGAAATGCATGGAACAAAATAGAGAGATGGAAAAATAGATAAAGTGAAGAGCTTCATGTAAAGAGACAGAAAGATATATATATATATATAGAGAGAGAGGAAATAGAGATAGATACATATATATATATAGAAAATTAGGTAGTGGGAGGTCATTTTGAGTAAGTGTATCAATGATACATTTATTTATTTATTTATTTATTTATTTATTTATTTATTTATTTATTTAGCTCAAGTATTAATGTAAGGGAGATATAGAGAGATATAGAGAGATATAGAGAGAGAAAAAAATTTAAAAATATCCAGACATATTCGAGGCGTAGAAAACCCTATGTTTTAATGTATTAGTATTTATAAAACTTACACTACACTGTAAATATCAGTATTCCTGAATGAAACAAGTATTCACAATGTGTGAAAATTCATTATCTTATGTTTAGTTTTAAAAATTCATATGTCTATGTGACAGCTACAAATCTCAATGTGAATCCAACTGATTCACTCCGCAAACTCTAAGTTATCGGAAAACATTCTCAATGTGGTATAAAAATTTGAGCGTATTATTATTCTTGCGATTACTCTACAAGATTATCTATCAAGCAGAAATAGAGAGCAGATTTCAATATACTAATCGAAAATATATATTATATTATAAACAAAGATAACAATAATAATAATAATAAGTAAAAATATATAAAAATATAGAATAGAAAACTAAAAAAATATTACGAAAGAATATTACATAATAAAAATATTGCATATTAAAAATACTACGTATTAAAAAATATTACGTATTAAAGATTTACATATAAAAATTTACATATAAAAATATACATATAAAAATTTACATATAAAAATTTACATATAAAAATATATAAAAATATTAAAAAAAAATATTTAAAAAAAAAAAAAAAAAAAAAAAATTTAAAAAAAAAAAAATATATATATATATATATATATATAAAAATATTTAAAAAAAAAAAAAAAAATATTAAAAAAATAATTAAAAAAATAAAATAAAAATAAAAATATAGAATACTACAATACTAAAAGAATAAAAGTAAAAATAAAAATACAAATAAAAATAAAAATGAAAATAAAAATAAACCACAAAAAACAACCCTTCAAAGTTAATTGACAATATATTGCCAAGTTCACTACAAGACAAAGCCAAAAATTATCTATCAAATCACATCTAGCAAAGAATATCGTAAAAAGATTATGATGTCCAATAATGTCTACATATGGTCCTATGTTTAATATAGAAGTTTATCTAGTGTAAGGTTAATTCAAAAAATTTGGAGCATCGGCTTTTAGGGTAGCTTAATTTTTCATGAGGAATGTTTAGATAAAAATAAAAATAAATAAAATAAAATAAACAATAAAAAAAAAAGAGTAAAACGAGGGAATCAAAGATTTAGGAATCAAAAGATTTATCGGCTAGTTCTCATATAAATATAAATCAAACTAAATATACTACATTTTAAATTTAAATTTATATTTAAACGTTGAGTTTAATCTATGTTTGCAACAACTGAATAAATTTGTCCGTAGGTTAAGGGAGTTTTTAGATTTTAGTATAAAGAATATCTCCTCTGCGCAGAGGTCACATGTCTCAGAGGATGAATTAAAAGGAATCCCTCTTGAGACTATATTCCAAGCCGTCGAATATCTAACGTTATCTAGCTTAAGTTGCCAGAGTACCCCTGATAGTGCCGTTGAAGATTTTTTATTTGGATCTGTGAAAGAATTCTTGTGGTTATTATAGCGAAGTTTAAATTCCGTCGATGTGGAACCGACGTAGTTAAAAGAATTAGAGTCAGTATTAACATTACAATTGTATACTATATTTTTAACTAAGCAGTTGTTATTTAACGGACATTTAGATCTATCTCTACAGTTACATTTGTTAACTTGTATATTATTTATGCTATTATCAGTAGCTTTTAAGTTCCTATTATTTATTTTATTAATATTTTGTGCTAAATTTTTGGTGGATGAGTAGGTTAATTTAATTGTATGCCTATTGAAGATTGAGTGATACCTATGTGTTCTAGGGAAGCGATTATCAAGAGCTTTGAAAAATAATTTAGCGATGTGGGTTTTAATGTTTAGTGAGAAAGGGGGGGCAAACCAAATTATGTTCCTAGTTCTATTTCTTTTTTGTCCTTTGGAATTATTGTAATGCTTTCTATTATAGTTGTTAATGTTGTTGCCGTAATTAAAAAAGTTGTTACTTTGTTTAGTTTGTCTATCATTATCTATGTATACAATCTTATCAGCATACCCTGCCCTAGCTAGTGCATCATTATAGTATTGGGCCTTTTCGTCAAAAATCTTTCTATTCGACGAGATCCTAGAGATACGTTTTTGGACTGAGTTTACTATAGTGTTTTTGACAGATCTGGGGTGGTTAGAGTTAAAGTTGACATAGTTTAAGTTTTCATTCAACTTGTGAAAAGGATAGTGGAGACATGTGTTGAGATTTAATGTTATATCTAGGAAATTGACTATTCTATGGTTGTTCTCAATTTCTATTTTAAGGTTAAAGTAATTAAAAAATTTTGTAATTTGTTTACATTTTCTATTTAGTTCAGGGTTATTATTATTAATAAGTAAAAG
>OZ024758.1:21294325-21309325 GCA_964016885.1 Eledone cirrhosa
GCTCTCATTGCATTACTGGTACTTAATTTTATCGACCTCGTAAGGATGAATGGCAAAGCTAACCTCGACGGGATCTAAACTCAGAACGTACATGGCCGTAACTCTATGCAGTCAAGCTTGGTAGCTGATGTTCTATCGGTTGCCCGATACTGACAATAAATCGCAAGTTCTAATAAAGTTTATCAGACGTTTTACACTACATCTATACTTCAACTACCTACACACATTGTTGTTTGAAACTGATGCCAGAATTGTAAATGAGAAGAAACTATAAGTGTTTTTTTTCTCTCTTGTATAGTACTAATATAACTCAGCTCCTGATTGTTACTGGAATTCTATAAGAATCCAGCCTCTTTAATTCTCGACAAAGGCAACTAAGTGGGTGGTCTTGATAAACGCTTACAAGCGAGAAACATATTGTCTGTCGGCCGCTCTCTGCTGTTTTGCCGAGAATTGAGTAAGTAACATAGTCACTACTTTTAAACTCTTAGCGAATTGTCTTCCAGATGTTTTTAATTAAACATACAGCATACTGCCAAATATACTATACATACATTCATGTATACATCGCTATTTCAGATGAAAGGCAAAGTTAACCTCGGTGTGATTTGAACTCAGAATGACAAGGGCCGTAGCTCTATGCGTCAAAGTATGGAGTCTGACCCTCTATCGATACTGCCAATCCATGTTATAATTAATGATTATAATGTAGGACCACGTAATATGGGGGTATGAGTCTATTTGAAATCATAACTAAACGGGTCGTAATTAAACACTGCAGGACAATATAAAAGGTGTTATATGGAGTCTGCCTAACCACTAACAATTCATAAATTCAGATATTGAAAACGTTAGAGACTAGCTGTGTCCTCTAATAGTTTGCAATTATTTGAACGAATAATTCTCACTAGGATAAAACACGTCTATAAATTATAATACAAACGTAATGTTTAGCCATTATTTGAAATGTTCTTAAGAAACAAAATAAAATTAAACTAATAGCCGATTATTATTCTCATAATAGCAATTTTGAAATAGAGATCAATAAGATATATGCCCAAAATTCCAACGCAAAATTTGAAATAGAAAATAATGGTATGTTAATATTTATAAAAAAAGAAATATATATATATAGTAATGAATATAAAATAGTTCGAATGACATGTGTAAAGTATATTAGTAGGAATTCAATAGTCTTTTATTTATTGTGTGCTCTCTGTGCTCAAACAAGCACAGTTGTATGTGTCTTGGGTACTTGCTGTTGCTTTGTATATTTCTCTTGTTTTACATCTGTTGCGTTGAATATATGCTGTGTTTAGTAGTTATATATATGTGTAGAGTATAATAGTACTATATGTGTGTAGTGTTTAGTAGCTCTATATGTGTAGTGTTTAGTTGCTCTATATATGTAGTATTTAGTAGCTCTATTTGTGTAGTGTTTAGTAGCTCTATATGTGTAGTGTTTAGTTGCTCTATATATGTAGTGTTTAGTAGCTCTATTTGTGTAGTGTTTAGTAGCTCTATATATGTAGTGTTCAGTAGTTCTATTTGTGTAGTGTATAGTAGTTCTATATATGCAGTGTTTAGTAGTCATATATGTCTGTGTGTAGTGTTTAGTAGATCTGTGTATGTGTAGTGTTTAGTAGTTCTATGTTGAGGTACTATAGAGTATTTTTATATGAGTAGTGTTTAATAGTTCTATATGTTTTCTTTATGTACAAGGCCAAACATTTGTAGGAGGGGACTGTCGATTAAATCGACCCCAGTGCGTTACTGGTACTTTATTTCATCGACACTGTATTATTATTTTTGTTGTTCTTTGAGTCTCAGTCATTGATGTTATTCAACTGAAAGGTTTGTTGAAATGAATATCGAGCCATTACTTGAAGCCTCAGACATTCAGGACGTATCGGAGGGATTTTGCTGTTCCCAGCAAGCATGCCTTTTGAAGTGTTCCAAAAAGCGGGGCTGGACTAATCTTTTTTTAACGTCCTTGGAAACTCTTTGAGATCGTACCTAGTGCGCCTATGACAATCGGGACGACTCTGACTTCATGGCAGTTCCAAATCCTTTTTAAACTCACACTTTAAATACTGTTTTCGATTAATTTTCTCGCTCTCCTTTTCTTGCATTCTTGTGTCAAATGGGCAAGCTACATCTACAATCAGGCCTATCTATTTTCCTTGTTCACAACCACCAGGTCAGGCCTATTGTGTTCTAATTTATTGATCGTCTGTATCCTAAAATCCCACAGCACCTTCACCTGATCGTTTTCTATCACCGGCTCTGGCCGATGCTCATACCACTTCTCAGAATGTGGTAAATTGTTTACTTTACATAAATGCCCATCACATCATGACCCCAGCCTTTATAGTGAGTCTGGGCTAGGTGTTTACACTCGGATACAATATGAGCCACAGTCTCCTCTCTCTCACTACAGATCCTACACAGTGGGCTAGCATCCTCCTTGTAAATATGGTGTTTCACCCACTTCGTTCTGAGGGCCTGTTCTTGCGCAGCCATTAGCATTCCTTCTGTAGCTTTTTTAAGGTCTCCTCTTTTTAACCAGTTCCATGTATCTGGATCTCTTAATTCCGTTTTCTTAAAGAAGGTGTTATGAAGTGATTTTTCATGAAGGTAGCACTTCCTCCTTGGACATCCCTTGGCCTTCTACTTCAGTACAATTTTGAGCATTGGCTCCCTACTGTCAACCGCATATTTGTGCAGGTTGTTTTTCTCCATCTGAACACAGTCCTCTATGCTGATAAGACCTCTTCCACCTTCAGATCTATTTAAGTAGAGTCTATCAACATCACTCCTCTTGTGGAACATCTTGTAAATAGCCATTAGCTTCCTAGTCTTCCTATCCATTTCTTTTTGTTCAGCAACATTCCATTTCAGAATTCCCGCACTCTACCTAATAATAGACAGTTCGGGAATTGACTGCACTTATGACATTCCTACCATTTAGATTTGATTTTAATCTGTTCCTTACTTTCCTTATGTATTCAGATCTTATCAATTCCTTCATTGATGTCATCAGCCTCTCGAACACCTGAATATGTGTATCCCTCTTCAGTGTCAATTTCCTTTATCAACTCACCTGTCGGTACCTGGATTCCGTTGCTTCCGCTCAATTTACCCCTCTTCATCACTAGGACGCCGGACTTATTAACACCAAATTCCATACATATATCATTGCTGAAAATATGGAGAGTGTCAACAAGTACATCCAATTCCTTCTCACTCTTCCCAAAGAGTTTAAGATCATCCATGAAGAGGAGGTGGTTGATGGTAAGCTCTCCTCTTCCCAACTTGTGTCCTGCTCTCACTTTTCGCAATATGACGGACAGGGATATCGGGGCAAGGACAAACAACAGAGGGGACAAGCTATCTCTCTAGAAGATACCTCTCTTGATCTTCACGCCTCCCAAGGATTCCCCATCTGATATGAACTCTGTGGCCCAGGACTTCATACTTTTGGTCATATTATTATTATTGTTATTGCTGAATTGGCAGTATCGGTAGAGGGTCGGACGCCATATTCTAACGCAAAGAGTTACGGCCCTTTCCATTCTGAGTTCAAATCCCGCCGAGGTTAACTTTACCTTTCATCCTTACGGGTTCGATAAAATAAAGTACCAGTAATACACTAGTAATTGCTGGCCGTGTGCCAAAAGTAGAAACAATTAAATGCCCATATCGATGAAGAAATAAAAGTAGTACAAAACATTAGGAGCTTTGGTAGAAAATGGAGATCGAGGAAGTGAAAAAGAATGAAACAAGTGAAACAAAATCATTCATAATTGTAAAAGCCAAACTTTCTGTATATTGGTATATACCAATCGTGTGCTCTTAACTTCCAATACAACATAAAAAATAGAAATAATTGCAGGTGTCTGTCAGTTTATGCATTAATAGGAAGAGACGAATATATAAGTGAATCTAAACGTATTGATATTTTACAGGATGTAGTAAATTGTGAATATATGCAATGTTGGCTACAGTTCTTTGTTGTTGTGTTTGTGGGTCGTCTAGTTACTTCTCCTCCAATTGGAAGATTTGTTCATAGAATATTAATACTAAAAAAGAATGCGATTTTTGATATGCCTTTGGCTATTTCTTATTTATAGCTTTTTCACAGTATGAAAGATCCTATAACAATAGCAATTAATGTTGTATATATGCCTCGCAAACTTATCACTTCTTACCCTAAATTCTATTCGCTCGATATATTATTTTATTATTTATTACTATTATTATCATTATTAACCGGTGGATTATTGGCGGTGGATTGGCAGTATCGGTAGAAGGTCGGACGCCATGCTTTGACGCATAGAGTTTATGATCTGAGTTCAAATCCCGCCGAGGTTAACTTTGCATTTCATCCTTACGGGGTCGATAAAATAAAGTACCAGTCACGCACTGGGGTCGATTTCATCGACTTTTCCCTCCTCCCAAAAAAGATTGCTGGCCTTGTGGCTACATAAGAAACCATTACTATTATTAACCGGTGGATTATTGGCGGTGGATTGGCAGTATCGGTAGAGGGTCGGATGCTATGCTTTGACGCATAGTTTCGGCCCTTGCCATTCTGAGTTCAAATCCTGCCGAGGTTAACTTTGCCTTACGGGGTCGATAATATAAAGTACCAGTAATGCACTGGATATTTGCTGCCTTTGGCCAAAAGTAGAAACATTTATTATCATTATTAACCTCATCATCATCATTGTTATCATCATCATCACCATCACTATAATACTAACAATATTATTATTATTTGTATTACTCTCTATCTTAGATGAGATCATAAATCTATTCAAATACTTTGATAAGCGTTCACAATCTTAGCTAGCATGCGCGTTTGCTTTTCTTGAGAGAGAGAGAGAACCCCAACATATATTTGAGTACATTTTAATATATGAATATTACTCATAAACATGAATGATAATTATGGAAAATCTAAAGTACTTGCCAAATGTATTCCAATCTTCCTCGCTTAAGTCTAATTAAAAATTTGCCTGTAAAACTTATGCGAAATTATTCCTTAGCTCCATGACAATAGAGATAACGAAATTATAAAATATACAATTAAATCTAGTCCGACATGTACACTTAAAGAAGGGAAATAACATTTTAAAAGAAGACCAATTCCCTATGAGCAATAAACTGTTCTTAGAATAATAAATAAAAAAATAAAACATTTCACAACACTATTAATATTCTAAAAGGAAACGAAGAAATTATAAGTGGTTAGGAAACACTACAATCATTCACTGAACAGTATTATGAAATCGTACGCAAAAAAGCAGCACTATATACCTCCATATGTTACTCATACATCTGCAAAGCATAAAGTCCACTCATAAATACTTTGCTAAAATGTCAATTTTCCTCACATTAAGGGCGACAAAATCAATTAAGTGATCTCACCCAAATGTAATTCTGCCAGAAGTATCATAGTTATTGTTTGTAGTTTGATATTAGTTCGAGTTGCCATTTTTATAGTCATTTTACTCATTCGATTCTGAGCAACTACACATCACGTTGTTATGTTATATAAACAAATATAAATGCATGACAATCTTTCTACAAAATAGGACCATACAAATAACCAAAACGTAAAACATATCATAGAAAGCAATGAGTAGATTATTATGCATGTTAGGAAGTATATTGGCTGAACAAAGACAAAATATTTTGAATTATATGATAATTTTGATAGAGGGGTGGAATGGATTCAAAAACTAGCTTCTAGTTTTTATTCGAAGGAAAAAAACAATGTTTTAATGGCATTTTATCGAACTAGAGAGCAATGGAGTGACTCAAATTTAGAACAATACAGGCAGACGCACAGCTGACGCCATAATAAACACACGGAGATCAAGAGTTGAAATGAATGTTATATCAGAAAACGAAATTCTGCTTATAGAATGAAAGCTTATAACTTTTCAAAATTGTAATATGAGTGAATAAAAATAGTTTTCCTAACAGAAAAAAGTAGCTATATTCTGATATAAAATGATGTCTTCTTATCATCACCATTTTTTTATATCAGTATTTTAGTAATTGATTTCATTGTACAGCCATATGGGGCTTTATGTACGTTGACTTATTTTGGTTTTACTGGTTTGCATGTAATCTATGTAATATGAGTCTAGCACTGTTATACTTTATATTCCTGGTAAATATCTTTATTCCACTTCCGATTTTTGATCGTGTAGTCTAAATTCAACATTATGTTTCTCTGTTTCCGTCTTGATGTATGTTAATGTTTCACTCATATGTTCTTTAGAATATCACATCTAAGCTGGCTTTTCTACAGAAAGAGAGAATGAGCATTTATGTTGTTATATTTGGAGAGGGACATGCTGTTCTAATATTGCCAGGAAAATATAGTAAAATACACCCACTGTTTGGTTTGGTTTTTGCTTCAGTATATGTTTATATTTTTATAAATAATTTAGCTGACATTCAATGTTTATCATTGAGTGACCAACAGTTAAAAAATATAAATATATTTTCTCATAATTCATTAGTCATACATATCTGTGACAAACACATCGGTGCTCGTATAATGTAAATTCTCCTATGGCAATAAACCTTACTTATTTAGCGTATAAGATTTGTATTGTATAATTATTGTTGGGGTGTGTACAGTTAGATGTAAACCTTGGTATGTTACCATTTTGTTCGATACTCTCAACTTTTCTATTTTGCTTATTTTTATTAGGGTATTCCTGTATCTTGATTGATTATCTACTGTCTGTAATATTTTATTAGGGGAGGGTAATCATGTTGAATACAGACTTTGCTGTTCCTCTCATTCTGAAGATAAAGTCCTAGATTATCCTAAGTTGATAGTTGACTTCTCCTTCATATCTGTAAATATATTCTGTGCTTTAAGGGGTTTGTAGTCACAAATAGTATATTCAATTATGTATTGCGCAAGGCTCTTCTTTCTTAAGTGTATTTTGTAAGGGCGTGTGATCAGGATTGGTCATGTGCAGCTAAAATGAAGAAAACTTCCGTTCATATTGTTGTCCATGGTCTTTCGTTATTATTGACAGGAAGTTGGTAATTTTATAAGTAGTTTTACTGATTATCCTAGAATAAGACTTCTGACATTAGATATACTTTCAGTTGCTAACTAACTATATTGGTTATAAAAACCGAAAAACATTGTTTAAGTTGTTGAACACTCTATTTCAAGCGTATATAAACGAATAGGGAGAGAAATCCATGCAGAAAGGTTTGTTACAAAACGTTTAATGTCACGAAGCAGAATAACATTTAAAATAGGAGACAGGGGGGAATATGAAGGAGGAAAGAGGACACAATAAAAGTAAAAGCATAAATATGAATATAATATACATTGAAATATATTTTATATATTTAGTAGGAGTTCGGGGAGGGGTTGATAGGCGTGAAGTATATTCAGTAGGTAAACAGTGAGTAAAATGAAAGAGATCGGTTCATTAGGGAGTCAATCAGCGAATATATACACAACTGCAGCTATTCACACGAAAGTGTTCAACGTACACAAAATAAGAAACGTAATGAGGCAAAAGATTGAAGATTGTGAAGCAGCACCTAACATAGAGATGAGCAACAATTGAATTCATGCATATATATATTTTTATATATATACATATATGTGTGTGTGTGTATGTGTGTATGTATGTGTATATGTGTGTTTGTGTGTGTATGTGTGTGTGTCAGCATTTATATGCATACATCTATACATCCATTCATGTAAACACACACGTTTACGACACACATACACGCATATACATATATATATATATATACATATATAAATATATGTATACATATATACATATGATATATATATATATATATATATACATATATATTTACATATATATATATATGTATATATTTACATATACACACACACACACATACCCACACACACACACATATATATATATATACATATATATTTACATATATATATATATTTATATATTTACATATACACACACATACCCACACACACACATATATATATATATATATATATATATATATATATATATATATATATATATATATATATATATATTTCTTTTGTGACATTAAAATACCTAAGTATGTTATGTGTACATATACATGGACTTATACGTACATAAAATAAGTAAAGTGATTCTCCCAATTCTACCGACTTGGAGAATTATTCAGCCAAGACGGTGCTTTCTCATCCAAATCTGTGGAAATGTAAAACTTGTTTATTGTTGGCAAACGTGACTATCCTGCTTTTATCCTTGTCAGAAACTCTGATACGACCAACACAATTTGTAAAGCTCAAGAATGCAAACCATTTGTTTTCCATACATAGATTTCAAGTTCACAGCCGCTTCGTACACAAACTAGATCCTACAAACATGTTCATATGCCATTTGGTAGAGGGTCGGACGCCATGCTTTGACGTATAGAGTTACGGCCTTTGCCATTCTGAGTTCAAATGCTGCGGAGGTTAACTTTGCCTTTCATCCTTACGGGGTCGATAAAATAAAGTACCAGTAATGTACTGGATAATTGTTGGCCTTGTGCCAAAAGTAGAAACAATTATATATATTCTAGTATAGTTAGATGCATGCTTTCACGACTGTAACTTTGAAGGTGCCTATAGACTAAAACGAAAACGCGACTAAGAGTACGAGACATCCGCCTGGACAACACGTTATTGTTTTTATGCATTTTCAGCTGAATATACTGGATCAAAGTGAACACACCACGTAGCCCAGCCTAGGAATCGAACCGAAGACATTATGATTGTATGTCCAACAATACCCTTTCCAATAGGCCTCGTAACTCCACTATATATAAATATATCAGTAACATACTGTTAATAAATCGACTTCTACTAATTTGGCCTCATATTTCTATCAAAATCCTCTTCCATTAATACGAAAGTAAAATATATTTTCTTTGCACTGCCTCATAGAGTTTCTAGTCTCTCTTATTTAGTCTTCTTCATCACAACTTTACGATTTCCATCTCATCAACACTATCTCGCTCTCTCATTTTGCCATTCCTTCCATCCGCGTAATATAAGTAGAAACATAATAATATTTCTTTTTGTGGAAAACGAATAAGAAAACAATTGTTTTAAATGCAATATCCAGAGAAACAGCATCAATAGAATATATGGGATTGATTCTTCTGAGGTCAGTAAGTGTTTACTCCCGTCCTATTGCTCACCATATGTTATTACAATAGTAACAACACAGCGGGTTAATCAACTAACATATATCTATACGCTACATTTGATGTTACAATCTGTCAGATCGTCTTATAGTATTGATCCAAGGCAATTGTAAGGTTCGATTTCGAGTGATAGTACCGTCATGCTTTCTTTCATATTTAGACTGTGTAATCATGCTTCGTTTTCGTTTATCATAAAAAATCGCAAATGGTATATTATATATAATGAAGCTAACATGTGAAATTACATATGAGGGTTATATGAAACGAACTTCACTTCCAAGTATATCCATAAGCCACGCTTGAGTACTGCGTTCCTCTGTGTTTATAGGTATAAATATCTGCTACTGGATTGAAGATCCACGATAGTTGAATGCATAATTATATAGCCTATGTTATGCTGCGTCTGCCATGAACAGGTAAGATATATTTTGGTCTATGTAGACATAGAGGCAATAACATAACGACTGATATGTGCAGATAAGTGGGGAAAGTAAGTATGTTTGTTCGTATACAAGTCAAAGACCCTTGTATATATATATATATATGTATATTTATATATATATATATATATATATATATATATATATATATATATAGGAAAAGAGTCAGGACCCCGAAGGCTGTTTAGTCTTGTCACCAATTTACCACTGCAAACCTATTATATATATATATATATATATAAATGAGAGGTATAGAGATTGTTTTAGCAAGAAGCTAACGGCATTCTATAACATATATGCGACTATAACGTCAAGATGGGAAAAGTAGTTAACGAAAGACTTAGGAAAAATAACTCAAACTCATCTCAAAAGAGAATCAGGATACAAATTCATCCACAGAATTTAGTAAAATCCAGGGAAAAATCTATAGACCTTTAACTCATGATAAAACAAAGTCTGAAACACTTATCCTTCAATTTGGAATAACATCAAATGCTCTGTATAGTCTTAAAAGACTATTTCATGAAAACTTTCAGTGGAGATGGTCACGGTTGGAACATCATTCATCAGCAGAGCTCAACAGAAAACCAGGGCTCTCACAGTAATATAGTCCGAAAAAGGGAATTCTAAGGTTTGCAGTGGTAAATTGGTGACCAGACAAGAAGGCACGTGTGCACATACACAAACTGGAACACTCATACAGAGACAAATACAGACACAGGCAGACATACACGCGCACACACACACACACACACGCACACACACACACACACACACACACACACATACACACACACACACATGCACACACACACACACACACACATATATATATATATATATATAGGATAACAAGGTATCGTTAGACTCACCTGATTAAAGAAACAATTGTTAATACAGTAAATAAAACTGTTGAACAGCCGACCGGCAGTATCGGTAGACGGTTGGACGTTATGCTTTGCAGCATAGTTACGTCCCTTTACGGTCTGAGTTCAAATCTCGCCGAGGTTAACTCTGCCTTTCATCCTTACGGGGTCGATAAAATAAAGTACCAGTAATGCACTGGGTAATTGCTGGCATTGTGCCAAAAGTAGAAACAATTATTTTACTATATATATATATAATGTGTGTGTAGAGAGAGAGAGGGGGAAGAGTAAGAGAGAGGCCTGCATTGGCACACCAGTGGCTATTGATGGAATCACGTAATCAGACTGAATGTTAATTTGTAAATTTTAAAATTCGGTCTGATCTTGTTTCGATGCAATGAAGTACTATGGAAAAATTCTAGTCTTTTTTTTTGTTTGTCCCACCTCAGCATAGTAATAACTATGATTGATCATTTGTCAATGAAATTAACCTATCTAAAGTGATTTACGAATATCATTTACTCAATATAATTTGTATAACTTAAACTTAAAATTTGCTGAAGTGAGATGTGTGAAAGACATAGATTTGTATAAATATGTATGTGCTGATATACAGAATGCAGTGCGTAAAATATTGTTAATTATCTGACGTTTACCATTTAGTTGAAAATAGGAATCAAAGGCTAAGTGACAATTATCAGCAACTACCAAAGTAAAGCATTTAATTTATTCAAATATATTTTCATAAATATACCTAGTTAATTTCCCGGGCCAGAACTATACACCAGTTCGTTAGTTTAAACGACATCTAATCTATCTCTCCCTTTTCTATCCAGGTTGATAGTTATTGTACCTTTTTAAATTCCTTTTCACGGGTGTCGAATGTATAACTTTCTAATGAGCATACCTTTCAAATAACCTGCTTCACAAAAATAATTACAATTTATTGTGGGTAGAAGATGTAGTTTTGTGTATACCAAGTCTATATACTCGCGGTCCGATATATTCAAGTTAGAATCAATGTATATTAATCACAAAATTACAAGTTTTATATTAAGTTAAGCTGGAAGTGTTTGGTCCTGTCACATATTTACTACCACATAATTATAAACACCACAATAGTTTATTACTGAGATCAGTCGATGCGACCCATTCTAATGGTACTTGTTTTCTCTTACTTTTATTCGTCATATAAATGTAATAGTAGGGTTTATGCTGGGAGAAACAACTGCTCATGCGTGAATAAACTGCATAAAGTCACTATATGTCACTATATTATTATGAACAGTTTTAAATAAAAGCTAAATATACTTAAACGCATTAATCAGAGACGGGATCAGTATCTGATAACCACCCAATATTTGAAAAATCTGCAGCATTTGAATACCTATTTCCCTGGCCTTATTTAAGATTTGTAAATCTTTTGCCTCTTACAATATCTCTTTTGGTAAAGTATTTAGTTTGATGTATGGTGTATTCTATATTACCTCCATCTATAGATTTTCCAGCATCTTTAGGATAAAATTACAAACAGCAACAAACATTAATTTCATAGAAAAGAAAAGCAATATTTCAACACATTACTCTTTATATACTGACTGCAACCTGTTCCTTAATAATATTATCCTCTGCCCAACTTGTGTTTGAATATGAGAAACATATATCACTTATTTTCAACGATGTATTGCTTCTTGCTGTATATATGTGTACCTTTTTGTATATACATGCTTACGTTTAACTATGTTGAAAGGAATAGCAAAGGCAAATCTTCTGCAGCGAAATAGCAGGTTTAATGAACTAAGATACCACAGTCAATGGAGCGTGCTGACGTCAGCTACATGTTATTTATAACGATATAGTCATATCATAATATAAGCGTTAATTTGTTTCTATTGAGCCTGAAACCCAAATTGTTAATACTTTTAATTACGCATGTATTGTAAAATTGTTTAGACGACTTGCACAGATTGACAGAATGCAACACATTTAATAGAATGTTGAAGAATATTCGTACTTAGAGAGATGACAGTGGGCCCATTGTTTTCGTCACAAATGGTCTGACTCTCGAGAGAGAGTCATAAGAACACCATGTTGATTTACTGGGAATTTCTTAAATCTCACTGGGTCTGGATACAGCAGATTTCTTTCAGAGAGGGATAGGTGAATGCGAGAAGGAATTGAAAAAGAGATTCAGAAAAAGAAGCGACTCCAGGACGACAATGGTACTTTTTTATCGACTTCGAATGAACATAACAAATCCACTATTTTACCACTAAATTCTCAGTTATTTATTTTAGGAACTCGGAGGATGAAGAACAAATGTGACTGAATTTAGATCTAAATCCAAAGAGCCGGAAACAATACTGAGTTATTTAATCCAAAGTTCTAACGACTGTCTCAGTCCGCCAAATAGAGGTTGATGAATGCTATAGATATTAAATATTTCACAATTAAATTAATCCATTAGTAGATTCGTTTATCATTATAATTATTTATATTATATACAACTGAACTGCTAGTGTGGATACATAGGTGGATACATAGGTAGATAGTTATGGTTGTATAAGTAGCCGCATAGCGTAATGAAATAATTTAACTAAAAGCTTTTAAAGCAGTTTTACCATTATGCAAGTTAAGGTTTAACGAATTAATAAAACTACTTTTTCTTATATGCATTTAACACAGATTTAAATTAGCTTTCAGATGATCTTAATAGCAGATGTACTAGATACTTAAACAACCCTCTATCACTTTTCCTGAGTGCTTGGTATAAATACAAGAATATATGCTGGAAAGATTAGAAATCTATTATGGCTTGTATTAGTACAACTCGAGAGGAACTGTGTATGAATATTGTACCATATGTTTGCCTCAATTCTCTGCTGCTGTTATTTCAACGACATGTGATTTCAATGCAATCTTATGGACGTAATGCCTACAGAAATATTATTCTCTTATCTTTAAAGATTCATTATCAACCTTATAATGCTCATGTGTAGCAAAAGCACATATTTCGAAGTAACATATTCCCATAGCCATTGGATAGAAATTTTCCATCATTTATACGTACTTATAGATGTCATATATTCCCAATAGCAAAACACTTACTGTGTGTTACGTAAAATTGTCGAAAATTGTATGCTACAAGTGTTTCTCGTTATAGAAATTCTAGAACTGCCATTCAACATGAATTTTGTTAAGCTTTCGAATAAGTGATTGAACCAAGAATACAGAAACGTGTCTAGTGCATAGTTTTACCTAAACCGATATTTTAAGATTGAACAAAAAATATATATTCGTGCGTATTTGCCAAAAATATTATACATGCATAGCTGAATTGGAATACTCGTTTTATATGTATATTAATGGATACATTTACTCACAAACAGTTATTAAACACTCAAAATCAGTTCAAGACATTCTTCAGGATTGCAAATATCTTAACATGGAGCACTAGCTAAGACTAAAAATTAACATTACGTGTAAACAGTAACGTGTGGTTATATATATATATATATATATATATATATATATATATATATATATATATTGGTAAACGGAATAGAAAATGCTGACAATATATATATATATATAAAGACTAGGGATCCTTCAGTCCCAGTTGTTTAACCGCGCAATCGTGTATAATTCCCCACGCATGTACATACACTTATACATACCGATGGTGTAGAGCTTTTCTTGTTTTCCGGTTATAGCTACTGTCACTCAGAGAGTGGGAGAGGCTCAGTGCACAGTCTTTTCGCACTTCAAAATATATCTTCAAGCACAGGCATTGCACGAGAGAATTAATTGATAATTATTAAAAGGCTTTCCAGCATAGTTACGTCCCTTTACGATCTGAGTTCAAATCCCGCCGAGATTGACATTGCCTTTCATCTTTACGGGGTCGATAAAATAAAGTACCAGTAATGCACTGGGTATTTGCTGGCATTGTACATAAACAATTATTATTAATGTTATATTGTGCAAAGCCCATAGTCGCTAACGACGGAGCAGACATCATATATATATATATATATATATATATATATATATATATATATATATATATATATATATATATATATATATAACAAAGAGAGTGTGGTAAGATAACAGGAGGACCACACGCATCAGAGTGCTCAATACTCCGGCAATACTCCGGCCAGTTCGACAGCTAGAACTATTCAGATCTAGCTCTCGAAACCGTCGGAGCTCAGCCGTCGGGGTCCTGACTCTTGATATATATATATATATATATATATATATATATATCAAAACGAAGGAAATGTGGTAAGGAACCTGGTGGACCATAACGCACCAAAGTACTCAATACTTAGGGTAGTAGAGAGGGTAATAGGAACCAGTAGGACCCCGACGGCTGAGCTCAAGCTGTTTCGACGGCTAATTCTGGACTGAATTAGCCGTCGAAACGGCTTGAGCTCAGCCGTCGGGATCCTACT
>OZ024758.1:21314325-21319325 GCA_964016885.1 Eledone cirrhosa
ATTAATTTATGAAAGTGGAAATATATATTTATAGGGGGAACAGAAGGGCGAAGCTTAGAATTGGGGGCCCTGGGTTAGTATATATTCAGAAACAGAGAAATGTATCCCTGTATGCTTGGTGAGTAAAAATATGTACAAATAATTGTGTATATGGAGAGGTATTATATGGATGTAAAATCATGTATATATATTCCTGGGAGTGTAACGTGGAGTTACTGTATGCTCAGCAGGTGAGCACTCGATGTTTAGGTTCAAGTCAGCATCAAGTTGTCGAGCTAGACAAAGTGTAATATAATAAAAAAGAACGAATGGTTACTCCTTCATTACGTTTATTGGTTGATGACGCACGTTTAGCTACTGATCAGCTCAAGGTTCGATCTGTATCGATCTGGCCCGACTCTGGAATCAAAAGCTCGGTAGCGAAACGCGCGTCACTAACCAATAAACGTAATGAAGTAGTAACCATTCATCCTAGTATTATTACTATATATAATATACATATATATTTCGCTGGACCGGCAATCGCTTTGTATAATCAGCTCCTGATTATTACTGGAATTCTAGAAGAATCCAGCTTCTATAATTTTTGGCGGAAGCAGGGGAGTACGTGTCCTGAAGAACGCCAACCAGCGTGAAAGAGACAGTCAGCTTATCTCCCTTCTTTCGCCGAAAAGAGATAAGTAACATAGTCACTACTTTAAAAATAATAGCGTATGGTCTTCTAAATGTGTTTAATTAAACATACGGTATATTGCCAAATATACTATACATACATTCATATATATATATATATATATATACATATATATATATATGGTTAAATGTGACTAACCCCTACAATATATGTATGGTTACAGCTAGAATAATATTAAAATTGTTTAAGCATTGGTCGCTATCAAATTCTGAAATGACACCGAAAGTCCAGTTGAAAAATGGTTTGTGAGATTAACAAACAAATCTTTTAAATTTATTGATTGTCAATTTTTTCAAATCTTCAATGACACATGGCCTTATATTTGATGATGAATGAATTCTTCCATGTGTTATAATTAACTATCTTTCCTGTGCAGCCACCCGTTGAACTGATCAAAATGTGTCTGTAGTGTTGTAAGGAACATAGAGGAATGTTAAAGTAATAATGTTATTAGACCTACTACCAAGAAGAGCTATCCATGTATCTGTGCAGCTGAAAAGCCTTTTTGACGTAGGGTAGTAAATGTCTCTCAGGCAAACATAGTTGTTTAGTTTGTCGATCATGTTTTAAGCAATAATCAGACGATCTGAACTGGAAAAGGAATGATTTGGCGTTTGGAAACCTTTACATAGAGTTAAGAAAGCGATCTTTTGTTTTTAGGGAATCCCTGTGAATTTAGGGATGCGTATATATTAGGCGATTAATTTTTGCAGCCACATAACGATGGCTACGTTTTTTATAGTTTTACAGCAGGATAAATTGCGAAAGAGCTAGAAATGTTGTATTAAGTTACCCTAGGGTCATGTGAATGAGACGGGTGAATTGAGATAAATATCATTTGCATACGGTAATAGGTATTAGATAACTGCTGGGAACACGAAGCATTCAGTTAAAAAAATACAAAATACACTCTTAGAGAAAAATGTTTCTTAAACGACAGAAATATAAATTACTTGCTACTACCATTCACGAAAAAGGGGGAAACGCATGTATAGAGGTTTCTACGTAAGACAAAGTTATTAGTTTCATGAGAGTTTCTGGACAGAACAACAGTGATATCTTTACATTAATTAAAGTTAAAATGACTGTCACAAGCCAGAAGGTTCGTTAGGCTAGTGCTTATCCAGGTTTCGGAACATGTAGGGACAGATATTCCCCTGGTCATGACGGCAGTCCATCACAGTATTAAACCCCCAGCAATTGCTGGTATACATTTTTCAACTGAGTATACTGGAGCAACGGGAAAATAAGTGCTTGGCTCATGAACACAACACATAGCCCAGCCCAGAAATCGAACACAACACATTAGGGTCATAAGTCTAACACCCTTACCTCTAGATCACGCGTCTCTACGTGAAGGGATAACATAATTGTGTATAGGAGAATACTGAGTGAGCTGGGTATGGCTGCGTGCGTATGTTTGCAAGTAGGTGATTATTGGGAACAAATCACGATTGTATATCATTATCCTACCATTGTCGTATAAGAGTATTCTAGTAATTGCTAGCTCATTGACGTAGGCATGAACTTAATAATGGAAGAGTGGGAAGAAAAAAACATTATACATTTAAATGGTTTTGTCAATAGCCTTATGATACATCAATGCGCCTCTCAAAAGCTTATGTTACGAGTAAGCCAGCAAATTTACACAGTTGGATATTACACATATGTTTTCCTGTAATTTATGTTTCGCTTAAGGACCGATTCTACGTTTACCTTGTGGAAACAGTTGACATTCCCGTTTACATATGATCGGTCATGCGAAAACAGTATTTGCCCTCCTAAATCGCACAGATGCCTCAACATTTTCCATGATAATTTTTACTATTGAGAATAAAGAGTTAGATAATCATTTAAATCCGTTGACATGTTAAGGTTTAACACCCGTGAAAATGTGTAACTAGGCAACATCTCTAGAGTGCTTCCATTACAATTGTTGTATGAAAATTTACATGCATTTGAATTAACCACCTTCTAAAACATCTTCCATTACTGTAGCCTTAGAAGCAACATCACATTTCATATTGGCCTCAGTTTTAGGATACATGCTTGTTTAATCCTTTTTGAAATACACCTAACAACTTCAGTATTTTACAAGGACTGCAGGTACATGCATATTTATTATTTTCTTTCGTTATAATCTAAGGTAATATCTATTACCATGCATCACCAGACCTGCCAACTCTCTCCGTCGGAGGGGGATATCTCCCACCATCTTTGGAATGGGTGAGAGATGTCTTCTCTTGGTATAGCTTTCATTATGTAAAATCATTCCATTATGCCTCATTTCTCCCATTTTGGGGCACCTTTTTCATGGTACACTCTGTTTGGGTGGGTTTTTAGAGGTTGACAGGTCTAACTTTGAATACCTTTACTAAAATTCAATCTGTTGAAAGTATTAAAGACAGTCTCCCTCTTTCACACCCACTCTCTTTGGCGTGGGTGACACATGTCTACTCTTGTGAAAATAGACATAGCTTTCATTATGCAAATTCTCCTCATTTTGACTCATTTCTCCCCGTTTTGGAGGACTTTTTTCCATGGTATTCCCCGTTTCGGATTTTAGAGCATGGGATGTCTGCAACACTCCTTATCAAGTTTGTATTACATTTTCTCTCCTACTTAGTATTAATGGGTAAATATATATGAAATGATATAAACGCTATTATAAGTTCCAGAAAACAAGCTCAGTGAATCATTTTATAATGTTTCTCTCAACTTCTAATTTCAAAGACAAATAACTTAAAAATATTACATCAACCTAAAACATTTAAACGTTTGATCGATAATCTAATAATAGGACGCAGAAATCAGACGATTGTTCTTTAGTTTCACAAAATCAAATTCTCGCCATCAATATTTTTCTTCTCATTTCCTAATACTCACCACGATCACCATGGTCTCTATAACCATTACACTCTGTATCAGCAAACTAATGGCTAACAACGTCCTATATATTAACTGCAGTGTAAAATTGAACGTCGTAATGCTTAAATGGTTGATTTTAACAACATAAATTTAACTTTTTTTACCATTACGAGAGGAATACTTTAATCATTTATTATATGAATAATATAATATAATAAAAACTATTTTTACCAAAAAAATGAACAACAAAATAACTTCACATATTTTAATATTCAATGTTTTTCCTTTCGTTAATAGAATAGACTTCATTAGAATTGAAAGCAACGTTTCTATTTGTTGATGTATTTTATTATTTTACAGCTATTACATTGATCAAAAAACATTAATAGAATTGAATAAATAGAAGACTAAGATCAAAATAGAGAAGAACCGGAAAATAACAGTCAACAGATATAAAAAAAATCTAGAAAAATCATGAAACGTTTCTTATTTTTCTATTCTGTAATTTAACTTCTTACAGAAATTTGCCTAAACCTCAGATTTCTTGCTTAGAGGATACAACTCTCCGGCATCTGATAAACAGATCTATCATTTTAAATACACACATAAACTACATAAACAGACTCATTAACTGCTTAATGAACACAACCACAAGGATATGGTCCGAAGGTGGAAGAATCGAACTCCCACTGTCACCGCTTCCATCTCTCTCGCACACCCCATCTCTCCGTATGGTGAGCAAGTGGGGTCCCACATGCTGGCCACCCCACAACCCCGGCAGACAGAATGGAGAATGCGTTTCCCCGAAGGTTAGGTTATCGGTTACTGGAAAGATGGTCACTTTTTGATTTAAACTTAGCGAGATAGCAGCAGCCCTGCGAACATCTATAATCCCAAACGGGGAATACCATAAAAAAAAGGCCCCCAAAACGGAGAGAAATGAGGCAAAATGTGGAGATTTCACATATTGAAAGCTATATCCATTTTCAAAAGAGAAGACATCTCCCACTCACCCAAAATAGAGTGGGGGATCTTCGCGTCGGACGGGAAGAGTTGACAGGTCTGCAGCGAGCAACATTCAAAATTCTTTGCCCTTAGAATTAACATTTCTGGTAATTTCTCTGTTCGTTCTCTTGGTCTGCCAGGTATAGCAGTCAAATACCCACTCTATATTACATTACTCTGTAAAAATTGTATAATACAGACTTGCAAATGTCATGTATTTTCAGGTTCTCATAATGTTTAATCCAACCTAAAAAGTAAAAACAGTTTTGTTATAGTTCGATTACTGAGCATAGTTGTAAAATATAAGAATCCTTATGTGAAAAGTTTAATAACCCCGACAGAGATATACGAAAAAAAAATTCTTTTTTTTATTATTAAATAATATTTTTCATTATTAAATAATATTTAATTATTTGACGAATTTTACCGCGCT
>OZ024758.1:21326825-21329325 GCA_964016885.1 Eledone cirrhosa
CAGTAAAATCCATTTTATATTAATAGAATTTCAATTAACGTGGAACATAGATTTGGATGACGACAAAAATAGCTGAATATATATATATATATATATATAACGAAGGAAGTGAGGTAAGGAACCATGTGCACCATAACGCACCAGAGTACTCGGTAATTTGGGTAGTAGAGTGGGTAATAGGAATGAACTTTCTCCTATATATATATATATACTCACGCACACACACACACATATATATATATATATATATATGTGTATGTATATGCATATTCATTTATTTTGCTCTATGGGGTTGTACTTACTTTTACGTACACAAGTATTATCGAGTTCTCTCTGGATTTTGGTCTGTGTAATAATTATTACTACTATATCTGTATAGGATGTGTATGAATGTGTGTGTGTGTGTGATAGGGGGTGTAGCTCCCTGTGGGCGTTTGTCGGTGGATGGATACATGCGCTTGCAATTACTTGTCTGTTGTAGTAAGTTTTATTTATTTGTTTTGTATATATTATGCTGGTTAGATGCCGCACATAACCTTTAGTATAGTGTATTGTTATCTGGATATTCAAACGTTAATTGAAGTGAAATTATATATATATATATGATGTAAATAGATATCAACATATGATATTTAGATAAAGTCTAATGCTGATATTGTATGCGTTATTGAATCTAATAGACTATTTCTTATTAGCCATTGAATTCACGTTGATTTATTAGGACTTGACCAGTTGCTGTTATTTACGATGTATATATATATATATATATATATATATATATATATATATATATATATATATATACATCGTAAATAACAGCAACTGGTCAAGTTATATATATATATAACAGCAACTGGTCAAGTTATGTATATATATATATATATATATATATACGTCTCAACTGACAATTTTCTATACAGTACCATTTATTATATTAAACCTGTTGGGATTTGAACCCTGGAATATCAGATAGATAAAAGAATACACATTCAAGCAAAGCAGCATGCTAAAGCATAATGTATATTATTTTGAGATTTACGGCAATCAATACGTAATCCATAACAGATTTTTATAATCGTAAGACATTCGATATAAAATGTTAGGTGAATTGGCAGTAACGGCAGAGGGTCAGACGTCATGCTTTCCAGCATAATTACATCCCTTTACGGTCTATCTAAAATGAAGTACCAGTAATGTACTGGGTAACTACTGGCCTTGTGCGAAAAGTAGAAACATTAATAGCAGAACCACCACATAATTCCCAAGAGCAGATTTCTGATAGGGAGCAATTCTCAAACGTTCTAAAGCTATGTAGCGAACTATTCATTAATAAAGTCTTTTCCACATAGAAATGAAATACCTCATATCGATCTATGATCACTTCAGATATTTAAAGTCACACATCATTTGTGCCATCAGACTTTTGCAATACCTTAACGTAAATCAACATACAAATATAACTTTCAAATATGTAATATATACCCTTCTTATAAATGAAGATATATGTTATATACCCTTGTTAAATTTGCTACTCTTTGTAATGTTTATGATAACTATATTGTATATATTCCTACAAACCTTTTTTATGGCTAATCTACTATTATCACATAGAAAGGCACACACTGATGGAAAATCACCATACTCGCCAATTTACTTGGTGAGAAGGGTGATTTTGACACGGTGCAGGACAAAAAACAAGACCTGATAAAGGGTGGAAGAATTCATAAGTATCAACGGCCAACTAAAAAATGGTTGGCAGTAGTTCCAGCTGCATGCATCGAAAGACTGGTGTAGTGGCTCTGAGAACAATGCGGCTTTGTAGATGATCAATGCAAATTGACAATGGAAAGGCGATCCCGCTCGAGTTAGAAGAGAACTATTGACCTTCAGAAGAAGCAGCGACCTCTGACTGTATTCAGTAAACGAAACAAATATGAAGTACACCAAATCTAATGCTCCTAAGGGAAGCCCTGGTTTTTCTTATTTGCGAGTATAAACCCGGCCAGATTAGATTAGATGATTGAAAAGTAACTGTATATAAATATTTTAACACACACTGTGGATTGGCAGTATCGGTAGAGTGTCGGACACCATGCTTTGCAGCATAGAGTTACGGCCCTTTATGGTCTGAGTTCAAATCCCGCCGAGGTTAACTTTGCCTTTCATCCTTACGGGGTCGATAAAATAAAGTACCACTAATACACTGGGTAATTGCTGGCCTTGTGCCAAAAGTAGAAACAACTATTATGGTATGAAATTACTAGTTTATATTGTTAAGTTTTCCTTGTTAAATGAAAACGATTCTCATACTAACTCTAAATCATTCACATAGAAAGGTATATTATGCAGATTCAGACTTTAACGCAACACAATGAAACTTAACAGGCAAGAATGTTAGTTCAGTGACCTATGTACAACTTTTCAGATATTTATTCTGGTAAATGTCACTCTATACAATCGTATAAAGTATGACATTCCTAAACCAGAATATAATTATCTA
>OZ024758.1:21336825-21341825 GCA_964016885.1 Eledone cirrhosa
ATGATGATGATGATGATGAAAAGGTTGGTGGTGGTGGTGGTGGTGGTGGTGGTGGTGTTAAGGTTACTGATACTGATGATGGTGATGATCATGATGATGCTGATGATGATTATAGTGACGATGATGATGATGATGGTGATGATGATGATGGTGGTGGTGTTGGTGTCGATGGTGATGATGTTGATGATGATGATGATGATGATAATGATGATAATGATGATGGTGAAGATGATGATGAAGTTGATGATGATGACGATGATGATTATCAGAAATCAATATTATTCTATGCAGAAAGCCATACTCTCATTCAATAATATACATACAGCGAGTCTCCAATATGTGTATACGATGCTCACACACATTCACAAAAACACACACGCACGCACACACACACACATACCCACATATGCACACACACACGCGCACACAAATATATATATATATATATATGTATGTATGTATATGCATATACTTATGTATACATACATATATATATATGTATATATATACATATACTTATATATGCATACATATCTATACATACATATATATATATACATACATATATACGTATATATATATATATATACATATACATATACACATATATATACAGACCTATACATATATACACATGATATACATATATATATATAAATATATGTATATATGTATATATATATGTATATATGTATATATATATGTATATATATATATATATATATATATATATATATACATATAAATATATACATATATACATACATAGATATCATATATATATATGTACATACATATCATATATATATATATGCTTACATACATATATATATATATATATATATATATATATATAAATATATACATATATACCTATATTATATGTATATATGTATAGGTGTGTGCGTGTGTGTCTGTTTGGGGGTGTGTGCGTGTACAATTATGTATACATGTATATGTATGTATATGTCGATATATTTATTTACTATGCAGCGACTAATGTGTTCCTGGAAACTGTACACAGAAATACTTTTAGTGTATAAATTTTATTAGTTGTAACCGAAGCCATATAGTTTTATGATGCCTTTGATAAAACATTTTAAGATGTGTTTGTTTGCGCGCTTATGTGTGTGTGTGTCTGTGCTTTTGTATATATGCGTGTATGTATTTGTGTATATATGTATTTGTATGCGCGAGTGTGTTTGTGTGCTTGCCTGTGTGTATGTTCAAAGTTTGTGCGTGTATGTGTGTATGTATGTGTAAGTGCGTTTGTGTAGTTGCCTCTGTGTGTGTGTGTATACTTGTGTTTGCCTTATTTCCCCGCTAACATTTCTAGAACTTAATATTATGTGCAAATCGTATTCCCCTAGAAAATGTTCAAGTTTCAAACACCATTCTTAAAATTTACTGATTGAAAAGTTTAACACATTCCCTCGGCCATTTCAAGATGTGTTGCAATCACAAGTGTGTGATAGATATTTGAGCGAATTTAGAAAAATACTAATTTGATGTATTCAAATGATCACCAAATTTTACTTTATATGACATTGTAGGCATTGGGATTGACCCGCATTTATGTGACCTTTGGACGATGAATAAATACATCTGAAACATTTCCCATGTTCACTTTTATAGAACTGATGTACGACAGGTGATGAATATATATTTTTCGTTGGTAGCAACAAATACTATTCCCTGGATAAATAAGAAAAATATATTGTTCAAATATTTATGCGATTCCAAATCCCAGACTAATAGAAAGAAAATAGGGTCTTCGACCAAGAATTACATCAATATGGTGACTTACTTTCGTAAAAGTTATATGAATGTAAGACGTGCTTAGCATTTTTTATTTATTTATCCGATGAATACATCAGAAAAACCTGTCGAATATAATTATTCTTGCTCTATACAATTTCTTACTCGTCATCAGCTTATAAATATTAAATGCCCAGAATTCCTACCAGGAGCAAAGTTTGAATGCGCTTTACAATAAAATTATCTGACAATATTAAGTATGCAACAGATGTTAAGATATGTAAGGTTACAGTCAATACAGACCATAGTTATAAACATGCAGACGATTTCGTGTACTCTTTAATTGCCTTGGTCTTACCAAAACATTGTGTTCATACCCTCTTTTCAGCTTTTAGTTAATACACAGTATAGTTGGGCCTGAAATATTTATTACCCAGTAAGTAAGACATCAAGAACCTTTAAAAACGTTTGATATTTCCTAACCTACAGTTCCATAGTTATTTTTCAGTAATATTTAGCAGCCTTGTATACCTTGTAATTAAGAGATTTTACTCTTTTCTCCTGCATTGCAAAACATTCAGCTGTCAAATCTAGATATGGGAAAAACAACCTTAATTTATTTTTATGACTACACAAGAAAATTAGACATGCTTTGGTCGATACTGCCTCGTTATTGTTAGTACTGAGTACGGTACGAATAGAAACACTATAGTCTCTCAATTCTAACATCATTTGACTCAATGTTAATTCAATTAATATTCACATAACTCTGAAACAAGAACTCTCTCCGAATCTGGCGTCCGGACTTAAATATATATACTTACATATAAATATGTGTGCGCATGCGTGCAATTATAAATAAATCATACATACAATCCTGGATTGTCAGTATCGGTAGAGATTCTGACACCATGCTTTGACGCATTGAGTTACGGCCCTTCCCATTCTGAGTTCTAATCCTGCTGAGGTTAACTTTGCCTTTCATCCTTACGCGGTCGATAAAATAAAGTACCAGTAATGTACTGGGTAATTGCTGGCCTTGTGGCAAATGTAGAAACAATTATATATATATCTATATATATATATTTATATATATATAATTGTTTCTACATATATATATATATATATTATTAGACATGTAAGAACCCCACTACCAGGCTAAATAATTTCTTTAATTTATTTAGTTAAAACACGGCGATAGCTTACATTTCTAATAATTTCAAACCAACTCGCTGTTTTTAAAATATCCTTATATATATATATATATATATATATATATATATATATATATATATGTATATATATATATATATGTATATATATATATGTATATATATATATATATATATATATATATATATATATATATATATATATATATGTATATATATATATATATATATGTATATATATATATATATATATGTATATATATATATATATATATATATATATATATATATATATATATATATATATATATGTATATAAATATATATACATAATTCATGAGATAGAGAGAACGTATGATAAATGGAGAATCAAGAAACGAAGTTGTGCAAGAGAGGTATAAATAGATAATTACATATTCTGTAATATGTATGTACGTATATGTTCATAGAAAGATAGAGTGGAAGAGACAGAGAGCGATGCAGAGAGAACGATACAGAGAGAGAGAGAGAGAGAGAGTGAGAGAAATAGATATATAGATATATAGATAAATAGAGAGAGAGAGAGAGAGAGATAGAGAGAGAGAGAGAGAGAGAGAGAGAGAGACGCTATGTTAGTCGGACATAAACAGATATTCTAAGCCAGAAAATTGAGATTGCGTTAATCCAATTCCCAATCCCTTTTCTTGTCAATACGACAGGAAGGTTTTAGAGATTTTCCAAAGAATGACACAATGCATCATCATTCAAGACCGGTGTAAGTGCAGTACTGGTGCAGTGTGGTATTAAATGATTTCTCTCGTTAGAGAGAATTCAGTTTTATAATGCTAATCCTCAAAACGACTTGTCAATTTATTGTCAATTCAGCGCTTCACATTTGACTGGCTGCTCTTCAAACTCCTCGCTAAGCAAGAAAGATGATTGAAGTAGGAAGGAAACTGTTCTATAGTTTGGAACCATCTATGTAATAATACATTATACTGGGAAGTAATAGATAATGTATACACAACGACCTATCCACACACATATATATATGTATATATATAGGAACGCGTAGGACCCCGACGGCTGAGCTCAAGCCGTTTCGACGGCTAATTCTGGACTGAATTAGTCCAGAATTAGCCGTCGAAACCGCTTGAGCTCAGCCGTCGGGGTCCTACTAGTTCCTATTGCCCACTCCACTACCCTAAGTATTGAGTACTTTGGTGCGTTATGGTCCATCTGGTTCCTTACCACATTTCCTTCGTTATGTATATATATAAATATATATATATTTATCTCTCTCTCTCTCTCTATATATATATATATATATATATATATATATATAGAGAGAGAGAGAGAGAGAGAGGGGGGGGGGGGGGTGCACATATGGTGTAAGTTATTTTTTACGTAATTTGTGTGGAATTTTATCACCTTCACACATCCTCGTATTTACAGGAACCGCAAAGGTTTTTTTTCTCATTCTCTCTCACTATCTCACATCTCGTTGTCTTTTAGGTTTTTTTTTTACACTCTCTCTCTCTTTCCCTCTCTCTTCTCTCTCTATCTCTCATCTCTGCACATTAAATATCAAATGCCCAGCTTAGAAGACTCATATTAACCATTTAAAAATCACTATTAAATGTTCATTACATTCCTCATTTCGTGGCAAAGCCAAAGTTATTTATGCTGATCTGGCACTTGTCTCATTGAAAGTTCGATCCCGTCAGTTGGCTCTTGTTAATCATGTGTCCCACCCATGATAAACGAGCAAGGAAACTACTTCTCTAGTCGCCAGATTCTAAGCACCGTGTAAGACGTCCAAACCTATCCATAATGACTATGTTGGCTAGGATCACTGGACTCACAGGACATGATTTTCCTGCTGCGATGACAGATCGGGTGTTCGGGACAAGAACTTTGTACATGCTTCAAGTTTGAAAAAGAGATAGATAAGGTGAAGGATAAGAAGACGAAATCGACGGAGACGAAAACATCCATCATTGATGTATTGAAATAAAAATACTTGTAAACTGAATTTGAAGGTATTTTTCTGTTTTTGAATGATTGAATGAATCCTGAAAGTTATAATTC
>OZ024758.1:21346825-21352161 GCA_964016885.1 Eledone cirrhosa
GACTTACAAGACTTCTCCTGGCTGTCTAATCAACTTAGCCATGACCGAAGTTAACTCTAGCCAAAGCCTATCAAATTCATCAAAGACGAAGTTATAAATTATATTACATTTGGCATATATGCATATATACAATCATACATACACACACAAATACACATCACACGCACACTCATCATACACACACACATCACAGAGAGAGAGTGAGAGGGGGGAATTGTTGAAAGCGAGAGAAACATGTAGTTTGTGTGTATAGATATGCAGTATTATGCACCCTCTGTACTTAATATATTGAGTACATTATATAACTGCTGAGAACGTTTCACCCCCCCCCCCTCCATTACCACACATGTATATATATATATATATATATATATATATATATATATATATATATATATATATATATATATTTGTGTGTTGTTTTTCCATGTAAAGAATATATTAATATATATTAATATACATATACACACAGACATAAATATGTATATACATATATATATATATATATATATATATATATATATATATATATATATATATATATATATATATACATATACGTATCCCTATATACGTAATATAATGATATACGCACGCTAACTCATAAACTTTCACACGCAAACATATGTTCATACGAAAGGAAAAAAAAATACCAAACTACCAGAAATGATATATTTTATTGCATAGAATGGAAAACTTGCTTTTACTTCAGAAGGTGAGATTCGCAAATTTACAATGAGATATATGTAATACATATAAACAAATACACTCCATATATGATATTGTTGGCAGTCATTAATTTAGGAAACACAAGTAAAGGAAAAAATAACATGTTCGCAACAGGAAATATATCATCAAGTAAGTCACATCGTATATCATAATTTATGGCGGCTGTTTCATTTCGGAAAGTGATGCACTATGTATATAACTATATATATATATATGTATATATATATATTTATATAAATATATATATATATATATATATATATATATATATATATATGTATATATATATATATTTATATAAATAAATATATATATATATATGTATATATATATATATATATATATATATATATATATATATATATATATATATATTTATATATATATATATACATATATATTTATATATATACTTACATACATACTTATATATATACTTACATATATCTACTTACATATATATTTATATTTACATATTGTTATATATATACTTATAAATATATATATATATATATATATATATGTGTATGTGTGTATACATATATATACGTATATATATATATATATATATATATATGTATATATATATATGTTTATATATATATATATATATATATATATGTATATATATATATGTATATATATATATATATATATATATATATATATATATATATATATATATATATATATATATATATATGTATGTGTGTATACATATATATACGTATATATATATATGCATATATATATATGTTTAGATATATATATATATATATATATATATATATATGTGTGTGTATATATATATATATATATAATTTTATGTAACATCCACGAAAAATACTGATACACACGAAACCACCTAGCTAAATAAACCCATAATTATAAATATGCATGACTGCGTTCATACATACCCATATACATATTCTGACACACACACTCATATATATATATATGTATATATATACATAGATATATGCACACACACACGCTCATATATATATATATATATATATATATATATATATATATATATATATATATATATATATATATATGGCGGCTGCCATATATATCGTTTTCGAGTATGGACACTACTTTATATCCATGTTGGTGAACCCTTACCTATGCGCTGAACGAGTGTGACTTTTTAGTCCACCTAGCGACTAGATACATTTATCTGAAAATATAATCAGAATGGGCATGTTGATGCGGTACTCCTTTTCTTCTATTGTAGCCGGCTGTATTCTCACATCTCTTTCATTATTTAACCCTTTACCCTTTCATCCTTACAGGGTCGATAAAATAAAGTACCAGTAATGCACTGGGCTATTGCTTGTCTTGTGTCTAACGTACAAACAATTATTTAACCCTTTAGTATTTAAACCGGCCGTATCTGGCCAGAATTCTCTCTCTTCTTTCTGTTCAAACCGGCTGTATATATCCATTAATATTGATGTTAAGGTATTGTTCTAAGATAAATAATATCAAAATCTCAAAGGTTCCATATTATGTGAGATATTATATGCGATAAAACCTTTACTGTAAAAAAAACAATAGTAAATATAGAGTAATGTAAATGCTAAAGGCTTAAGCAGAAACCTTTGAGAGATCACAACTCCAATACCATGGAAAGAATATCTGGACAGATTTTACGGGCAAAACCAGCCGGCAGAAGACCTAGGGTTACACTCCGAGAGAGATGGTTGGATAACATCCATGAACTTGGCTGGAAAGTGCTTTGAGAAAACAGCACCAGGCTTCACTACGAAGTATATAAAAATATCGAAATAACAGTAACAAGTAAACGTTACTCCATCATTATGTTTTTCTGTTCTTATTCTAAATGTCTGAAGAGGTCAAATATATTGCATAATAGTTATCACTGAAATATATATTACATAGAAAATAGATAAACGAAGTTTATTTTAATCTGTTAACTTACACTTCTTCTATCTCGGTCTATATTATACTTCACGCCTACTCGTTTGTTTTTCCTATACATTTAAATTTATATATAAATATACAATGATATTAAATAAATGGAAACCATATTCATAAAACCATATTTATTCTATTATATATATATTTCAAGGGTACCAAAACACTTTGGTACGCTTTCATCAGATAAAATACCCAGGAGAATCATACCTTATCAGTAGGATATTCTCTGGATATATATATATAGTAATAATAATAATAATTGTTTCTACTTTTGGGCACAAGGCCAGCAATTACCCAGAGCATTACTGGTACTTTATTTTATCGACCCCGTAAGGATGAAAGGCAAAGGTAACCTCGGCGGGATTTGAACTCAGAACTGTAAAGGGAAGTAACTATGCGAGAAAGCATGGTGTCTGACGCTCTACCGATTCGGCCAATCTACCACCATAGTAATAATAATAATAATAATATATACATATATATATGTATATATATCTAAGACGGGTATAATTCCCGAGATTCATGGATGAGTTTTTTTGCAGCGGTCTCTGTCCCTCATCATCACTGCCATTTCCTGCGTCTCCTAGAGACCAGTGTCTGTCCTTAGGGCATCAACATATGTCAACCAAGGTCTTCCTCTTCCAGTGTAATCATGCATGGGCTCCCACAGGAGCACTGAGTGCAGTGTCAACTCTGGATATCGGTGAGCTTGTCCAGCTAACACCTCAGTCTCCTCTGAGTCACTTTCGATCTGTAACACTGGCTCAGAGCATGAGAGTTAAGGCGAAAAATATATCGGATACACACACATATATATATATATATATATAGTGAAATCAAATGACAAGGTCGATTGGTTACTCCTTCATTGCGTTTACTGGCGGGGGACGCGCGTTTCGCCACTGATCAACTCAAGGTTCGATCTGTATCGATCTATCCCGACTCTGTAACCCGCGGCTCGTCAGACCCCTTATTTATATATATATATATATATATATATATATATATATATATATGAGTGAAGTAATTCCATCGGAAAAGTCCAGGAAAAAAGAGTGCTCTATGTATGCAACAGAGCTTAATTATTATTATTATTATGTAATAAACAACATAAGGCAATTATTCCATTTACCAGTGGTTTCTTAAAAGCAAAAGGTTTTGCTTTCAATCCTCAGAATGAAAAATCCTGGTTTGTTTATTGAATATGGATTCTAAAAACCTTACATATATATATATATATATACATATATGTAAATGTATGTATATATCTATTTTGCAATATATCACTATTACTACGGGATGGCCAGGTAACATAAATTAAAGGCGTGGTATATAACAAATGAATATTGTTTCATGTATATTGATCCTATGTACATCTTCTGATGGTTCAAAAGAACTGTAGAAGTATATTACATTTTCTTGCCAAGGTAGCACATAATATTATGAGCTTGGTCAGCTATCATAAACTGTGTGTTAGCTACAACGTTAGTTTTCGTAGTGGAAATCAATTAAAATACGATCCATTTTATTGCGTTTTCTCAAAAATTATTTACAGATGCTTATAGTTAACATTAACAGCAGTAGATGTCGAATGTATATATTGTCAATATATTCAGCAGATTTTCGATATTTTAGTAGTAAATATTAGCAATAACCGTATAGAGAATTTTTAAAAGGAGACAAATCAGAAAAGTATAACAAGGAATAATATATAGATTGAAAACTAAGTCGACTAATCGAATCTACGTGTGTGTATCTGATTGTGTACGTGTATGTGTGAGAGAGGGGGGGGGCGTAGACAAATAATGTGTGAGATAGAGAGAGAGAGTGAGATGAGAGAGAAGAAAAATATAAGAGAGAGCGAGAAAGATAGAGAGAAGAGAAGCGAGTAGAGAGAGAGAGAGAGAGAGCTACAAGATAGAGAGAGAAAGAAGAGAAAGATAGAGAGAGAGAGAGAGAGTGTGAGAAAGAGAGGGGCAGAGACAGAGAGTGAGATAGATAAATAGATAGATAGAGAGTGAGATAGATAGAGAGAAGCAAAGAGAGATCGAAACAGAAAGAGAGAAACAGAGAGAGAGAGAAACAGAGACAGAGAGAGAGAGAGAAACAGAGACATTAACCCAGAGAGAGAGAGAGAGAGATTGAGTGTATGTCAGTGTTTGTGTGAACGTGAATAAGTCAAAGTTGGTTTAATCTCAGTGGTTAGTACGCCTCTCCAGGGAAGTTAAATTCCTAAAGATACGTTCTGTTATTGAGTAAGACATTGCATTTCTCCTTGATTCAGTCCACTCTGCTACAGAAACAGTTGTTTCTATAACAGAAGCTGAAAGGGTCGGATTTAACAAATATTTTCTTACACTCAATCTCCCTGAGAACTAATATTACAGTTTGAATCAATCGACAAGTTCCCAGACCTCATTGGCGTACCCAGTGGTCAGGTAGTCAAACCGGACGGAGGAAACTATGTTTCCATTGGTCATACCAACTGTTGTTGCTGTTACTATGTCACTGACTCAGCTCCGAGCAGAATATTTATCTATCTCTCTCTCTCTCTCTCTCTATATATATATATATATATATATATATATATATATATATATATATATATAGAGAGAGAGAGAGAGAGAGAGAGAGAGAGAGAGAGAGAGAGACTGCCTCTC
>OZ024758.1:21352361-21359861 GCA_964016885.1 Eledone cirrhosa
AGAACTGCGAAACCGGTAAAGGAACCAAATAAATATATATATATTTTTTTTTAAATAAGACTCCAGTTGCATTTTCGATTTCATCTCTTTTTCTTTATACTTTCACTCGTGTAGGACACCTCGGTTATTTTTCATTTTGTAAAAAAAAACTCACTTTCTAATATATATATATATATATATATATTAGAAAGTGAGGTTTTTTTTACAAAATGAAAAATAACCGAGGCGTCCTACACGAGTGAAAGTATAAAGAAAAAGAGATGTGGGTGGGTGGGTGTATGTGTGTGTGTATTTGTCTATATATGTGGGTGTGTGTATGTGTATGTGTGTGTTTATGTGCGTGTGTGTGTGTATATATGTGTGTTTCTATGTGGTTTCGATCGGCAATACTGCCAATATTGGCAACATGAATACCGCCGAATAAAGAATATCTGTTTCAACACACGATTTCACATTGAAAATGTTGCGAAAGATTACATAAACCATGTATATATATATATATATATATATATATATATATATATATATATATATATATATATATATATATATATATATATATGTATTTGTGTATATATATGCAGGGAGAGAAGAAACAAGAGATATAGAGAGATATGGAGAAAGATGTATATATGCGACGAGTTTTTATGGTTTTGAGATTGGCATGAGTATTTGTAGAGATAAAATCCCAACGTTTCTAATATATTTGCAACTATTTAATACATTAAGCTACATTGGATATAATCCGTATTTTATATAATGACAAGAATTCTAAAACTGCTAATGTTAAGTTACAACATTGGTTGCTTATCTTGTTATTCCTCACGTTCTGAATTCATATATATATATATATATATATGTGGCTATTGATATTTGTTACAATAAGTATTTAATACAGTAGTTAATGATGTATGTGAAATCAGTCTGCAATAATTTTACTGAAATAAAAAAAATAGAATACACACTAAATCAACAGAGCAGAGAAATAACAAAACAAACCAAGATAATATAAAAACTAGCTATAGAACGGTATTAAAACACAATAACTATATCAGTATCAGCTTAAACATCAACTCTAACAATGACAACATTGTGACAGCATTAACTACAACCACTATCACAACAACAAACACTACTACAATGACATCAATAATAATAACTTCAATAACAGTTACACTCTTATAACAATAACTCTAAGAAGATGAAATGAAAAATAAAAGGCAACAAATATAGAAATAAAACAAATAAACAAACAATACTATTAAATAATCAAATAAAACATCATAAAATTGACAAAGGCAATGACGACAATAAAATGAGCAAGGACATTAAAAATGCTCTGGCAATGTTCCTTTGGTAAAATGATACCTGAGAGATCACAAGTTGAGAATATGGAAATAGATTAATTTAGTAATGTTTGTGGGTATGATGCAAAAACTAGGATGGATTTGAAGCATGAAATATTGCAACCACAGCAGACAAAATAATACAAATATTACATTTTATCTTTTATATTAAACTGAACTACTTCACATTATATATTTTCATATGACTCTATACTACATTTTCTGTACAAGTTTCGTGTTTCGATCGCATTGAAAGTCTAAATAAAATTGTAAATTTCAAGCATGTCATGTCTGTGCAGTTGTTTTTTTTTATTTAACAGCATGATAGGCAGTGGGTTGGCAATGCCAGTAACGCACCAGTACCAGTAAGACCCTGGGTCGAATTAATTGTCCCCCCCCCCCCAAAAAAAAAGATGACTGGTCTTGTGTCTAAACAGAAACCATCATTTAGTGGATTGGCAGTATTGGTAGAGGGTCGGACGCCATGCTTTGACTCATTGAGTTACGGACCTTGCCATTCTGAATTCAAATCCCGCCGATGTTAACTTTCCCTTTCATCCTTACGGGGTCGATAAAATAAAGTACTAGTAATACACTGGATAATTGCTGGCCTTGTGCGAAAAAAGTAGAAACAATTATTTAACTAAATGATATGCTATATTTTGGCAGAATCGGTACAACATGCTTTGCGGCATAGAGTTAGGGCCATTTACGTTCTGATATCAAATCAACCGAGGTTAGCTTTGCCTTTCATACTTACAGACTCGATTTAGTCTATTTTCTCCTTCCTATCAAATTGCTGGTCTTGTGCCACAAAGTAGAAACCAGTATTTAACTACAGGTATATTCTCACAGAATACACCAATTATATTTTCTTACCCTAACCATAACCTTTCCCAGATTTCCAGATAAAACTCATCAAAAGATAAGTTATTTACGGTCAGGCCGTCAGTTTGATTCCTAGCAGTGCTTTGTGTCCTTCAAAAAGAAATTTTTTGTTAAGTTGATAAGCTTACTCAAGTAGTAAAAATGATTCGTACCTGCTATGCAAAGTGGGCAGTATCGTCACACACTTACTAAAGATGCATCCCCCTAAGTTATGTGTTAAATGTACGCGGTACCCCAACGTGGTGCTCCAGCATGGCCTCCGCATATGGGCTGGAATACGTAATAGACTAATAGAGTATCTCTAAAATGCTCAAACAGCTGCAAATAGTTTCACAAGCAATTGTGTCCCTTGATCAAACAACGGATACACCATCATCATCACCAACATTACCATCACCAGCATCACCACCATCACCATCACCACCACCATCACCATTACCATCATCATCGTCACCACCACCATCACCATGATCATCGTCATCATCGTCACCATCATCACCATCATCATCATCATCGTCACCATCATCACCATCACCATCACCTTCATCATCACCATCACCACCATCACCATCATCATCATCATCATCACCATCACCATCACCTTCATCATCACCATCACCACCATTACCATTATCATCACCGCCACCACTATAACCACCACGTCCACATTTCCTTTCTTGAATTGAGCGAGATACTTTTAGGCAATGTTTTACAATCGGATGTTCTTCTTGGCGCCAATCTTACCTTTTAGTCTATGCTTACGATACACAGGTATATACACATATATACAATATATACACATATATACAGTATATACATTAGGAAATGGAGGTATGGCTATACACACTCATTTGTATTTTTACCACTTTCATGCTTCTTTCATGACTCATCATTTCTGCTCTTGCCACATCCCCACTCCCAGAATGTCGTAGTACAGATCTTGAGTCTACTAGCGTCACCAGACGTTGGTCTCCCTCATATTGAGAATCAATCACTGGTAGATAGCAACAGAAACAGCATATATACCAATATATAAACAGCGGAAAAGAATAGATTCAAACCAGCAATGGACACCACAACATCTGTGCACACTGGACTGAAATTCATATCTGGCCAGAATTCTCTCACCTCTTTCTGTTCAAACCGGCCGTAACTGACTGCGCTTACTGACGTTAAAATATTGCTTTCAAAATAAATAACATCAAAATCTCATAGACTCGATATTATGTGAGATAATTATGTAAGATAAAGCCTTTACCACAAAAACAATAGTATTTATAGAATAATGTAAATGCTAAAGGATTAAAAGACTAATAAACACAGTAACATTAGAAGCAACAACGATAACAATATATAAGCAGCGAAAACGAATAGAATCAAACCAGCGAGGGGCGTCAAAACAACAATGCCCACTGGACTGAAATACGAAAACCATGATTTAACCGTTTATCATTTAAAGCAGCTATATCTCGTCAAAATTCTCTCTTCTCTTTCTGTTCAAACCGACCGTAACTGGCTGATCATACTGACGTTAAGGTATTGCCCTTGAAATAAATAACATCAAAATCTCATAGATTCGATATTATGTGACATAATTATGTAAGATAAAGCCTTTACCACAAAAATACAATAGTATATATAGAGTAATGTAAATGCTAAAGGGTTAAAAGAGTAATAATAGTTTCTTATATAAGCACATGGCTGGCAATTTTGGGGGGAAGGAAAATTCGATTAAATCGACCCCAGTAAGGATGCAAGGCAAAGTTAACCTCGGCGGGATTTGAACTCAGATCATAAAGGACCGTAACTCTATGCAGCAAGGCATGGCGTACGACTCTATACCGATACTGCTAAACCACCCCGCAAAGGGTTTCAAGACTATAATAGCAGTAATATTAGAAGAAATAACGATAGCAATATATATACATCGACAAAGAAAAGAAAAAAACAGCAATGGGCGACACAACATCAATGTACACCGGACTGAAAGAGCCAAACCACGATTGAAATAAGTAATAACAGTATATGTTTCGCATTACACGAAAGCAGCTACTTACTGTCTATGAAACAATTCACACAGCCATTGCATGAATTTAGATATATTTGAATATCAGAATTAGTGGTGAAAAAAACAAAACAGATGCAAAATATAAGCAGCATTCATAGTAAGACAATGTTTAAAATTCTCCATCCAAGCCATAGCTACACATCTATATTTACACTGAAATATCACATGGTTAACAGTCTTCAATGTTCTTCGCCGGCATTTTTTTAACTTCCAAATTTCAATAATTTCACAAAACAAGAAGTAGTAATAGTAGTAGTAGTTGTTATGGTGATGGTTAATGTGATAGTTGTGGTAGCGGTAGCATCAGCATGACTCCATAAAAACAAAATTACGAATTTAAGTAAAGTAGTCTTGTTAAGCACGAACGTCAGAATATCTTCAAATATCATTAACGATGATGGTGATGTTCCTAGGTCAAGAAAAAACGTTAGATTTTCAAGTACAATTAGAAAACAAAACTCAAAACTGAAAACAGAAAGACATTATACAATGGCGAAATGTATTTTGCTTAAAGAAAGAAGAGGTTGAATAAAAGAAAGAATTAAAGGTGACTTGTGTAAGTTTAATTCAAAAAATTATTATTTTGACAAGTAACAATAATTTGGAATCGAATATCATGAAACATATCTTTATTTCGTCGTAAAGCGAGAGCAAACGTATCCTTACTTTGTCGTAAAGCGAGGAATATTTCTATATTTCCTATTAAGTCACAACACACTGACTGATGTGTTACGCTGATTAATTGACTAAAAAAATATTGTTAATACTTAGTCAAGAGGAAGGGCAAAATATTGGGTGGAAGAGGAACAAATATCCTAAAGTCTGAGACCAGTTCAGAAGGCGTACAATAGAATTTGTTCTACGACCGGCACTCTTCATCCAGGGGGTAATTCTAAGCGGGGTAGCTGAGTAAAAATGCAAAGAACCTGAACCAAACTTTATTCCACCAGTTTATTTGTCTTGCCAGGTAGATTATCTCGAAGGGTGGGAACTTTGTGTATATTAATCCTTCCATAAGTACGAGATATCAGAATGTTAAGGGGAGAAATGAAAATATATGGAGTAGGTCCAATTATGTTACTACGTTGGTCAGAGGAGAATATATATTTATATAGGGTTATGATACAGCCGGTTTAATAGACATATACGGCTAGAAATTATTTTATCAAACTAAACAAAAATGTAGTTACTGATCTAGTAGAGTAAATTTACAAGAACAAGCAAATTCGATTAAATCAACCACATTTATAATAATTTTATATATATTTTATATATATTTTATCCACCCTGGCATGTGGAATAGCCAAACTGATGTCAGTGTTATTTGAATTCTGAAAGCAAAGGACTGTAATTAAACGCTGTAAAGCATGTTGTCGGACTTGCCAACACCTGAATATTCTTGTTGTTTTTTCTGCTGCTGCGATACTTTCCTAATACCCGCAATTATTACTTGAATACTATCAGTATCCATGGATGTCTTGAGACTATATTATATTTCTGGAACGATTAAGTGTACAGCTTTGATTTAAATCCTTCTAATTATCGTTGAACGTGCAATCTTAGAAGAAAATGTAGTTTTCTATAAGTGTGTCTACTCACCTCCATTTTTTTTTTTTTGTAATGTTTATCTTGACATCAAGATATAACCATATATTATAAACAGCGACGTAAAATTGTCAACGATAAAACATTGGATCACATTTGTTCAGTTGTCTGTAGACAATGTGTTAGTAAAATTATATTAAATGTTTTGAAAACGCAATATTATATATAGCAAAAGGACGGTGGATAGGTAGTATCGGTAGAGGGTTGGACGCCATGCTTTGCAGCATAGAGTTACGGCCCTTTATGATCTGAGTTCAAATCCGGCCTAGGTTAACTTTGCCTTTCATCTTTACGGGGTCGATAAAATAAAGTACCATTTACGCACTGGGGTCGATTTAATCGACTTTCCCCTCCCCCAAAATTACTCGACTTGTGCCTATATAAGAAACCAATGTTATATATAGCATATACTTTACATTATATTAATAATGGTTTCTACTTTTGGCACAAAACCAGCAATTAATCAGTGTATTACTGGTACTTTATTTTATCGACCCCGTAAGGATGAAAGGCAAAGTTAACCTTTACATTATATTAATAATGGTTTCTACTATAGGCACAAGGCCAGAAAATTAAAGTTGATAAAATCGACCTCAGTACGTTACTGGTGCTTTATATCATGGACCCTGTAAGGATGAAAGGCAAAGCTAACCTCAGAGAGATTTGAAATCAGAACGTAAAAGGCCATTGATAATTGTAGAAATATTATAACTGTGGTGTCAATAATAGGTTATATTTTCGATTTCCTGCTAAGGTTTATTAGGCAATTGTCTTAAGAAAATATATTGTTTCGATAATATTTCACTCCATAGTTCAACTTTTCATACGTAGAGAGTTACCGAATAATTTAATTGACTATTGATATTAAAGTAGTACGTAAAGGGTTGTAAAATGACAGAATAGCAGTAATCATAAAGCCAATAGAGATCTGTTAATAGATAGAGATAATAGATACATAGTTAGACAAAATGTGTTTCTAAGCTATATACAAGAAAGCAACATATGAACTTAAAATCCATTGATAAGTCAGTCAAGCACTACTTTTGCGGTCACTCCTACTTAATGCCATTAACAGTTAAAACGTATATATTGATTATCGTAATAAAACTCAAATATTGCGATACGTTTGCTGCGCCGTAAGGTCAAGCACTAATCTTAGGCGCTCTCAATCTACTTAATGCAAATTATGGGACAAATTGATACCATTTTAAGGAAAGGAAATATTTGGCTGAACTACTAAATATAACTCTAATGAAAACTTATCTATATTTCTCCAGATCTCGTCACATCTTCATGTATAGAACCATCAAATAATTGTTTCTACGTTTGGCACAAGGCCAGCAATTATCTCAATGTATTACTGGTGCTCTATTTTATCGACTCCTTAAGGATAAAAGGTAACGGTCACTTCGGCGGGATATGAACTCAGACCATAAAGGGCTATAACTCATGGCTGCAAAGCATGGCGTCAGACCCTATACCGATACTGCCAATCCACCATCAAATAATTGTTTCTACTTTTGGCACAAGGCCAGCAATTACCCAGTGCATTACTGGTACTTTATTTTATCGACCCCGTAAGGATGAAAGGCA
>OZ024758.1:21379861-21392361 GCA_964016885.1 Eledone cirrhosa
TAATGCACTGGGTAATTGCTGGCATTGTGCCAAAAGTAGAAACAATTATATATTTTCTAAATATTGTATATATGTCCTTCCGTCAAATGTATTTTGTATATTTAAACCAGAGAAATACCTAGGATTATTAGTATCTAGATTTACACGTATAATTACAAATCTATTTTGTATATTTAAACCGTGAACATACCAAGGGTCATAGGTCTCTGAAAGTAGAGGTATTCTAACAAATATAGTATGTATCTTTAAACTAGAGATACACCTATATATAAATCTCTGGATGTACTCGTATATTAATACATATATTCAATAGCTCGGAAATTCAGCAATACCAAGAGTTATATGTCTCTGGATGTACTTGTATACTAACATTATATTAAATAGTTCAGAACTACAGTAAAGCCTAGGGTTATATATAGGGATTGGATGACGTTTACTAAAATTATATTAAATAACTCAGAACTACAGAAAAGCCTAGGGTTATATGTTTGGATATCGTCTTCAAAAAACTCTATTCTGTGGCTCTCAACCAGAGAAATACCTAGGGTTATAAGTCTCAGTTTTCTTTATATTATCGACAATATTTTCTTGAGAACCTGAATACTTTCTCGAAGCGTTTTCGTCTGAATTACATATATTCAATGAGTAACTGACAGTTCTTCGATTTCTGCTTTATATCATGTTTCCCAACGTTTAAAGCTCCTACAATTACAAGGGTTCTTCTTGTATCTATTTACTCCATCTTTGATATTCTTATTTGCATGTCTTTATATTTGCAGAATGTTCCATCGCCTTTAAGAAGATAATACTGTTTCCTTATGTTATATTTCTTTATTCAGCAAGTCACGTCGATCTACAGTATATGCAAGATTTCAATATCTTCCATTTTATAACAACATAAGGAGATTTTCTTCATATTATTGTGCACATATTTTCATTATCCTGGAGAAACACATATTTCTTATTTGAACACTTGTTTGCGAGAATCCAATGGCTACGAAGCTGGTTTCGCCATCATAACGACCCGTCTTCGATCATACTATGTAGCATAGTCAGAAACTGCCATGTATCCTATTTTGTTACTGGTAATTCCTTTTAAGAACTCCGTAAGGATGGAATGCAATGCTAACCTCGGTGGGATTTCAGCTCAGAAGGTACATGCATATGAAAATAGGAACTATCATTACGTACACTTTAACAATTCAGGTGTGAATGCGGTTTTGTGAAATATATAGAGGGAATAACATGTCGCATAATAAACATTTAGGGTAATATATATTCTCCGTTCAAATTAAAGTAGATTTCAAGAAAATGAACTAACACGTGTCAAGTAAAGATTGATGTATGCTCCATAATCAAATCTGTTAACTCACCCGATCCGACGGGGAGTTATCCCACCCATTTTGGTGTCAGTGAGAGATGTCTTCTCTTTTGAAAATGGGTATAGCTTTAATTATGTAAAATCTCCCCATGTTGCCTCATTTCTCCCCTTTTTGGGACACCTTTTTTCACAGTACTCCTAGTTGGGGTTTCTAGATGTTGGCAGATATGCCTAATGAAAATGTGTAAATTAGCAGGATTAATTACGTCTATTTTGTTGGCGTCTAAGAATGATATCTATCTATATAGGGCGGGTAAAATTCCCGAGATAAGAATATATATTTTTCTCAGAGATAGCTGATCCATCATCCACTGGACCTCCCTGCAGAGTAATAACCACCAGACTGACCCTTGACAATATAGTTAGGGACTCAAACCCTAATGCTGTTAAGTACACACTCCGTGGTTCTTTTCAATAGCTGATAAAAACTTACCGGCGCCACTCGAATAAGGTAATTATTTAATCCATAAACAGGGCCCTAGCAGGTACTACTACTCCAGGCCGGATCAGACCTGAGAATGATAGCAACTAAGAGGTAACTCCACATTCCCCACAGCTCCTGAACTCCCGAACTGGAGCCTTGTCACTACATGTAGTTTATTGTTATACCCAGGAATGATCTGTGGCACTACAATGAACCTAAATATATAGTAGAAAGTCGATGCAATGCTTGAGATTTCACTGTCATGAACAGGAAAGCCTGTGATTGAATATCTCGAAATATTATTCGAGATGAATATAATAATTATTGCGTAACAGTTCATGTCATATTAACTTCCATTATAGACAATCGTCAATCCTCTGTGGGTTATTTTATTGAAAGTCAATGGATTCTAGAAACAACGAATCCCAGGAAAGTATATCAAGTCCCAGAGTGTCTGAAATCTGTAACATAATTGAGAGCTGTTTACACAAGGCAACGTTAGGAGTCTTGATATCATGTGTATGCCTTATGAAGTCTAGCCTGAAATGTTACGCATACTTGATTCCATTTTGATGAATGATGTGCTGAAACGGGCAAGATAATTGGATTATCTCCAAATCTCTTATCAAGGAGGTGGAAAAGTAATTGAAGCAAACTAATATGAATACGAAACGTAATACGGTATATCAAATAGAGCAAGCCTATAAAGCTAGCGAAGTATTTCTATATTCTATGATTAGTAGCATCGATAATATCAGTAGAAGCAAAAGCAACAGTAACAGAAACAGTTTTATACTCGATCACTTTTATTCGACGCCTAAATATATATATGTAGTAGTAGCAGTAGCAGTTGTAACTTTGGAAGCGGTAACACTAGCTGTTTTGTAACACTGCCAAATAGTAACCAACTACATAAACGAATAGAAATACGAGATACAGCAACACAGCTTTTCTGGAAATGTGGATGGTACAATTTCATTTTATTTTATTTTATTTTATTTTATTTTATTTTAGATATATGATATTTGTATCTAAAATTATATTTTATATATTTATATAATTCATCGTTATCATTATTATTTGATTGCCCCAGCTCTGCTTAGTTGTAAGAAATTCTCAGGCTGGCTGGACAGCAGAAGGTCTCCAGAGAAGAAACCCTCTTTCAGCAAGCGTTTCAGTCCCTATGAGTTATTAATGAATATATATATATATATATATATATATATATATATACATAACTACATATATATACATAAATATATATATATATATATATATATATATATATATATATATATATATATATAAAGACAAAAGTATGAAATCAAAAATTAACTGGAGTCTTATTTATTTTTAAATATATATATTTGGTTACTTTACCGGTTTCGCAGTTCTTCTGCTTTTCAAAAGTAGAGTTGTGAGAAAAACCACAGACCCTCCATCTCAACTCTACTTTTGAAAAGCAGAAGAACTGCGAAACCGATAAAGGAACCAAATAAAAATATATATATATTTTTAAAAATAAGACTCCAGTTGCATTTTCGATTTCATCTTTTTTTCTTTATAGTTTCACTCGTGTAGGACACCTCGGGTATTTTTCATTTTGTAAAAAAAAACTCTGGAGACCTTCTGCTGTCAAGATGGCCTGAGAATTTCTTACCACTAAGCAGAGATGGGGAAATCAAATGATAATGATAACTCTCAAGCGTGAAACTAATAATAATAACATTTGTACCGCCTCTTCGTTTTTCTGTTTTTTGTTCTATGTTTACTTTAAAAAAAAAAAATATATATATATATAAGTGTGTGTGTGTGTGTCTGAATATTTAATATAAAACTCATATCGTCTGCACAAATTATTTCAAGGCAATCCTATGTAATGAAGCAATAGATCTTTGCTACATTGATCAATAAATGTATCTCTTATTGAGTATTTTCATGATATAATCGTCTTCAACTCTGTTTTAATGTTACATTCGTTTGTCTGTCTCTAACATTATATATTTGTCTGATGTTGATAATAAGTGTTTCTACTTTAGGCACAAAGCCAGGATTTTGATTAACCTCGGTGGGATTTGAACTCAGAACGTAAAGAGCCATAACACTATGCCGCAATGTATGGTGTCTGACCTTCTATCGATACTACTAATCTATCATATTTTTTATTTTCTTTAGGCTCCATGCTAGCAATTTGGAGAGGAGGGGAAACTCGATTAAATCGACCTCAGTGAATTACTGGTACGTTATTATATCGACCCCGTAGTATAAAAGGCAAAACTAACTTAGGCAGGATCTGAATTCAAAAATAAAGGGCCATAACGCTGTGCAGCATAGTATGGTGTCTGACGTTCTACCGATACTGTTAATCCATATTAATTGTTTCTACTTTAGGCACAAGGCCAGCAATTTGAAGGGGAGGGGAACGTTGATTAAATCAACACCAGTGTATTACTGGTACATTATTTTATCCATTCGTAAGGATGAAAGGTAAAACTAAACTCGGCGGGATTTTAACTCAGAACGTATAGGGCTATAACTCTAAGCTGCAAAGCATAGTAGTCGTAGTAGTAACAGTAGCCATAACAGCGCCAGCACCGTCAGCAGAAGCAGTAGTAGCATAAGTAGTAGTAGTAGTAGTAGTAGTAGTAGCTGCAGCAGCAGCAGCAGCAGTAGTAGTAGTAGTAGTAGTAGTAGTAGTAGTAGTAATTGTAGTAGTAATAGGAGCAGTAGTAGTAATAGGAGTAATTGTAGTAGTAATAGGAGCATCAGCAGTAGTAGTAGTAGTAGTAGCAGTAGTAGTAGTAGTAGCAGCAGCAGTAGTAGTAGTAGTAGTAGTAGTAGTAATAGGAGCAGTAGTGGTAGGAGCAGCAGTAGTAGTAGTAGTAGTAGTAGTAGTAGCAGTAGTAGAAGTAGTAGTAAAATATATCGAATCAGTAAAATCTACGAAAATCAAGTAAGATACGATATTTTTCATTGGAAAAAACAGTCAAGTCACTGTAGCTGTGTTACCTTTCTCACAAGAGAACTGCATACAATTACATTGGAATCTCATTATATTGTCGTGGGAAACATCATCACATTTTGTCATTCTCATTACAAACTATCGACCTGGCGGTTAACATTTCACATATACCAGTCAGGTATAACACATCATTAAGGAATGCTTAACCTGTCCAACTTTGAATAAGCCATGCCATCTCTAATAGTTTTAATAACATCAACGTTATATTCACTGGGTAGGGAAGGACTGATGATCGCGATGGAGACAAGAAACGCACGCATATATAGACATATATGTATACGCGTACAGACTCACACACGTACAAGCAAATACAGACACACATGCATACACGCACACATACACATATACACACACACGTACAGGCAAATACAGACACACATACATACACACACACATATACACGCACACATACGTACAGGCAAATACAGACACGCATACACATACAGACACATATATACACATACATACACAGACATACACACATACATACATACAGACACATACACACACACATACACACATACACACACGTACACAGGCACATACACACATAGACACACACACACACACACTTACAGATACGTGCACACACACACATGCACATACCCACATGCACACACACGCACATACACACACATACAAATACACACATACATATAAATACACACATACACACACATATACAAAATCACAAATACACACATACATACACCCATACAGATGCACACATACACAATCACAAATACACACATACATACACACATACAAATACACACATACACCCATACAGATGCACACATACATACACACATACAAATATACACATACATGGGCACATACAAATACACACATATATACGCAATTACAAATACACGCATACATGCACACATACAAATAGACACATACACACATACAAATACACACATGCATGCACACATACAAGTACACACATGCATACACACATACAAATACACACATACATACACACATAACAAATACACACATACATACACATTTACAAGTACACACATACATACACACATACAAGTACACACATACACACATACAAGTACACACATACACACACTTAATTCGAATGGGAGAAAGTCGAATCTTGGAATGGAATGAAGTAGACAGGTTTAGGAAACAAGTAGGTTGTTGCTGTTGTTGTGGTTGTTATTGTGGTTGTTGTTGTGGTAGTGGTGGCAGTAGTGCTGGTGGTGGTGGTTTCTATTGTGGTTGTGGTGGTGGTGGTAGTTGAGTTGTTGCTGCGGTTGATGTTGTGGTGGTGGTAGTTGTTGTTTGTGGTGGTGGTGGTAGGTGTTGTGGTGGTTGTTGTGGTAGTGGTGGCAGTAGTGCTGGTGGTGGTGGTTTCTGTTGTGGTTGTGGTGGTGGTGGTAGTTGAGTTGTTGCTGCGGTTGATGTTGTGGTGGTGGTAGTTGTTGTTTGTGGTGGTGGTGGTAGGTGTTGTGGTGGTTGTTGTGGTAGTGGTGGCAGTAGTGCTGGTGGTGGTGGTTTCTGTTGTGGTTGTGGTGGTGGTGGTAGTTGAGTTGTTGCTGCGGTTGATGTTGTGGTGGTGGTAGTTGTTGTTTGTGGTGGTGGTAGGTGTTGTGGTGGTTGTTGTGGTAGTGGTGGCAGTAGTGCTGGTGGTGGTGGTTTCTGTTGTGGTTGTGGTGGTAGTTGAGTTGTTGCTGCGGTTGATGTTGTGGTGGTGGTAGTTGTTGTTTGTGGTGGTGGTGGTAGGTGTTGTGGTGGTTGTTGTGGTAGTGGTGGCAGTAGTGCTGGTGGTGGTGGTTTCTGTTGTGGTTGTGGTGGTGGTAGTTGTTGTTTGTGGTGGTGGTGGTAGGTGTTGTGGTAGTTGAGGTTGTGGCTGTTGTTGTTGTGGTGGTGGTGGTAGTTGTTGTGGCTGTAGTTGATATGGTGGTGGTAGTTGTTGTTGTGGTTGTTGTTGTGGTAGTGGTGGCAGTAGTGCTGGTGGTGGTGGTTTCTGTTGTGGTTGTGGTGGTGGTGGTAGTTGAGTTGTTGCTGCGGTTGATGTTGTGGTGGTGGTAGTTGTTGTTTGTGGTGGTGGTGGTAGGTGTTGTGGTGGTTGTGGTTGTAGTTGTAGTTGAGGTTGTGGCTGTTGTTGTTGTGGTGGTGGTAGTTGTGGCTGTAGTTGATATGGTGGTGGTAGTTGTTGTTGTGGTTGTTGTTGTGGTAGGGGTGGCAGTAGTGCTGGTGGTGGTGGTTTCTGTTGTGGTTGTGGTGGTGGTGGTAGTTGAGTTGTTGCTGCGGTTGATGTGGTGGTGGTGGTAGTTGTTGTTTGTGGTGGTGGTGGTAGGTGTTGTGGTGGTTGTGGTTGTAGTTGTAGTTGAGGTTGTGGCTGTTGTTGTTGTTGTAGTGGTGGTAGTTGTTGTGGCTGTAGTTGATATGGTGGTGGTAGTTGTTGTTGTGGTTGTTGCTGTGGTGGTGGGGGCGGTAGTTGTTGTGGTTGTGGTGGTAGTTGAGTTGTGGCTGTGTTTGTTGTTGTGGTGGTGGTAGTTGTTGTGGTTGTGGTTGATATGGTGGTGATGGTAGTGGTAGTTGTTGTGGTGGTTGTTGCTGTGGTGGTGGTGGTTTTTGTTGTGGTTGTGGCGGTAGTTGAGTTGTGGCTGTTGTTGTTGTTGTTGTGGTGGTAGTTGTTGTGGTTATGTTTGTGGTGGTGGTGGTTGATATGGTGGCGGTGGTTGTTGTTGTGGTTGCGGTGGTAGTTGAGTTGTGGCTGTGGTTTGATATTGTTGTGGTAGTACTTGTTGTGGTTATGGTTGATGTGGTGGTGGTGGCGGTGGTAGTTGTTGTGGTGGTTATTGCTGTGATGGTGGTGGTTGTAGTTGTTGTGGTCGTGGTGGTGGCGGTTGATATTGTGGCGGTGGTTGTTGTTGTGGTTGTGGTGGTAGTTGAGTTGTGGCTGTGGTTGTTGTTGTGGTGGTGGTAGTTGTTGTGGTTGTTGTGGTTGTTGTTGTTGTTGTTGCTGGAGATGGTGATGGTGGCGGGGTGATAGTTTTGATGGTTGTTTGTTGTTGCTCTGGTTGTTGTTGTTGTTGTTGTGGTGGTGATGGTGGGGGTGATTGTGATGATGGTTGTTCTTTTTGTTGCTATTGTTGTTGTTGTTGTTGGTGGTGGTGGTGGTGTTGGTGGCGACGGTGGCGGTGTCGACGGTGGTGGTGATGATGATGATGATTACGATGATGATGATGATGATTACGATGATGATTACGATGATGATGACGATGATGATGATGGTGACGATAATGATGATGATGATTACGATGATGATGATGATGATTACGATGATGATGATGATGATGATGATAAAGACGACGATGATGATGCTGATAACGATGATGCCGATGATGACGATGACGATGATGATGATGATGATGGTAACGATAAAGACCATAGCTTCGCACTTCACATTATTTTTGGTAACGTTTACAATAGTTAAGAAGATTCTAAGTCAATTGGTGATGCTTGATGATGGTTGGCATACTGCGTTAATGAGACTAGTTATTATGGCTGTTTCATTGCAGCTCATATTAATGGAGAATATCTTGCTAATTACATTGGAATTGATGGCGTGTTTTGTTTCCTGTGGTAAGAATGCTCCCATGGGGCTGTTTTGAATAATTCCGAGGAAATCTTTCCTGTTGTGCTAAATTGATGAATACCACGATTTATTAAAGAAGAGTTGAATTAGTTGAGTGTTTTGACACATACATTAAATTGCTAATCACAAAGTTCGGTTTTCGTTGGAGTTAATTTCAATTAATTTACTTTGTCTATTTATATTGTCTGACCGCAGATGAGGAATATATAGAATCCAAGGAAGCTAGGGGTTGGGTGAGCTGCACTGGTAAACTAAATTCCCAACGGACGCCATTAGAAGAGTCTTGTGAAATGATATTCGGTGTTTCGTGTGGATTAAACATCGAATGTACGTATGCTTGAAATTTCTTCCGAGAAAGTATATATGCAAATGTTTCCACTTCTATTGCATAATTTGTGATTTTGCAACCAAAGAAATAACATTATGTCTATATATTATTAGGTGGTGGATTGGCAGTATCGGTAGAGGGTCGGACGTCATGCTTTCCAGCATAGTTACGTCCCTTTACGATCTGAGTTCAAATCCCGCCGAGGTTGACTTTGCCTTTCATCCTTACGGGGTCGATAAAATAAAGTACCAGTAATGTACTGGGTAATTGCAGGCCTTGTGCCAATAGTAGAAACAATTATTTAACTTGTAGGTGGATTGGCAGTATCGGTAGAGGGTCGGACGCCATGCTTTCCAGCATAGTTACGTCCCTTTACGATCTGAGTTCAAATTCCGCCGAGGTTGACTTTGCCTTTCATCCTTACGGGGTCGATAAAATAAAGTACCAGTAATGCACTGGATAATTGCTGGCCTTGTGCCTAAAATAGAAACAATTATGTCTATATATTATCTGACGATAGATGAACATATTTCTGAAGCGTTAGATTATTTTACTTCTCGCGAAAAATCAACTACTAAGCTTCAACTGTTAAACCCTTGCGCAGTATTTCCAAAGGAAAGCAGTAAGAAAACATATTTTTATTGCTCCATGAAACATCCATGAGAAGTTGAAGTCTGTTTATTCAAAGCTGGAAACTCACCCGGCCTGTGCTTATCCTTCTTATCATCGGATTCCTTGAAGTTAAGCGACTGCAACGAAGCTCTCCTGACAGGACTTCTGTCTATCGTAGGTTTAATTCTGCAGCTAATTCTAGGACACATCCTCAGCTGAGATTACTGGAGCAACGTGAAAGAAATAGTTTTTTGCTCAAGAACACAACGCAGCAATCTGTCCAGGAATGGAACCGACGACATTATGATCTTAAGTCCAGCATCCTAACATTAAGCCACGCTGTTTCACACGAGATATACATACCTCGGGACAAGCACGTCACCAGAAGAGGTTCGTCAACTTGATGACTCAACATATAGAACGTTTTAGAAAGTTTCTCAAATTAGCAAGTTTTACATTTAGAGTTTCTCTACGTAATGGTACCATATTAACCAACCGTAGGGTTGTTAATGTGGCTGATTCCTTTCCAGAAACCCATTCTCGTAATGTAACTTAAGTTTAACCGTAATCAGTTAAAACGATTAGTTTTGGGTATTAGTTTTGTTTCAGGGTGTTATGTAAACTTTTAATGATTGCAATCTTATTTCCGAAGTCATTTTATTTACTTTCCACACGACCAACCACGTTATTATACGAAGATATAGAAGTAAATGCATCTAGATAATAAGTTATTATGAATTGACTACCTGTATCAGCTGGTGCGTATGTTATCTATCTTGGATTACTTTGAACTGAAAATAGAACCATAAGGAAATCTAGATTTCTTTCATTGATAAATATTTAAAGGTGAGATGAAGGGAATAATTAGATACGGTGCTTTAAAAATGTGACTGTATGATGCTAAATGAAATCAGTGATGAATTGTTGTGGAAAGGAAATTTTTATACGTAATAGTGTTTGAAAAGACAAAGAGAAAGAATATTGTTAAATACAACAATCGATGAAACGGCGATTTTTTAGAAAAACATACATCGCCATCAGGTAGGTTCTGCTCAAAGCACGGTTACTGATTCATGCTTAAAATAATTTAATTATATCTTCTAACTTCTATATATATAAAAGTGAGAATGTGTGTGTGTTTGTGTACAACTTTGGATACCTAAGTCCTTTACAATTACCAACCGAATTTGACAAAACCTTCTGTGCACGTTGCACAGGTAGCTAAGATGGTCATATCACAAACATTTTTCAAATCGATCCACGTTGAGCAATAAAAAATCGATATCAAAATTATCGGCAGCAAAATTGATCTAAGGGAGATAACCAACTTTATTGACAGACATATAAACATCAGATTCATTTGAAGATAAATCATTAATATTATCGTTTGTTTCTTGTTTATTCTTTGTTGCATTTCAAACCCCGGGCAACGCCGGGTAAATCTGCTAGTATATATATAAAAATAACATTATTGTGAACGATTGTATGTAGGTCTGTATATGATTTTTTAAGGAGTATAAGGTATGCTTTTGGGGTTCAATGTAATAATATATATGGTATACAAATCGGTATATTGACTAACCTATAGTAGTTATATAACTTCATATTACTAATCTCGATATTATAGATCCATCTTACCGTCTTCATCAGAAACAATGCTTCTGTTATGCTTAAAAGTTATATTTAATAATGTATTTATATATACATGTGAAGGCTTGTGGCTGAATGTTTAGAGAATTGGATCCACAATCTTGAGGTTGTGAACGTGCGATGCATCATGTCCTTGAGCGAGATACTTTATTTTTCACGTTGCTCCTTCTACCTGGAGTTGCGACCGATAGATAGTATTAGCAACTGGAAAGACCGACGAAAACATTGTTTTATCGGTCCGATTTGACGAAAGTCGATGGATCCTTTTTTATATATAGATATACATCTAAAAATAACACTGTTTAGGAGGAATAAACAAGTACTAACAATAACCTGCATTCGATTGGTCTTACAACAAAAACTCATATAAAAAATGTTCCATGAACCTAAACAAGGTCCCATAAAGAAGTTACCATGTCCTTTTGCTGTGTCGAGTCTTTGTCTCATTTACAATGTTTAGTTAATGGAGAGTTCTAGACAAAGGTTAAATATGAACATCATATTTCATTTCCCCCTGTCTAAAACATATAGTTCCATTTAGATAAAGCCAATACCATAAACATCATCCTGTAAATAGCTGACCAACAAATTTCGCTGAAGTATGGAAGCAATTTTTGCTCATATAAATATTTAATTTTTTTAGTCTAATTTGTTGAACGCTTGGCTTCTATCGATACTCTTGCTAGAGTTTGTTGGTGTTTAAAAAATTAATGCGAAAAATATATTAAAGTTTAAAACAAATACTATAAAATATTATATAAAATAACTAAAATATGTGAGTGGTAGAGACGATATATCAAGCGAGTAATTGCTTTCATTTATTTCCTTTTTACCTCAGCGTTCAATTAGTATATATATCGTATATAGCTCTCATCCCTCTGAGGTCAAGTATAAGTCAAATGCTGGATTCTAATTCATCTACTGAATAAATAGCTTACATGATCAGTTATTTACCAGTTTTAGAAATGAGTGTGATAAAAACACTAGAATGTCAGAAGTGTAGTTAAATTCAACGATAGACGTGGCCGAGAAAAGTATTATGGAAGAGGCTTGTAGTGTATTTAAAATGATCTCATCCAATTTGCTGATCGTTTATAATATATAAGGATGTGGTTTCCGGAATCCATGCATTTCTAGCAGGTTTATCAGTCTGCCTCGTTGACTAATTTATAATAATTGTTTCTACTTTTGGCAGAAGGCCAGCAATTATCCCAGTTTATTACTTGTATTATATTTTATAGACCCTGTAGGGATGACAGGCAAAATCCACCTCGGCGGGATTTTAACTCAGACCATAAAGGACGGTAACTCTTTGCTGCAAAGCATGGCGTCCGATCCTCTACCCATACTGCCAATCCACTGACTAATTTATAATGATATATGTTATAGATGTTTCGACAACTATTACAAGGAAACAGTCACCAAAAATGCTCGCAAAACCATGGAATTAATAACACC
>OZ024758.1:21402361-21407361 GCA_964016885.1 Eledone cirrhosa
GCTGGAACCTGATGGAAATCGAAAATCCAGACTCACAGAACAAAAACGAAAAATATATACGTTGTAAAAAATATATTGCAATGTACAATAGCTGAGATTTTACTTTTCTAAATTTGGTTTTTTCCACGCTCAATATAGCCTAATACTTCTGAGGTTATATAATAGCAACTAGCAATTCACTGTTCCTATTTTCATGTAAATGCACTTAGACATCATTTGATACATAAAATTACATTAGATTCAGTGATGCAATTCGCATCACGTATCTATCACTGTCATTCCGTCTTTTGAAATTATATACTATAAATGTTGTTTTCTATACTATATTTATTTTTACAATGTATCTTTCATATAGACTCATCATTTTTCAGATCTTCTATAATAACTGTTCTTGAATATACGATAGAAAATCTGAACCAGTTATTACATGATATAGTTATTCCTTTTGAAAAGTAAATGAACTAATATAACAATATTTACACTAGCTGTAAGGCTGATATTCACTGCTATGTATTTCTGCTATATAATCTAAATTATATTAAACATTCTAGCTACATTAGTGTGCTTGTATAACTTCTACTTAGAAACATTAGGATGTAGGTTCGCTGCAGTTCACTGAACCTGAAATATCATGGTTCTAACTTAATAGGCTCTCGAGTTATTCTATTTAGACAATTCGCTTTACATCCCCTTTTGCATGAATTACCTACCAGTTCTAGTAAATCATCTACTTGTGTGTTCATTTAAATCTACACACTCAATAATATGGCAGTGAAGTTAATATGATATACCAGTTGATTTAAGGCTACACACTCAGTAGTATGGCAGTGAAGTTGATATGATACACCAGTTGAATTGAAAGAAAATATATAAGTCGATCAACTTGTTTCTATGCCTCATTCGCTTACCGAGTGTTGTGCAATTCATTAGATCGGAACAATGAAATAATTATGCCTTGGGTCTTTCCATTTCTGGTATTATCTACCGGTCGCAACTCTTGGTAGGAAGAGCAACGTGAACTAAAGCATATTATGTATCTCCTGGCCCGTGAATCGAACTCACAACCTAATGATTGCGAATCCAATTTTACAGCCACTACGCTACAATTAAATGTATATGTGTAATGTGTTTGAAATACTATTAAAATGTGGCTAAATCTAAAAAAAAGAAAGCTCGACATTTGAAGCAATTCTTCTTAACAAAAGGTGAATATTCTAAAAAGGCATAAACGGTGAGCATAACCTTAAATGCGAATATTTGTCCTTTAAGATGATTTTCAAACGCATAATAATTTGTACTTATAATTTGGTTTAAGGAGTAATATTCATTATTTATGAAAGACGAACATATTTGTGTAACATTTCTGTTCTATAAATTTCTGTGAATACATTTCTAACGAAAATATTTGCTTGTTATATTTTGGATGAGAGTCAAATGAACGTGAGGAATATACAAATATACTATAGAAACTGGTCTCGAAACGCAAGCCCTTATTTTCGACAGTAGACATTTCAGATGAGGTGTCAAGAGGAGCGAATTTGAAATATATACACTGAACTCGATCCAACAGTATAATGATTAATCTAATCAAACCTGTAATGTAATATATATAGTGAATTGAAAGTCTGATTATATACTTGAATCATGGCGATTTGATAAGGCAGGTTATAATGATGACCTGTAATAATTATTAAAACCTATTAACATATAGTTGACACTTGGAGTTATAATGTGAAATTACTATAATCTTGCCAACCTATATAGACCCGTGGCATTACATTTTATTGTTCTTGCTCCTGTCACTGTTGCAACGAATCCATGTTGTAGCTCTCGGTAGGCAATGACATATCATGTAATATCATTTAGGAGATACAATTCCTTCAAATGCCCAAATATAATATAAAGAGCGACTGGGATATAATTCGAGACATTGTTCGATATGTTTATATAGCAATACCCTAGCATGTCTCAGCCTATAGGCTTAGACAAGAAAGAGAATTTGAAAAAAAGTGTTTACAATTCTGTTTGTATTTTTCATAGTATTATAGAGGTAGTATTATAGAGGTAGTATTTTCCATACTATTTATAAAGGTAGTAGTACCTGCATGTAGTTGTATATTATTCCAATTCCCGAATCCTGTTACCAATGAGTTATATTGTTGGATTGTCTTTTAAGCAATGAATCGAAACCAGCTTTCACTTGTGAACCCCTCTTCACCTTTTTAACTGAGATGTTTAACAATATTGAGATATTAATCCAGGACTCCTTTTGATACGGCCAGTCATTCCCGATATTTTGTCGATAATAGACTTTAGCAAAAAATATTGAGTCAGTTGTTGAGAGATACCATCTAAAACCAAATAGCGAGTCATTTATATTTGTTTCATAAACATCATTTATTTGTATCATGACAATCTTTGCCAGTATCCGATACATGTAGGCTCCGATAAACAACCCACGTTAATTCCTTCTAATGTTGAACAGACCCCTTCGTATGCAAACATGTTATGCTGGCATGTAGCCATGAGGTTGTTGTACTCACAAACGAACGTATCAAATTAAATAGCGTGAGCTACACATGGAGGAGTTGCTTGCTTAAATTATATTCCAAGCCTTCAGTCTTCAGCTTGTCTGTCCAGTGGCTTTGTTATATTTGACTGTCTTCCAGACATGCTATATATCCTCTACTATTGGTGGATCTTCATTCACTGGAACTTTAAATATGGGAAATTCTCTGCTTGAGCTCATTCTGTTCGTATTTCAAGCTGTGGTACGCATCCTGCTTTATGTTATTTCAAATTATCTCTTAGCTTTTGAAATGGAAAGTCTGCCTTTACGAAGTCTTTCTCCACCTCTCTCGACATAACTGTACAGTTAATGTTTTGAGCAAGTTCAGAGTTGTATCCATTGTTCAGTACTTTTTATCTCACTTTAATTTTGTTCTGTTTCTTCCTTACTTCTATCGGATTATTTGTTGTCCCCCAATTCTTTCACAAGATCAAACAGTTGTTTGTATTCCCACGGTTCTTCTTTATCAAGTGTTCCAATATGGTGAAGGGGGGGGGGCGTGTTCCTAAAGACTTCCTCACTCTATCTCTTATCATTTTATTCAGTTCATTCATAGCATTACATTCATATCATTACTATTCATATCATTACATTCATATCATTACATTCATATCATTACAGTCATATCATCACATTCATATCATTAAATTCATATCATTACATTCATATCATTACATTCATATCATTACATTCATATCATTACATTCGTATCATTACATTCATATCATTACAATCATATCCTTGCTATTTACCCACCTCATCAAGTAGGTTTGGTGGGGTTGCCGGTTTAGTCGCCGGCCACCCGACCATGCAAAGGTTGTACTGAGATACCTGGTAATGTTTTATCTCCAAACTTCTTTACTGTGTTGAATGGCTTTCACACCATTTTCAATCTTTGTATTTCTATTTTAATAAAGATCCTTAATTTAGTTAATCGCTGGGTATAATCCTATCACATACCTTTAATACAATTTTGGTATAGCAAATTCTCAGAATTTTCAGGAAAAGAAGATATATGTATCTCAGTTACATAACTGTATATTACTCCAAAATATATATAATATGAGACTCCATATAATAGTTCACTATTTAGATCATTTATTTAATGCGTCTCCACCTCGTAGAAATCATTCCTGGTCAATCTATTCTCATGAAACTGAGAATTTTACGCTAATCAATCTTGAATGATGTGTGCAGAGGTTTCAAGGTTATGCGGTTTCAAAGTCCAGCTCTATTTCAAAGAGGTTTCAAAGTTATGCGATGTTTCATAGAGCTGGGGCGATCCATTGTATAATTAAAGAATAAATATTTATGATTCCACGAGCAAACGTCAGCTCATAACATAGAGTAGGGATTCTTAACTTTATATATTTCAAAATAGCTTATACAATACAAGTAAGGAGGAGATCTACTAATGATCAAATCAACGTTATCGCTAGTTTATAAGAACAATGTGTATTTTGTTGAATGAAGGGGGGATAAAGAACTACAGGAGAACTGACAGTGTGATTTATAAAAATAAATTGAAGCACATATCGAATGAATTCATATTATTATTGGACGTATAATTTGCAGTAAATATTTAACCAATAATTACATTTGCGGGTACAATCGATAAATGCATATAATCTTAGGATTCAATTATGTCACGTGGTATTCCTACGGTGATTTACATCAAGTGTCTTTTAATTTAATTATTTAAAAATCAATTCAAATATTCTTTAACTAGGAGGCCATATTGTGAAACAAGTTGGAATAGTAAAACACATATTCAATATTAAATTAAGAAGTTGTGTATGTATTTGCATATTTATATAATAAATTCAATAATACACCTAGAAATACTAGAGATGATCATAACGCCCGTAGCATGTCTCTGCTTCCTCAGGGAAGGTATTCGATTCTGCTTGTTTAATCTACGTAACGCGTATTAACTGCCAACAGCAGGACTGTCTATTGTAGCTTATCGAATAAAATGAATAATTTATGAACAACTCTACTATATAATGTATAATGTTTAGAGGTTCGTCTCTCGCTAGGTCTTAAAACTAAACAGTATTTGAACGAACGGAAAATATTCTACCTTGTTGCTTGTCTTGATAGATGTAGCCAAATCGCTTTCGAATCCCATTCTGTCATCTTAAATACACATGTGATTTTATGGTTGTACATTAACGTTTAGCTAAGGTATTATAAATATATCAACCGGTAATAAATAAGATAATTATTTCTATTTTAGGCACAAAGATATTTATTTGAAAGGGAAATATCCTCGTATCTCATAATCTGTCATAATACATAAAACGCATTTTAATAATCAAAACCAAACTAATCCTAGGATTCAAAATCGTTCATATGTCCTTTTAATATGGCGCATATAACATTCGAAAAACTACATTCATAGAGATATCCAGTTTTAGTTCCAAATACT
>OZ024758.1:21414861-21422361 GCA_964016885.1 Eledone cirrhosa
TATAGATATATATACACATATATATATATATATATATATATATATATATATATATATATATATATATATATATATATGTATACATGTATATATACATGTATATATATACATATACACATATATATATATGTGTGTGTGTGTGTGTGTGTGTATTATTAGACATATTTGGTTAGAAAATCAGCATTTCACGACTTGCCATGGATTAGCCGTACTTTCGTCACTCCCTTTGCCCTACACTACTTACCGATATAACATAAAGATAGAAAACAATTCGTTGAATATCACATCAAGATAAATGGAAATTTCCGGGCATTTTAATGTTTAACAATGCATGAATAGCTTTCAAAGAACTTATACTTCCCTGTAAAATAAAAATATAATTGTTTCTACTTTTGACACAAGGCATGCAATTATTCAGTACATTACTGGTACTTTATTTTATCGATCCCGTAAGGATGAAAGGCAAAGTTAACCTCGACGGGATTTGAACTCAGACCGTAAAGGGACGTATCTATGCTAGAAAGCATGGCATCTGACCCTCTACTGCTAGTTCACCACCCCTTATAATGGTGCAGAACATGTAACATGTAGCATCGTCCTCGCTACCCTAAATAGGGTATATTCTTTTCAATATGTTAGTTCAAATGCAAGTCCCACCACTTAGCGGAAATTATTTAGACTGACTAAAGTGTTGGGGTATGTAGACTGTTTGTGATTAACATTTTACAGACGTGCCAACCTCTAAAATCCAAGACGAGGAGTTCCATGCAACGTAACATTTAGAGCAGTGTTATTAATTTTTTCTACGTTTTTATATATAGTGTAGCCTTACTAGTGGTTTACGTTTTATGTTTGGTATAGGTAATACGTTTATAAAAGTTCTTTGTTTTATTTTCCATTAGCACCTTCAAAGTATAATTAAGGACAATTAGGTGAGAGAATAAGTAAACTTAAATTATTGTACAGAGGATCAATTCGGAAATGGTTATGCAAAGTCGTACCGACCTTTAATAACCCAAACAGGGAGTACCATGAAAAAAAACTGCCCAAACCAGGGAGAAATGAGGTAAAATTGGAGAAATTTTACATAATGAAATCTATACCTATTTTCACAAGTGAAGACATTTTTTACTCATCCCAAAGTGAGCGAGAGATCTTTCCGTCCGACGGGGCGTGTTGACAGGTCTAATTTCACCAGTCTGACTGATAGCCACACGAAACCAAACTATTTATCACAAGTTGCAGGCTTAATAACAATTATAATTAATTCAGACATACTCGATAATGATGCTTTCATTCCACCGCAATAAATATTTTATTTCCTACTTTCGAAGCTATTTAATTTTCCACAGTGTTTTAAGATAAATACACATTTTTAACTGCCAATTTATTCATGTTGTATTTTCTAATAAATTAGCTACTAACATTTCGCTGTGTCTAAAAAGCAATATAATAATTGCAAAATTATGTAAACGCTTCTGTCTACGAACGAAGATAACGTATTAAAATTAGATTAACATTGCGAATAAGTATACTACACATACAGAGGATTTTAGTTCAGCAATGCCGCAGGATAAACATAAGCTCTTAGTCAGATTCGATATCTGATTTCAGTAATTTCGTATAACATATATCTCTACTACCACGAGGAAAGAATTAATGTTATAGCATTCAATTCCTTTAACATAATATAAAATGGATATTTCTGTCTCTGTTAGAAACAAATGTAATATTCCGTATTTTCTGCATCGTATTTAATAGTCACAAGCATGAAGAAGGTCCACTGTTCGGTTGGTGATATATCTACTACACATCTCTCGCGCTCTCTCTCTCTCTCTCTCTCTCTATCTCTATCTCTATCTCTCGCTCTCTCGCCACACACATATATATATATATAAATATATATATTTAATATAGAAATGGCTTCTACAGGGCTAGAACTGTTTCATTCGAGAGAATGAAACAGTTTTACTCCTGTAGAAGCCATTTCTATATTAAATATTTATACTCTGCTATGTATTGAGTACCTTACTTACTGTGGTTACCAACCCCGATTGTTGAACCCGGGATAAACTTATATATATATATATATATGTGTGTGTGTGTGTGTATGTGTGTGTGTGTGCGTGTGCGGGTGCGTGTGTGTGTGAGTCTCGAGTTCAAACAGGGGTACCCACTGTAAATAAAGTACTGAATACATTAGTAGAGTGTAACAACAAATTTAATATATAAATGGCTTCTACAGGACTAGAGCTGTTTCATTCTCAGGAAACCATCAGGATAGACGATTTTCTTCGATTGAAACACTTCTAGTCCTGTTGAAGCCATTTCTATATTAAACTTGTTATATATATATATTAGAATTGGTGCTCAAACATTCATGATTTTCAGCAAACAGGTGGAGTACTTAGCTTTGATAAGTACCCAAAGGTAAGAAACAGAGCTCTGTCAGCTTTATATCCCCTGTTTGCTGAACATTTAAAGTAAGTGAGACTGTCACTACTCTAAAACAAAAGCGTAAGGTCTTCGAAATGCTTTTAATTAAGCATACAGTGTATTGCAAAATACACTATATATATACATTCATATATATATATCTCTATATATATAGTTTAATATGGTAATATGGACGAAACAAGAGAAGAAATCCTTCATCAGCTGTAAACGGTAGATCATAGATGTTTCGGCGCTTATATATATACATATATGTATAAATAAGTTTTGAGTAGTAGAGTTGATTTAATCAACGTTTTCCTCGTATATATATATATATATACGAGGAAAACGTTGATTAAATCAACTCTACTACTCAAAACTTATTTTGATTTTATTGACACCAAAGCCGGGATTTGAAATCAGAATCTAAAGTGATAGGCCAACTATTTATCCGAAGATCAACACATTCTACCAATATACCACACTTACTATTTAACCATATTAATCATCTAGTCCAGTCAAGGGCGGTACTGTCGAAGGTTTTTCTTTTCTTTTTCGTCTTCAAGAACTATATACTCAACTTAGACTATATTTCATAGTGAAACAGTATTGATGCTTCTTTCAAATTCAAACTTCCTTTCGCTCAAAGACTCTAAAAATAGATTCTATGAATTAGATGTGTTTGATCCGTTGGAATATGGTGCGAGAAGTAGATTGAAAGAATCTTGTCGATTCCATTTTCTTCAGGTTCCAGACTATTCACATGGAGATTGGTCAAATTTATTCTAAGATCTGAAGAAGTGAATATGATGCGTATATTTTCTTCTGAATGTATTCTGTGTTAGTTCTATATAATTATTTCAATACCAGCTATAGATGCAATTTGATATCTATACGCAATGCTTTAGGGAAACATTTACAATTATGTTGCCAAGACGTGACGTTACTGAAATTGAATTCTGGCGAATGGTTAGATGTATTACATGTAGGATAACTTTTAGTTATTAGAGATTATTTAGTTAAGTGTGTTTTCCAGGAAACCGAAGCTATATTTTAAAATAATCATATACAGCTAAAGTCCCCAACCTACGCGCCGCGGACAGGTACCGCTCCATGAACCATTTGCTACCGGGCCGCAGAGAAATAATTTTCTTGTTTAAAATTATATTATAGATAAATTAAAATTATATTATAGATAAATTAAATATTGGACTTTAATTTAAACAGATTTACATCAGATTCGAAAGATTATACACTTTCACTTCCCTTTAATAAATTGCTCTTTTTATTATTCCTCTCTTTATGAGGCCGGTGGATTGGCAGTATCGGTAGAGGGTCGGACAACCTGCTTTGCAGCATAGAGTTTTGGTCCTTTACGGTCTGAGTTCAAATCCCTCCGAGGGTAACTTTGCCTTTCATCCTTTCGGGGTCGATAAAATAAAGCACCAGTAACGTACTGGGTCCATTTAATCGATTTTTCCCCTCTCTCAAATTACTGGCCTTGTGCCTATACTAAAAATCATTATTGCGCTCTTCATCGAAAAGCACTAAAATAACAGATGTGTGCCACTCCCGATCCGCGGAAAAACTGTCCGCCATGAAGACCATCCCTGGTATAAAAACGGTTGGAGAGCATTGATATAATTGTTTCTACTTTTGGGACAAGGCCAGCAATTATACCCAGGACATTAGTGGTACTTTATTTTATCGACCCCGTAAGGAGGAAAGGCAAAGTCAACCTCGGCGGGATTTGAACTCAGATCGTAAAGGGACGTAACTATGCTACAAAGCATGGCGTCCGACCCTCTACCGATACTGCTAATCCACCGCCCTGATTTTAATGTACGCATGATAGCACGGTTAGTCTAAAAACGTTTTTAATTAGTGACATGACATTTCTAGATACATTAGAAGGGGGAGGATTGAAAACCTACAAAGACTGTCAACTGAGTAATCCATCCGTTACGGTTATAAAAGTAATTTGTAAATATTTTATAAACAACAGTGTGAGTGTGTGTTCAGATCCAGGCATAAAGGGACTAAACTCCTACTGTCATTGCCTCAGTGAGGTGGTGTCTGTGAAGTATATACCTATATACCATATTCGAACACAAAAGAACCGAAATCCAACTGTCACTGCCTATGTATCTCTCGCTCTCCCCATTTCTCACTATTATGAGCAAATCACTATTACGGGCATATCGAGGCTCCTTCGCTGTGAACCCTTGTTTATTTGGCCAACTAGTGTTTTGGCGTTATTTACAATTATTTTATTTGTTCATCAGAACACCTAATTTTCAATATAAACCACAGTAAAATAAATTATGTTAATGCTGGGTATTAGATTCGATATTCTGATGTTCCTTACGAGAGGATGACTGAATTTTCTATATCAATATAATATATATTTGTTTCGATTTGTATACGCCTACTTGATAGTGTGATTTGTAAATTATTTATCAATTCTTGAGTTTGTTATGATACAGTAGAAGCCACCTGCCCAAGGTAGCAAGCACTGGGACCGAACGTATACCTGATATTTGTACTTCTTAACCCCTCTGATATATATATATCTATCTTCTCTGCATCTCCTCAAAGTTTTTTAAATATACTGCTGTTGCTTTTAAGTTCTCCAATATCTGTCGCTTGTCACATTTTCTGTTAACTCCTTCCCCTCCTCCTCCTTATTTTTCCCTAATCTTTATTTATTTATTCTTCAACCCCATTTGACATTTCCTTTCTCTCCAGCGAAAGGATTTGTGCGCAGCATGTCACTTTTCTGCTCCCTCGCTGCTTAAAACCTATTCCATTGTTTAAATATATACATGACATTTTATGGACGGGGATCAAAAGTAGTTGTCCCGATTGCTATTGTTTTACTGTCTTGGATTGAAATCTCTGGAAATTTCCAAAGTAAACCAATTTACATGGGACCAAAAAATGTTAGTACCTGTCCTATAAGAAATAGATAGAGAGTGCCATAGCTTAGGATTCACAGCAACGTAGCACTTCACATTTAAACCCGAGCGTTAGTGTTTAAACATTTAGTGTTTAATCATTTAGAATAACCATAGCTGGAAATGTCCAAAGTAAATCAATTTACATGGGACCAAAAAATGTTAGTACCTGTCCTATAAGAAATAGATAGATAGTGCCATAGCTTAGGATTCACAGCAACGTAGCACTTCACATTTAAACCCGAGCGTTAGTGTTTAAACATTTAGTGTTTAATCATTTAGAATAACCATAGCTGGAAATGTCCAAAGTAAATCAATTTACATGGGACCAAAAAATGTTAGTACCTGTCCTATAAGAAATAGATAGATAGTGTCATAGCTTAGGATTCACAGCAACGTATCACTTCATATTTAAACCCGAGGGTTAGTGTTTAATCATTTAGAAGACCCATAGCTGTAACGGAAGTTTTATTAGGTAAAGTCCAAATCCACGAACGAAACAATATAAGTATTTTCCGTCTTATATATATATATATATATATATATAGGAACAAGTAAGACCCCGACGGCTGAGCTCAAGCCGTTTCGACGGCTAATTCTGTACTGAAAGAATTCAGTACAGAATTAGCCGTCGAAACGGCTTCAGCTCAGCCGTCGGGGTCTTACTTGTTCCTATTACCCACTCTACTACCCTAAGTATTGAGTACTTTGGTGCGTTATGGTCCGCCTGGTTCCTTACCACTTTTCCTTCGTTATATATATATATATATATATATATATATATATATATATATATATATATATATATATATATATATATATATATATATATACAAGGCGCTTGGCTGAGAATTGGAGTCGCAATCCTGAGGTTGTGAGTTCGATTCCTGGACTGAGTGATGCGTTATGTTCTTGAGCAAGACACTTTATTTCACGTTGCTCCTTCTACCAGGAGTTGCGACCTATAGAGAGTATTTGCAATTGGAAAGACCAATGGAAATATTGTTTCCTCCTCGGTCCGATTTGAGGAAAGTCGATCGGTTTCTATCTTTATACGAGGGTCGGCTGAAATGTTCATAGGGCCAAAGTTCATAGGATGACCAAATGAGGTTTATTTTTCGACAGTCCCTGAATAGCATCACTCGTTCGTAGGCTGACTAAATTGCTCTCATGGAATGATCAAAGGAAGTTTATTTTTCGATAGAGCCACTGGAAGAAAATAATGCAGTTATTAAGAAGAGGTGAAAAGAATGCATGCAAGATTTCAGAGCTCTAGCATCACTTCTTCACAGCCAGATCAAGATAAACTCATGGAATCACCAAATGAGGTTTATTTTTCAACATATTCCATAAGAAAACAATGCCGTTATTAATAAGAAGAGTTGAAACTAATACATGCAAGATTTCACAGCTCTAGCATCACTCCTTCGAATGCTGACTAAAATGCTCTCCTGGAATGATCAAAGGAAGTTTATTTTTCGATATGATCACTGGAAGGAAATAATGCAGTTATTCAAAAGAAGAGAAGAAAGTAATTCATGCAAGATTTCAGAGCTCAAGCATCACTCCATTTCAAGTTATGAACTGTTCAGCCCACCCTTGTATGTATATATATTCATGTTATGAATTATTTTACATAAATGTCATTCTCTATGCATGAGGTTGCTCAATAATGATAGAAATTATTTTCGCAATTCAAAAAGTACCAACAAGTTATTCAGTAGCATGTTCTGTAATAAAATGTATTCTATTGTCATTACAATCTGATTGTAAATCATCGCAACAGTGTTCAGAATTTGTATGAAGGGAGCTATGCTTTGGAAACATCAATTATTGTTTTTCATTCAATGTGCTACATTAGGATATTAAATATTTAAACGAATTGAAGTTTACACCCACACACTGTGTTGAAATATGGCCTTGCAAGCCAGTCAACTTAAAAGCTATTCATACCGGTGTATGCTAATTGTCAAATGCATTTAGATAACACCTTGCACTATCCTTCTTCTATATTTTAGACGGGCAGGAGAGTTGTATCTAAAATACATAGCATCTGTTGTTTTAGTACGATTTAAATGGTTACTAGTGTACTAATATAACAGTTATG
>OZ024758.1:21427361-21442361 GCA_964016885.1 Eledone cirrhosa
AGGGACGTAACTATGCTAGAAAGCATGACGTCCAACCCTCTACCGATACTGCCAATTCACCGCCATATATATAATTGTTTCTACTTTTGGCACAAGGCCAGCAATTACACAGTACATAACTGGTACTTTATTTTATCGACCCCGTAAGGACGAAAGGCAAAGTTAACCTCGGCGGGATTTGAACTCAGAATGATAAGGGCCGTAACTCTCTCTATATATATAATTGTTTCTACTTTAGGCACAAGGCCAGCAAATTCACCAGTACATTACTGGTACTTTATGTTATCGACCCCGTAAGGATGAAAGGCAAAGTCAACCTCGACGGGATTTGAACTCAGACCGTAAAGGGACGTAATTATGCTGGAAAGCATGACGTCCGACTCTCTACCGATACTGCCAATCCACCGCCCTCTATATATATATAATAACAGCATTTAAGATTAAGAAGTGCTGCGAAATTCAATTTGGTGGGTTGCGGGAGGGGGGTCCAGATAAACATGTTTTGACCTTACATACAACATTTTCTGTCTTATTTGTTAGGCCTAGGGGTGATGGATGTATGGTATGTCAAAACCTCATGAAGGGTAATGATAGAAAACGGTTAAGGAGCACTCTTCTAGAGAGTCCTAAAAGCTACATTTTACTGTATAAACTTCCGTATTTTAAAAGACCTGATGTGGAAGATATCAAACTTTGCGAAGCAGTTTATACAGATAATCTGATGAAGTCTTCTGTCTGGAATCTAGTCTATTAAACAATGCAGTACAATCGGAAATTGTTCAATGCTATACGAATATTTCTATAGTGAAATTGTTTAAAATAAATCCTATATATCTAAACATAGAGAGATGACTTGCAGAATGTCCTCAGCTGCTTTGCTATTCATAGCAGTAGACAGAAGTTTGAGTGAACCTAATATATCTTTACGCATTATGAATTCATGTAAATAAATAAATGACAGTGAAAAAACTTTTATGATGTTCGATTAACATATTTTACTATTACTTCTTCAAATCCAAATAAACGAATTCAGATAGAATGCTTTGCGGTATTTATTTAGGCCCTCTGGTTTCTGAGTTCAAATCCCAGCGAAGTTAAATTTGTCTTTTATCCTTTCAATGATTGCTTCTCCTCTTTTTCCTTTTTTTTTTTTTTTGGCAAAGAAAGTACGTGTGTGTTTATTTGGCCATATATATATATATATATATATATATATATATATATATATATATAATTGTTTTTTCTTTGGCACAAGGCCAACAATTATTCAAGTGTATTACTGGTAATTAATTTATCGACCCCGTAAGGATGAGAGGCAAAGTTAACCTCGGCCGGGACGAATGGTTGCTCCTTCATTACGTTTATTGGTTGGTGACGCGCGTTTTGCTACTGATCAGCTCAAGGTATATAAATATATATATATATATATATATATATATATAGAGAGAGAGAGAGAGAGAGAGAGAAAGAGAGTCAGAGAGAGAGATCAGGAGATTCAACTAGTATTAAACTAGTTAGATTATTATTCAACAGAGTACTCGATACGTGGGATACTAGAGTGTAACTGTATTAGAAAAAGTGGGGACACATCGGCTGAGCTTTTACCGTTTCAACACCCATTTCCAGTCTAGAATTAGATGTTGAAACGGCAATAGCTCATCCGGCCCCTTCTAATAAACACACTCATATATATATACATATATATATATATATATATATATATATATATATATATATATATATAAGAGGGTGTTAAAGTTTGCTTGAAGCATTGTGAAATGTGTAAAATATGTAGTTTAGAAAGCCACAACAATGCAGATGGGAAATCTCGAGGTAGGAAGTGAGTGAGAAATAGGAGAAAAGTGAAATATATATATGTGTGTGTGTGAGAGCGAGAGAGTGTACTGAAGATGCTGATATAGGTTAACTACATTAAGTGATTGATGTAGGCTTACAGTGCTAATTACCTATATTTAATATCTTATTTTCTGTGAAAAGGTTGCCTGTCAATTTTATACTCTTTACCGTACAGTTTAGTCTGCGTAGTACACGCACTTAATCATTAATTGCATTATGTATTATGTCAATAGGTGACATGTGATTTGATATTTTATCACCGCCTACAATTTACACCACACTTTATTCATGAGTCTTTTCTTAGTTTCACTTATTCGGTTTAAATATATGCACTTTTAGGGAATATAATAGACAGTGAAACCAGTAATATTATCTAGGGAAATGCAAGAATCATTATGGGTATGTAGTATGTCCAGTACCTCTGTTAAAGTTGTTATACAGAAGGTGTTGGCTGTAAACTGCGTTAATCTTGTTATGCATAATATGCCTATTGTCTAAAATAAGCAGAGGAAAATATAATCATGGCTGAATTTGTCGGTAGTATTAATTGATAAGATACTGTCTTCGAAGTATTATACATAACATATTTAATTTCTACTAAGATTTAATTGCGCTTTGCATAAGAATTTCTAAATGAGCCAACTCAACAATAAATTAAGTTTACTTATTTTCCCACCCAATTGTCCGTAATTATGCTTACTGGTGATACTGGAAAACAAAAACAAAGAACTTTTATTATAAACGCACTTCGTATATGAAAGGTAAGACCACTAGTAAAGATACGCTATATATAAAAATGTAGAAGGTTAATAAAACTGATTTAAATTGTATAGTGTTTCTTGCAGTAATCAAAGAAGTAAAGACATTATAATAACCTATAGGAGTTTTTATGTAAATAAGGTTAGGATTGCTTTCTATAAGCACGTGTAGCAGTAAATCTTTACATATATTGTTCTATGTCAAACTATATGAAAATTAGTCAGCGTTTAGCACATCATAAACATTATTTCGCTATGGTTCTCCCCTTAGGGCAGAAGTGGGCGTGAAAAAAAGATGTCTTGTAAAGGACATGTAAAGTTAGAATTTAAAATAGTGTAATATAATGCATAAGTCCTTGGACATAATGTTCTTAGGAATGAAGGAATACATGTAATGGTGTGTCGCTACCAATACGAAAGAACGGAGCCGATGGCAGTTATAATGGTAGGTAAAACATGGTTGAAATATGTGTATTTTATAGCAAGTTCTGATAACAATAGAGATTTCAGTGTGAAGACACTGAAGTCGTCTGTGGTAATAGTGGTAATAATGAAAGAGGAGAATATACATTCTAGAAGGAAGCCGTGTAAACTTAAATATATTTTGACAATTACTTCTATATGTATCTGTTTTGAATTCGATATACGGCATGTCTGTCATTGGATTAAAATTCACATTTTAAATATACAAAAGCTGTGGGGGGTCGGAATTCAGTATGAGAATAACTTCTCGACTGGATTACATTTTCATTCCATAGAAGCAAAACGAAAAATCGGCGTGTGTATTTAAATATTGAAATTTTATCTAATAAACGTGTGAAGTGAAATATTGTATTGTTGCTAAATCCAAATAATTCTAGCGAAATACATTATATTAGTAACTTATTAATCAAAACGTTAATAACACATTGGATTTTTAAATAAATTGTATTAAATATCTACATCTAATTTCACTGTTTATTGTTTGCAGTCTAGTTTTAGCAATGAAATTATTATTAATTTATTCGAATTACAAATGTTTAAGCAATCAATATATTTTTTTATTTTTCTATATTCGCTTTCATAATCGTTATATTTCTATTAATTTCATTACCGTTTGCAGTTTAAAATTGTTCCTGCTGCTTTAGCAATATATAGGAAAGAATATTAAAAAAGAAACATTGCAGACAAAACAACAATTAACTATAAATGTATATTGCATAAATACACAAATATATATTTTCATAATACGAAATGAAAACAAGAATGAGTAGAATTGTTCAGACATTCACCTAGAGAAATATTGTTAGTACTATTTTCGACTAACGAATAAGAAATACAATACATTTCTGTAGATAATTGTTAATGTCCATCGAGCTTATATCTATTAAACTGAAATCTGAGTCATTTATCGCGATTGAACACATCTGTAGTGGAAACGTACTCTTTGGGATACCCAGCGCGTCTCCCTCCCTTACAATCCTTCAGGGAAACATCTTCTCTATTCTGCCCGTCGGGTCTGTGGAGTGCCCAGCGCGTGGTGCTCCATTAGCTCACAATAGAGAGAGATGTGGAGAGCGGGAGAAACGAAGGCAGTGACAGTGGAAGTTCGGTACGTTTGTGTTCGGACCTGGTATGTATATATAAATATAAATATATATATATATATATATATATATATATGTTTCACGGGGACACACACGTCATTAGGTGCATTAGCAGATTAGATTACTTCCCAGGAATAGAGAATATTATGATGTCTATTATCAGGGATGTTTGGTAGATGTAAACCTCATCTGAAGTAATAAAGCCAAGAATCTGTGATAAGGTTAGCGGTTTTAGCATATATAGTGTCCCCTATTTTCTTTTAAATGCTGCGTTGTGTTCATTAATTCATTAATAATAAGGTACCCACCGAACGTGAACATGCAATTGTGATTGCCTTTCATCTGTGAACATTTGAATAGTTTTATTGAATTTAGATATCGATGCTGCACAGTGTTATGTTCGATTTTTTATACAGAGAAAGCTTCTATCGATAGAATAGTATTCCATTTAAGGGAAATATTACCACGCACTTTTAAATAAATAAATAGGCAGAGAGATATGTAGGTAGATAGATAGATAGATAGATAGATAGATAGATAGATAGATAGATTTCTTCATTTGCCACAAGGGCGTGCAAAAATGGAACATTACAAGACGTGACAGCGGGGGTTTTACATAAAATCTTTAACAATAATGAATAACAATAAATTATATATAAAATAAAACAATCGATATCCCCAATAGTGGGGCACGTTAGTGCGGGGTTAGACAGACAGAAATAGAGAGATGGAGAGACAGATATATAGAGATGGAGAGATAGAAAGATGAGAGAGAGAGAGAGTTACTCTTCTTCTATGGTAAATATTCAATATTCATAACTATGAGGAATTAGATAACGGATTCGAAATTAGCAGATTAGAAACTATACCTAACATTGTTTATGGAAATAATTTGAAATCGAATGGCGTTAATTACACCCGTTGACACAAGACTAATATGAACATATCTCATTACATGTACATATTATCGTTTTCAAATAATTTTCATAAAAGTGCATAGACATCTGCCTTCTTGAGTGTTGTTTATCATATCTGAAGTTCGACGTTGAATATGTTTAGTAGTATGAATCTCAGATTTATGACTGATCACCAGTGAAGCTATTTATTTGATTAAATTCTGTTCCAGGGAACATCTAAAATCTACAATTTCAAAACTCTTATAGTACTGTATGCTGTATTATGTATAATACACTACTTCGTATGATATAAGATATTTTCCAATATGTGAGGGTCGGCTGAAAAGGTCATAGGTTATCTAAAACGTTAAAGGCATTTTCTGTGCACTAATTTCAACTCTTCTTCTTTATAAGTGCGTTGGTTTCTACTAGTGAATATGTTGAAAAATGTTGTCCGACGCTCTACCGAGACTGCCAACAAACCACCTCTTTTTGAAAATAATACTAATCATAATTTAAGAACATTAATTGTGAGAATAATTTAAGAAAAACTGCAAAACCCTTCTGGTATGAAAACCATTTTTTTTTTTTTTACACATATCCAGTTTCCATTCCCAGAAATCATCTGGTAGGCTGGTTAAATATCCAACTAATTTTAAAATGGACGATCCATTCTATAATATAGACCACGAAAGAGAAGTTTGCTACTGGAACGTCTTTCAAAATAGTTCTCCTCGGTGAAGCCTGGTCGAGATAATACCAATAAAATATAGATGTGAGAATCAGTGAACTCTTCCAATTCGTGTGGTCATAGAAAGGACACCTTGAATCAACATAGATTAAAGGAGAAGCTCAATGTCACTTGGAATATTCAGTTGGCCTTTAGAATCCTTCAAATTTTCATTCTTGTAAAAAATTAAAATATATTATACTGCATTGCACGTCAAGTTCACAATGAGAAACGAATTGCGTGTTTAAGTAATGTATAGATAATTTGTGTTAGCTGTGAGTTTGAAATAGTTCTCAGACTTATTCCCCTTTCTCATAAATATTTCGCGTGATGAAAACCATTTTACTCTCTAACGCCACCTTCCAAGCAATGATGTTCCTCTGGAAGTAGTATAAGATATTTAGAAGTGAGAGTTTCTTGTGACCTCAACAATCCATTGAAATTACTATTTCCTTGCTCTCTGCACTTATAAATAAGTTATTAGACGAAACAATAAACTATCTTTTTGAGCTCAAACCTAATCAAACGTTATACACGTTGTGTACAATTATGTAAAACGCAGGTAGGTAGCACACTAAAATGTCTACATCATACCATAAAGTGACCTATAAAAATGTTTACACTTCATATAATCAATATCAGTTTTAATACGGTGGTCAGTATTGCCACGGAAGACATTCACTGTAAGAATATTAATGTTTAGAATCACGATATTTCTGAATTAACTCCCAGTACTAAACTTTTACTGAAATTGCATTCTTTCGGCAACGCAGCTTCAATTACAAACATTTTCTATCTATGCATGTATACATACACACTTGTACACACACACACACACACACACACACACACACACACATATACACACACACACACACACACACACACATATACACACACACACACACACACACACACACACACACACACACACACACACACACACACACACTGTGTGTGTCTGTATCTGTGTGTCTGTTCGTTCATAAACGTAATCTCCAATGGTAAATACATAGAGATATATTGATGTATAAACGCTATATATGTACATAGCCATACTTCCCAGCAGATATAATATATTAGAAAAATCCTGTAGTTTTGCCGATCAGAGCTTCGGGAAACCTAACAGAATTAATTTGCCAGTAATGTTTATCTTTCACACTAGGACTTTATTAACTGCGGCCAACTTTCTACAAGAGGACGACGCGATAAAAATACTTCCATCTTTCAATTCCCTATTCTCATTTCATTATCATTTTTCATTTCCTATTTCACTTACAAACTCCCCAGACTCTTTCCCATTCATAATATAAACTAAATATAAACTGCAAAAATCACCTCCATACACACAAACACTGGTAGCCCCATTACCTACATACATGTTACCGTATACACAGATACATGTATACGTGTGTGTGTGTATATGTGTGTACGTGTGAGTGTGTGTGTGTGTGTGTGTGTATATGTGTGTAATGGGGCTACCAGTGTGTGTATGGAGGTGTTTTTGCACACACACGTACAGTAACAAAGACACACACACACACACATGTACACAAATATATATATATATATATACACACACGTGCATACACACACACAAACATCTACACACATAAATACACACACACACATACACACAAACACACACATACACAAACACACATACACAAACATACATATATATATATATATATATATATATATATATATATATACACATGTACAGAAACATATACACACATATACATATATACACCCAGATGTACAGAAACATATACAAACACATACACATACACCCAGAAATACACAAACATACATACACTCATACACATGCACACATACATAAACATACATACACATACATATATACACACACATACCCATACACACCCACACACACCCACACAAACACATATACACACACGTACACAAACGTACACCCCCCCACACACACACACGTATACAAACATACAAACATACCCACGTACACACATACACACACGTACAGTAACACACACACACATACACATACACGTACACATACATTTATTTACATACACACACACACACGTACACATACATACATACACACACACACACACATACACACACACACACACACATACACACGTACATACATATATATACATACGCACACATATGCACACAAACACACATAAATAACTACACAGCATTTAATATATCTAAAGCATTTTTAATAAATTTTCCCATTTGTTTTTCCTACCTTCCGGATTTTTCCCTCCATTAATATATTACATTATAGTTTATTTATTATTTCACATATATTATATAATATTTTATGCCTATTGTATTATTGAACAATACAAATTGCTTCCAATGTTGTGATTGTCTTACGTATATATTGTTCATTTTCAAGGTTTGCGTTCTTTATTCGTTAATCAAGTGTATTCTAACCCCAGGTATTTCACTGTAGTTCTCTAATGTCAATGTTATTGTGTGGTTTGATTTTTTTTTTTATTTGATTTTTGTTTTATTTTTAATGCGACATACCTCAATGAAGGGCTGATATGTATGTATGTGTTTATGTATGTGTGTGTGTATGTATATGTGTGTGTGTGTATGTCTGTGTGTATATATATATATTTACATATGTGTATATACTATGTATGTGTGTATATATATATATTTACATATGTGTATATACTATATATATATATATATATATATATATTTACATGTGCATATTCAAATATATTTTCTTGTGTATATTTATATATATATATATATATATATATATATATATTTACATGTGTATATATCTATATGTTTACATGTGTATATATCTATATATTTACAAGTGTATATATCTATATTTACAAGTGTATATATCTATATTTACAAGTGTATATATCTATATTTACATGTGTATATATCTATATTTACATGTGTATATATCTATATTTACATGTGTATATATCTATATATTTACATGTGTATATATCTATATATTTACATGTGTATATATCTATATATTTACATGTGTATATATCTATATATTTACATGTGTATATGTATATACATATATATATATATATGTATAAATATTAACGTGTATATATCTATATATGTATATGTATATATATATATATATAAATATTTACATGTGTATATATCTATATATTTATATATATATATATATATTTACATGTGTATATATCTATATATTTATATATATATATATATATTTACATGTGTATATATCTATATATGTATATATATATATATATATATATATATATTTACATGTGTGTATATATATATATATATATATTTACATGTGTGTATATATATATATATATATATATATATATATATATATTTACATGTGTGTATATATATATATATATAAACATATTTACATGTGTATATATGTATATATATATATATATAAATATTTACATGTGTATATATATATAAATATTTACATGTGTATATATATACATATGTGTATTATTAAAATATATATATATATATATACACGCATAGTTAAACCTATTTGCATACGTATACACATATAGATACATATAGATACATATGCACATGTATAAACATATACATACATATAGATATACATGTATATACATATGCATATACATGTATATCTATATGCATATACATATATAGACATACATATAGATGCACACATATATCGTGACCGGCAGTCAAAATAAAGAGAGACAAAGTCGAGACATGGACAGAAACTATATGCAGTGGAGCGAGTATAAAACGTCTAAAGTGAAAGAATGATCGATATTAAAATGCCTAATAAATTTCCCGTACCCAGTTAACATGTATATGAAAGAGGTAAATTCACAGAACAGACTACTTGTACCAACAGAGATTATATTGAATTTCTATAAAGAATACTAAATGCTCAATTCATATTTTTTTCAGTTTTGTATGTGTATGAGTGTTTTTATTTCTGAAATAGCGTCATCCTCTCGAAATTTATTCCCCTGTCTTAATAAAGATAATTGTTATATAGAATACACAAGAATCAAAGCTATGTTAGAACATTTAATTGCTGACAATTGTTTCTTCCAAGCCTAGGCTTGGTGTCTTCGGAGCATTATTAATAATGGGCGGTGGATTGGCAGTATCTGTAGAGGGTCGGACGCCATGCTTTGATGCATAGAGTTACGGCCCTTGCCATTCTGAGTTCAAATCCAGCCGAGGTTAACTTTGCCTTTCATCCTTATGGGTTCGATAAAATAAAGTACCAGTAATGCACTGGATAATTGCTAGCCTTGTGCCTAAAGTAGAAACAATTATTAATAATGTTTGTACATATAATCAGCCTCCTATTCCGCTGAAGATAATTGTTACTACATTTGGCACAAAGCCTGCAATAACCCAGTGTATTACTGGTACTTTATGTTATCGACCCCGTAAGGATGAAAGGTAAAATTAGCCTCGGCGGGATTTGAACTCAGAACATAAAGGGCCGTAACTATTTGCTGGAAAGCATGGCGTCCGACCCTCTACCGATATTGCCAATTCATATTAACTACAAGTGAGAGTAATTAAAATAATTGTTTCTACTTTTGGCATGAGGCGAGCAATTACACAGTACATTACTGGTACTTTATTTTATCGACCCCCGTTACAATGAAAGGCAAGGTTAACCTCGGTGGAATTTTAACTCAGAATAGCAACGGCCTTAACTCTATGCGTTAAAGCAGGGCGTTCGACCCTCTACCGATACTGCCAATCCACCGCCCTTATAAAGATAATAAAGATAATGCCTTATAAAGATAATGGTTTCTTATATAGGCAAAAGGCCAGCAATTTGGGGGGAGGGGGAAGTCGAATAAATCGACCCCAGCTGCATGACTGGTACTTTATTTTATCGAGCCCATAAGGATGAAAGGCAAAGTTAACCTCGGCAGGATTTGAACTCAGAATGGCAAGGGCCGTAACTCTATGCGTCAACGCATGGCGTCCGACCATCAATCGATACTGCCAATACACCGATAATTAACTACAAGTGAGAGTAATTAAAATAATTGTTTCTACTTTTGGCACAAGGCCAGCAATTAACCAGTACATTACTGGTACTTTATTTTATCGACCCCGTAATTATGAAAGGCAAAGTTAACCTTAGAGGGATTTGAACTAATATCATAAAGGGACGTAAATAATTGTTTCTACTTTTGGCACAAGGCCAGCAATTAACCAGTGCATTACTGGTACTTTATTTTATCGACCCCGTAAGGATGAAAGGCAAAGTTAACCTCGGCGGGATTTGAACTCAGAATGGCAAGGGCCGTAACTCTATGCATCAAAGCATGGCATCCAACCCTCTACCGATACTGCCAATTCAAAAGGGACGTAAATAATATTAGTCAAATAAAGATTGATGTATTTATATGTTCCCTATTCAGACCCGTCAACTCCGTACATGTGGTTAAAAGTATCGGTTTATCTAAATGTGATTACTTCTCGGTTTCTATGTACAAGCCATAGAAAACAATCAATTTATCACTGGCTTTCTTGAACATTAATATAACTAAGGACATGACTATGGATAGAAGAAAAGTTTCCAACATGAATGCAAATACGTATACCAGACTTGTCAACTCTCCACATCTAACGGGGAGATCTCCCACCCTTTTGGGGTTGGGTGATAGATGTCTTCTCTTTTGAACATAGGTATACATTTCATTATTGGCAGTATCGGTAGAGAGTCGGACGCCATGCTTTCCAGCATAGTTACGTCCCTTTACAGTCTGAGTTCAAATCCCGCCGAGGTTTACTTTGCCTTTCATCCTTACGGGGTCGATAAAATAAAGTACCAGTAATGCACTGGGTAATTGCTGGCCTTGTGCCTAAAGTAGAAACAATTATGTAAGATCTCCCCATTTTGCTTCATTTCTCCCCGTTTTGGGGCCATTTTTTTCATGGTACTCTCCGTTTGGGTTTTTATAGGTTTGCCGGTTTGATATTATCCTTTATGACTTTGGATAGAGGAACAGGTGTTATCTAGGGAGAGAAAGAAAAAGGAACACACTTAAGGATACTATGTATCAATTAATAATCTACTGACGATGTATATTATGTTTATTTTAGCACAGTATCCGACCATTGCTGACATGTGAGTTTATGTAGATCACCTAATGTGACGCGTGAGACAAACCTTGCTATCAGCTGAGTCCGTCGTGAATATTCTTTGTTTGAACTCGTAAATGTCTGTTGATATTGCTAAACATTTTTCTTACAAAAATCCCTCATATTGTACCATCCTGTTTCGCCTATGTTTTCTTGATGTCACCCTGTATGGCTAACACAAAAACCCTCATTATTACTGGATTGGCAGTATCGGTAGAGGGTCGGACACCATGCTTTGACGCATAGAGTCACATCCCTTTATGATCTGAGTTCAAATCCCGCCGAGGTTAACTTTGTCTTTCATCGTTATGGAGCCGATAAAATAAAGTACCAGTAATACACTGGGATAATTGCTGGTCTTGTACTAAAAGTAGAAACAATTATTACTACTACAATTAGATTGGCAGTATCGGTAGAGCGTCGGACAAGACGTTTTATGGCATAGAAGTACGGTCCTTTACGTTCTGAGTTCAACTGCCACTGAAGCTAGCTTTACGTTTCCTGCTAACGGTGTCGATAAAATGAAGACCAGTACCGCACTGGGGTCGATTTAAACGACTTGCCATTCCTCCTAAATAGTTGGCTTCGTGCCTAAATCAGGAACCATGATTATTCGCATATCCCGCCGAGGTTAACTTTGCCTTTCATCCTTACGGGGTCGATAAAATAAAGTACCAGTAATGCACTGGGTAATTGCTGGCCTTGTGCCAATAGTAGAAACAATTATTATTCACATATTGGTAATTCTCAGATTTTTAAATATTAATTTTTGTGTTAACGTTTAAGGTAAAATATGGTTATGACTTGAAAGAGACACAGGATCAACTAAAAAGTCAGAATACAGAAAGTACAAAAGGTGTCACATTAATCATGAAGCAAATAAAAATAATAAAATAGTTTGAGAAACAAATAATAATTTATTAGTAAAACAAACATTGGAGCAATCAGTCGTAACGATATAGAAAAATATAAACAAAAATAAACAAAGCGAAGCACACGTGACAATGGCTTCTTATGCAAATTCCGTTTAATAGATATTAAAATTTTTTCGAGGTCGTGGGTATTTTCTGACCTGGTCTGGTTCGCCTCTTCACCAGAATTGCATTGACCTTATTCCAGGGCGCGTATTTTATTTTTCTTTGTGTGAAGGGAAGAAATAGAGTAAAGGAACGAAGGTTATTAGTGTTGTGGGAAGCTCTGATTTCAATCAAGAAATTGTAGGTTTTCATTTAATTATATCACATCTGTGAACTTTTGTGTAATTTTTAACGAGAAAATAATTCTAATGTAACGTATCTCAATAAATGTCGTTGCGCTTTACACCATAATTTGAAGTTTTTTTTTTTTTTCGAATGTATACATCTTCATTGAATAAGAAGCCCTTGTGTCAATAATGAAGACATGATAATAATAATTTGTTTCTACTTGTAGCCCAAGGCCAGCAATGGGCAGGAGAGAGTGGTAAGTTTATTAAATCAATTCCAATACGTTACTTGTGTTTTATTTTATCGACCCCCGAATGGATAAAAGGACGAACTAATATCGGCGCGATTTGAATACAGAATGTAAAGGGACATAACGCTATGCGGCACTGCATGTTTGACGTTCTACTGATATTGCCAATTCACCGGTATAATATTGTTTTGGACTTAGGGAAAAGCCAGCAATTTTATCGACCTCGAAGGATGAAAGGCAAAGTTAACACTGGAGGAATTTGAACTCAGTACATAAAGGCACACAATCATATGCTGTAAAGCACATTGTCTGGGGTTCTTCTCATAGTACTAATCCACTGATCTAATAATTTTCTACTTTTGGCACAAGGCCAGCAATTATCCCAGTACATTACTGGTATTTTATTTTATCGACCCCGTAAGGATGAAAGGCAAAGTTAACCTCGGCGGGATTTGAACTCAGGTCATAAAGGGAAGTAACGCTATGCTACAAAGCCTGGCGTACCACCCTCTACCGATACTACCAAATAATATTATTAATAGTTGTTTCTACTGAAGGCACAAGCCCAGCAATTTTGGGGGAATGGGGAAAGTCAATTAAAACGACCCTCGTGCGTGACTGGTACTTTATTTTATTGACTCACTAAGGATGAAAGGCACAGCTAACCTCGGCGGGATTTGAACTCAGACTGTAAAGGGCTCTTGCTCTATGCTGCAAAGCATCGTGTTGGACGCTGTACCGATAATGTCAATCCACCGCCTTATTATTATAATTATTATAATTGACCTAGCTGGGCTAAATGGTGATGAATTCAGTGTTTTCCTTTCGTTCTCTACACCTGTGACGGAAGACCAAAATAGATTTATATATTGCGGCGACAACTTAATGCTCTATTAATTCGGCAGATAGGATACTGAGTGTTTGGAAAATAGAATAAACAGACCATAAGTTTGTAATTTCTTTCCTTTAATATTGATGATAGAAACTGTACATTTGAAACGACAAGACAAATTTCCTGGTTTCTTAGAATCGTTGTATAGCTGTTAAATGACTCACATTATAGTTGTTTCTCGAAAGTAATTGAAAAAGTATTACATGTTAAATGCATTTCACACATTTTTTTTCCTCTCAGATTTAATATTTTCTCTCACTCATATTCTTACAACTTCAGTTATAATAAAATCCGATATGCGAAGCCAAATGCTATGAATTCCATCATTATAATAATGAAATCTATTTATTATCTAATATAATAAGACATCTTTCACTAACTTAACGTGTCACTTTATAGATTATTGAAGCATCGTTGACTATGTTTTCTAAATACAAAGAGACGAAACAGAGAATGCAGCTTTGTTAGTTGATAATCAATAGAAAAAAAACATTGTCGCAAATACATATATACAGATACATATACACTTGCATACACACATTATTATATTTACCTGTCATGTGCAGTAAAATCAAAGTTTATGGAAACAAGAACAATCTTTGAACATTTCTGTTGTAAATATACGTTGTCGGATGGTACAATAAGCTAATAATGTGTATATCCAAACAAATCGACA
>OZ024758.1:21447361-21464861 GCA_964016885.1 Eledone cirrhosa
GAATATAATGTAATAGTAAAATAAAAATAATTTCTCTTTAATCTTTAACCCACATAAATGAGAATATAGTGTATAATATCTATAATATCGAAATAATTGACATGAAATATTGTTAAATCTACAAACGAAAATAGATTTATACATAATCAGATTTAATAAACTAGATAACTGTGTAGTAACCTGTAACCTTTAGAAAGAGAATATTGTTGAATATATCGACTCCAGGAAACATCTTGTATTTATAGACCCTCGATGGTATGAAACCCAGAACGTAAAAGTACATAATTAAATGTCGCAATAGACGCTCTATGATTTACATATTTATATATTCAATCAAGCATGTGTTTACGTTAGGCAAAGCTGTGAATTTGATCAGTTGTAATGTGCTGTCTTATAAACCATAGAATGTCTCCTGTTTAATATCATTAGCATACCATTATATTCTCTCATTAAATAAGTGTTATATAACAAGTCGTGTTAGATTGAATCTCATGGGCATTGGAAGATTCAAAATGATGCTATATATTTATTCATAAATCTCCTCAGGTTATCTATAAATAATACATCTCGGTATAGGCAGAGAATTAACAGAGGCGATAGCACGTCATGTAGATATCTTTATCCCAGTACAGTTCTCTGTGCACTATTTTCAAATTCCGCCGATGTTAGTTTTGCTATCTATCCTTTAGAGATCGATAAATGAAGTATAGGTCCTCTGTTAAATTTACTGTTCCTCTATCACACTTTCTCTCTACCTATCTGGAAACAATCAATAAAAAATATCTGATGAGGGATGCGCGCTGTCGAATTCAAAGGTATCCAGCGAAACTGTTCAACGCAATTCATGTAAGACACGATTTATCTGAGATACAATTCATCTAAACATAATTTGTCTAAAACAAAATTCATCGAAGTTTTAACCTTCTCTTTATCAATTTACCATAACCTTTACAGATCGATATTCGATATATGATTCTGGACCAAAAGAGAAGTGTATAGTAATATTTGCAACAAGACGTGATTCGAAATGGATAAATACACAATATCAGAACAGCAACCATATACCTCAATCATTAGTTCAGGACCCATGGATGGACATCACATATTTTTCATTGTATGATATCTTTACCTGGATTATTGTATAACAACTGAACTATTGATACCATTTTGTTTATTGGACTATGCATAACAGAGATATTAAGATAATACTATACAGAATCACAATACGAATTGTTCTCAGTAAAGGAGTTTTTAACCAATGTGTACTGTAACTTTGTATTTATTGCTAAAGTTAGAATTATTTCACAAAACGAACTCATTTTTTTAATCTAACACGAAAAAAGTAAAATGGAATAGAATGTATTCCCTAAGATTTCAAAAACTTTTTCTGTCGTCAATTATTTAGATCATGTGTCTCAGGTCCAGGCCTGTTCCTTACGTGGTGCCACAATTTTAGAAGCGTATTTTTGTACTCTGTCACTTCCAACTAAAGTAAATCACAGACAACATATATGTCTACAAAACTGAAACAAAAAGAAAGTAATTTTCTTATTGCTGCAATGTATAATGTCAGAATGTCTTTCATTGAAATTTCGTCCACGGCACTTTTAACCAACCTGTCACACGCCGGGCATAAGAAATTCTGCTGTTTTAAAACGTACTGTTTAGATTCGATAGTTGGAAACGGACTTTAATTGAAACTGTCATTGTCTACGCACATCAAAGCGGAAAGCAAGTGTCTCCACATCTTTTTTTTTTTTTCAAGTTCAGTAATATATTTTAACTTAACTTGCAGCGTTAGCATTCCTTTCACTCACAGTTACATATCCACTTTATATTTCACCTTATAATTTCTACGTACAACTGTATAATATTATTGTTTAGTATAAAATGACATTCTGCTTTCTAGAAGTATATATTGAAAAAGAAAAAAAAATGTTTTTCTGTGGTAGTCTAAAAGGTCTTATTGGAAAGGAGCTGATAGCAAATTTAGAAATCATAGTAAAAATCATAAATGGGTTGAATATCCCCGATTTCAACAGCTGTCTAAAACTGTAATCAGTTATATTGATGGTTTGTACATTACACTATCACAGGAGGTAAAACCTATGTCGACTGAATGAGTGAACTATGATCACTTGGTGTGAGATGCATTGATAATGCTCAAACGTTTAACAAAAAAATGGAAAAAGCTGGATAATTCATGCTTGTATCTACAGTTAAAATTTATCATCTAATATTGCAATAGAATACATTTACGATCTGTCATGTCATGATACATGCTTGCTATTCGCAATTGCTATTTCAAAATCGATTGCTTTGCGTGAAACCTAAATTCTCTTCTTTAACATTTGTCAGTAGTCAAACAGATGAACACTTATTTTTCTACCTTATCTTGATCCTCCTATATGTTTATACCTCATCGCCATGATAATTCCATGGTATAGGTTCATGTATAAGCCGAACCTATTTACTTTACAGCAGTTATGCACATTAGAAACGTTTTTCAAATCATAATCCGCTTGTATTTCAGGGACTGAGATCTGTGGGTCATTCTCAATAAAAAGTAATTTTTGCTATCGACTACTCAAAACATTCCCTCGTCATTTTGTTAGGTGGTACATTAGCATTTCAATATAACACAACCTAGATTCAGTATATATTGTAATTTCGAAGGATTAAATCATAGGATTCCAAATTAAAGTAAATTCCTTTCTGATACGATTCCCTAAATAGCAATGCAGACCTGCCAACATTTAAAGATCCAAACGGGGAGTACCATGAAGAAAAGCGCCCAAAATTTTATTTAACATAAATATACATGCTTTAAAGAGATCCGTATTTTATTGCCAGACAAGGAAGCGGCTCTCAAAATGTTCCTCTACCAATGGACCTCATAAATATCACTTAGGTTTATTCCAGCCTATATAAATGAATGGAGAAGGAAATGACATACTCACACAAGAAAACTAGGAATTTGCACAATTATATAATATTGGTTTCTTATATAGGCAACTATTCTTTTTTTTTGGGGGGGGGGCGGAGAAAAGTCGATTGAATCGACTCCAGAACGTGACTGGTACTTTATTTTATCGACCCCTTAGATTTATCGACCCCGTAATAATAAAAGGCAAAGTTAAGCTCGGCGGGATTTGAACTCAGATCATAAAGGGTCGTAACTCTATGCTGCAAAGCATGGCGTCCGACCCTCTACCGATACTGCCAATCCACCATGCTGCACAATTCTAAACTATTAAAATGAGATTGGAAATAAACTGAATTTATTGAATGGGGAGTATTTAAAGAAATAATTTGGGAGCCTATGTGTTGAATAACATACACAAAAGTTCTCCAGTTATTTGAAATTCCCCTTTTAGCTTGAACAAGAAAATTCTGCGGTAACTGTTAGTGATTCTCAAAGCAAAGTGAAGATAATTTCAAGAATTTAAGGAGTAATTTGGTACAGATCGTTCAGGACATTACACCTTATATTATTTATCTACATTCATGCCTAGCTCGTTATGTTCTTTAATCAAACATTACATTGCAAATAATGAATATATCCTGAACAGTTTCAACACATAAACTACTATAGTGAATCTATAAACTGCTATAGCGAAACACGTCTAGTTTTACCCTTTTTCCTCGAAGATACATAATTTTTATTCTGTTTTGAATTAAGAAAGCGCAAATCGACTTTATTTTTCCATTACCACTTAAATCCTAGATGTAATCGTTCCCTAAACAGGACGTAAAAACAACATAACTTAATATAAGCTATTTTGCCGTCAATGTTTACAAAAATTGGAGCTTTTATGCTTCATACAGTCATTAAATTCTATAGACGAACAGTTTTACCATGAAGGTAAGAGTTTTATTATCTCTGTGTATATCATTAGTGATCCTAGAAAACTAAAAATAAGAGAATTTTCCTAATATTACCAGTAAAATTCTCTTTATAAATATTTCTCGTCTTGTGTATTTCCTTTTAGTTTACAGGCTTTTATGTCTGTTAGTTTCTTTCAATATCTAGTATGAATGTTAAAACCCGGAGAAACCTAAAACGTCAAGTGTATGTAAATATATAGGCTATATAGGCCCAGACATGGTTTGTTTGTTTAAGAAGTTCTATTTGCAACCACGAGGTTCAATGTTCAATGCAATACCTTGGACAGTATCTTTTCCTGTATTCCCGTGTAGACCAATCATTTTTGAATGGAATTTTAGATACATAAATCGCAGAAGGATGTCTTACTTACTTTTGTATTTGTGTATACGTCTTGTGACTTCACGGTTCGACAAATATTATCGATAAAATGAGTATTGGGTTCGATTTGACCGATTGAAAGGTGGAATATCAGAGTGATCGCAGTCTAAATACAGAATCCAATAAATCAATAAATCCATTCAATTCTCTGCTGCTGCAATCTATCTTTTTTTCTTCATTCACTTATTCCTGGGAGGATCATGGGGGGCATAATCGTCAGACACTCCGTCCAGCAGGTCCTGTCAGAAGTAACCATCTTCACCTGATCCGCTGGATCCCCAAGCAAAACCAGCCGAGCTCATGGATGTTATCCAACCATCTTGCTCGGGGTCTACCCCTAGGTCTCTTGCCGGTTGGTTTTGCCCATAAAATCTGTCCCAAGGGATTCATTCCTGAGACATTCTAACCACATGTCTATAGTATCGGAGCTGTGATATCTCAATTCGGAGACGTAAAGTCTCTACCTCGAGTGACACGCCAGCCATTCTTTCCTGAGACATTCTAACCACATCTATATAGAGCCAAATTACTGTGAACATCACATTTTAAGGCATATTGCATTTCATATTGTATTACCCAATGTAACCAAGTATATGATAACAGGGTGTGATTTGAGGGAGAATTGGCTAATGTGTGTATCAGTTAGGGAAACAAGGTAATATTTTCCATATTGGTTCATTGTTAATTGCAGAAAGTGGGAATTGTAAACTCTATTATATTTGCATACATCCATTAGATTTATTTACTGCTACAAAACACCAGAATTAAGTGCCTGCTTCAATAAATCATACGACTGCATACGTTATTTTCATATGTTTTCTTTTAATATTTATTTGTTACTCAATCTGAATAATATAAGCAAGCTCCGGGCAAGCGATACATTGATTGTTACACTTTACATTTCCGGGACTAGGGGTGAATCTGATGTTGAACTTAATAATCAATTAGTCCTGTTGAAATGTTTAGCTACAGGCTTTTGGTTTTGATATTATTAAATTGGAAATATTTCTTTGGCAACATCATTAAAAAGGAGTAAAAGTTTTCATGTGAAAGCCTTAATTGAAAATGTAACATTTTCGAGCTAAATGTTTTGGAGTTTAGTTAAATGGAAATATAAATTTATTTTATGGCTTTGTAGCCCCACATGATATCAGCTCTCATTATCTCTACAGATACACCTGAAAATGAATGGCTAAAAATTATGAAGGGAAATGATTTTAATAGCTGATTTCAACACAGTTACAAAACCAGATCACTGTTAACTAATCTTCACTCAAGAGCACTGACATTATCGATCTAATGAGTGTTTCCTGTATACAAGTAAGTTTCTCTCTTACGAGTTAGGGTCAGGGTTAATGCAAATACAATAAGAGAAACGCGAGTAATATAACTATGGTTTAAAACCATTTCAGACATCGAATGTGTTGAGTGTTTACATATTCCAGTGATTGGAAGAGGTACCTCTGAAAACATTTCGTTTTTAGATTTTGATATAGAGTCAATGATTTTGGTGAAACCCCTGACATGACAAAAACCAAACAGAAAGTAATGTTATCAATAATGGTTTCTTATATGGGCACAATGCCAGCAATTTGGGGGGAGGGGAAACGTCGATTAAATCAACCACAGGGTATTACTGGTACTTTATTTTATCGACCCTGTAAGGATGAAAGGCAAAGTTAACCTCGGCGGGATTTGAACTCAGATCATAAAGGGACGTAACTCCATGCTGCAAAGCATGGCGTCTGACCCTGTACCGATACTGCCAATCCACCGCCCTGTAATGTTATCAATAATTGTTTCTACTTTAGGCACAAGGCCAGCAATTAACCAGTGCATTACTGGTACTTTATTTTATCGACCCCCGTAAGGATGAAAGGCAAAGTCAACCTCGGCGGGATTTGAACTCAGATCGTAAAGGGACGTAACTATGCTGGAAAGCATGGCGTCCGACACTCTACGGATACTGCCAATCCACCACTGGTTGTTGTGTACCTACATAGCAGAGAAGTAAGTAATGCCAGTCATGATTTATTTAAAGAAATATGAATGCCATAGTTCAAGTATGTATAACATGCTAGTCTGGTGATAATTATTAGCTAGATAAATTTATATTATACAAAAGCCAAAAGAAGATTTAATTTCAAATGTTTCCTTTACTATTAATTTATTTTGATATAATCCATATTAGTATTAATAATGCTATGTGGTATATTCGTTTATATAAATAGTCTGGCGATTTATAGCTGTCGCAGTCATTAGTGTTGCCAGACTGTAATTCCAACGATCAAGGTGAGGCAACGTTTCTTTGTCGAACGAAAGACAATTAAATCAGTTTTATATTTGTCAAAGGCACTTAATTTGGTCTAGCTCCCTTCATCCGGTTGTCAATTTGTAAATTTACAGTTTGTAAATTATAGGTAAAAACATTACTATAGTTAGAGACGTAGTTGGACGCTATATAACGGGCGAATAATTAGTTATGGTTTTGTGCGCGGCAGTAATTCTCTTGTGAGTTACTAAATAAGAGATTTATACCAACATTAGTAGTATTATCAACACATGCTAACAAAGCTACAAAAACAACAACTCGACTACAAAAAAAAAATAATAATGATAATAAAAATAACAAATAGAGGAACTACAACAACAAAATCAACAAAAAACGTTACAATACGATTCCTTTGTGTAATGAGAACAAGCTATAAAACGATTAAATATTTGTACAAATGTATAACACGATTCATGCTTTTAGATTCTACAACAATTTGGATCATTTCATCAGAAGTTTATGACTTCATTAGAGCTGTTTGTCTAATGCTCTATAAAACAAACCGGCTGTAATTCCTCTATTAATATCAGTTCCTAACATAGGCACACGGTCGTATATTTCCAGGCTGATTTGTGAAACATTTCAATGATAGTACAACATATTAAACGTGTATCAAACGTGTATATATTTTCGTCTCAGTGAGTTAAGATTAATAGAGCAAACATCTTTCATAAATCAATAATATATCAAGTTGATACAAGAATTAAACATCATTAGTAAAATATAGATCAGTATTTTTAATTCGTATATTTAGTAGGAGTTTAGAGAAGCATTATAAGGCAATTGTTTTTTATTACGTTTGGTTATAGTTACTCTTATTTATGACTGGAAATTAATATATAGAGGCAACCCATAATATGCTGAACACACACACACGCGCACATGCACACACAAGTATATATTTTTATATATATACACCTATATACACGCATATATATGTATATTTTAATATATATAAACGTATATACACGCATATATATGTATATATATATACATATATAAACGTATATACTCGCATATATATATATACATATAAAAACGTATACACAGGCATATACGTATATATACATATATAAACGTATACACAGGCGTATATGTATATATACATATATAAACGTATATACAGGTATATAAGTATATATACATATATAAACGTATACACAGGTATATATGTATATAAATGTATACACAGGTATATAAGTATATATACATATATAAACGTATACACAGGTATATATGTATATAAATGTATACACAGGTATATATACATATATAAGCGTATACACAGGCATATATGTATATATACATATATAAACGTATACACAGGTATATATACATATATAAACGTATACACAGGTATATATGCATATATAAACGTATACACAGGTATATACGTATATATACACATATATACACAGGTATATATATATATAAATATATAAATATATATATATATGTATATGTGTGTATATATATATATTCACACGCACGCACGCACGCGCGCGAACGAAGATCTGCTCAATAATATTATTCTATTTTACTTATATTTCTCTACACCAATCAATAACTCTCTTACCATCGATTGATCCAGAAACATTATATGGAGTAGTGAAACAATTGTAAACTGACATTGCTATCCCCTTTCTATATTAAACTGCCCTTAATGTTGAAACTCTGTGACTAATGCCTTCTATGTGAATTTGTGGTCTTGTTTTGTTTAACTACTGAATATATATATATATATATATATATTCTTTTTCTTTCTCTTCTCTCTCTCTCTCTCCGTCTTTTCTTTTTCTTTCTCTCCGTCTTTTTCTAATTGTGCTTAACACTATGACTTATTAAAACAATGTAAACAAATCACTATCCAGACAGCCTCCAAAAGTAATGGTTGTATTTTAAAAGGGTACGTCAAAGCTATTTGTAAAACTGTTATATATTGTATTTTGTCTGATGAAGGCATACCATAATTTAATGTGGTATCCCTGAAATATGTATAATGAAATAGATATGGTTTTATAAATATAGTTTCCATTTATTAATATCGTATATCTACTCCAAAAACTTGTCGAGTGCTTTATATCAGTTATAAAAATATTTACTTGTTGTATCCCAACAACTTTAAATAGAACTTTTGCATATATATATATATATATATATATTTATTTATATATATATATATTATAACCAAAAGTTAAACAAGTTTCATTGATTAATTGTATCAAGGTTCATTGTATTTTATCTGATGAGGACGTACTGAAAAACAGCACAGTACCTCCGAAATATATATAATGGGTTCTTATTTAGGCACAAGGCCGGCAATTGGGGGGGGGTGAAAGTCGATGAAATTGACCCCAGTGCGTGACTTGTACATTATTCTATCGACCCCGTAAGGATGAAAGGCAAGGTTAACCTCGGCGGGATTTGAACTCAGATCATAAAAGGCCGTAACTCTATGCGGCAAAGCATGGCGTCCAACCTTCTACCGATACTGCCAATCCACCGCCCTCCGAAATATATATAAAATATATTTTGATTAAGTGAATGTCTACATTTATTAATATTTAGAATTAATATTATATATATATTATATATATTTATTAAAATAACAGATTAAAGATTAAGCAAAAAATCGTTTGTTTCACCCTTAATATATATATATATATTTATTATCCTTATGGAGCCTGTCTTCGGATTTTAGTCTTCACAATTATTATTAGTACTATATATATATATATATAGTAATATTTATATTTATATATGTTTGATATAAATATGTAGGGTAGTACTTAGTACTAGCCGGTTAGTGCTTTACATTACACCTTACATAAAAAATACCTACATTATCAGCACACGCCTCTCTAACAAATTACACACTGCCTTTAATGTTTATACCATGCTTTAACACTCCACACAAAATGTTTATTTCAACTGCATTATAACTCTTCCCTCATACATACATTATTGACTGTATTGATTCCTGCATTGTACACCAATTGTCCTTGCTTATAACTCCTTAGGCTGTGTTTTTTGGTTTGTTTTTTTGCTTGGGATTTTTTTTTTTTTGCTTGTGCTTTTTGCTTTTACTTATACCTATTACACTTCCAACCAGTGCTGCTGTAATTGTGTTCTTTCAAGCAGAACATCTTTTTAACTCCTGACTCTCCACATGGTGCCTTTGACACTAATAACAACTATGTACCCTAAATGTTCTAAATGACTAGGATTCTAGTTACACGTTTTTGACATTCCTTAAGATCCGATGATTCCAGACTTCCCTCTGGAAGAAACAATTGTCAGCTAATAAATGTTCTAAACTAAAATTTGATCGTTTTAACACTTATATATATATATATAGTGTGTGTGTGTGTGTGTGTGTGTGTGTGTGTGTGTGTGTGTGTGGACATGTATGGCGGCAAGAGTGTGTAAAATATTTTGTTGAGTTATTCAGAATTAAGTGTATTCTGTATTCGCTAAGAGCAAAGCACAGCACGAATTTGTAGACAAAAAAAACGTATCGTCAGAAGGCCAAAGAAAAAATATAACAAACATCTTGTTTTGTGAAGAGGTCATGTTATATATATCATATATCATCTGTGATGTGTGTGTATGTGTTTCCTACATAATCTAGCAGCAATTAATATTATAAAACAACAATACTAACATTGTCAAAACTTTCTATTGTATTTTGTATTTGTTGTTTTTCTATGTGAGAATGTTACACCGTATTTATATGATTTAATGAAGAAAAAAGAGCTTGGAAAAATATCATGATCGTGTTTAGTCTGTAACTGTACAGTTAATTTCTTTCTTATTCTGTATGAAATTTCAACTGTGTATCTGTAAACACATACAGTGGCACATATAGATATAGAGAGATGGAGAGAACTAGGGAGAGATAGGGAGACATACAGACACATACAGTGGCATATAGAGAGATAGAGAGAGAGAGATAGACACACAGACATACAGACACATACAGTGGCACATATAGATATAGAGAGATAGACAGAGACATATATATATATAGAGAGAGAGAGAGAGATACGCAGTCATATAGAGAGAGATAGACACAGACATATATATAGAGAGAGAGAGTGAGAGAGAGATACACAGTCATATAGAGAGAGATAGACACAGACATATATATATAGAGAGAGAGTGAGAGAGAGATACACAGTCATATAGAGAGATAGTCACAGACACACGCAGTGGCACATATATACATAGAGAGAGATAGACACACACAGACACGTAGGGAGAGAGAGAGACACACACACAGACACATGCAGAGATACAGACATACACACACATACATATAAGGAGATATAGACACACACACACATACATATAAGGAGATATAGACACATTCAGATAGACACATAGATACAGAGAGACGCACTTGGCTGCGGTAGCGTTCAACGGGAGCTCCATTCTCAACGGCTGCCAAGGCAAGATTGAGCATCCCAGCGAAGTGCGCGCATGCGTGTTTGGGAGCGAAGGAAGCACCAATCACAACAGTGTTGCCAACAGCCGTACAAACATTTTCTCTGCCTCCCCATTGCTTTGGAGACCTTACTTTTGGGATTACCATCGTATATATATATATATATATATGCGCGCGCACGTGTGTGTGTATATAAACAAAAGACAGATACTTTAGATCATCTCTATTTATTTTATTATGTATATTTCGAAGATGCAACATAATGCAAAACATGTTCGTGTCAGACAAAATGCATAGGAGATGCAGGTTTATTTTGATATACTGGCGGTCAAACGAGCTGAAAAGACCCTTGACAATACCGTGGATATCATAGTTCAGTGATTCTATCTGAACATGGCTGCGACTGTGGCGCCTGAGACCAGATTTACGCAAGCACATCTTTCCACACTCAGGGCACACCAATTCAATGGAGATACCAATCGTTTCGAGAGATACACCAGCGCATTGCTTACACAGTCCCGTTTGATCTTCTCATGCTCTTTCTATATATATATATATATAAAGAGAGAGAGATATGTAGATAGATAGATACGTGTGTCTGAACACTTTCTTAAACAACTTTCGTAAAACTGCTTTTGAAATCACTAATATTTACGCTCGGTAAGATTTGTTTGTGAATAAAGTTATTCTTGTTTATCTTTTCGTTGCAATATTTTCAATATTATTTGTCACGAAGTCATTAATTTTCCCTGTATGTGTCTGTTTGTTCGATGTTGTTAGCCTAGTTTTTTTCTGTTAATATTTGTTAGACAAATTCCTGTCGGGGGAAGGGCATTTGCTTATGTTAATGCAAACTATAACTAGGGGGGTAATTTTAATTTTTTTTTTTTATAGCTACTCCAAATGAGACAGCTATGTGAAAACATTTCTAACGGAAAGAAGTTAAACATATATGCTAAAACTGTGTGGCCAAACTGAACATAACTAAAATGAGAAACGAAAAACGAAAATGAATCTTTTAACTCAACCGTAATACGAAACAGAAGTAATAATCGAAATGTAATTTGAAACAGCAGCAAATGCAAATTAGGAAAGCAACAAGAACGTGGACGAGAATTAGAACGAGACCGTGAACCAGATTAGAACAGCGTGGATTTACAGAAAACGAATAAACAGAAGCAAGTAACAAAGGTAAGAAAATTAAGAATAATAATATTCCCCAATAAAGGGAACAACCTCCCCCCTCAAATACATCACCCGAACAATAGCGTAAATGTCCCCCTCCCATCTATTAAACATCTATTAAACACTACTGTCTACTATTGAATTAAATTAACCTTAAAGCATGTTTCTTCTCCTTGGTCCACTCGACTGGCACTCCGTCGGTTACGACGACGGTATTCCAGTTGATCCGATCAACAGAACAGCCGGCTCGTGAAATTAACGTGCCAGTGACTGAGCATTCCACAGACACGTGTAGCCTTAACGTATTTCTTAGGGAGATTCAACATAAGAAGGGTGGCTCTTCGAATTACAGTTAAACCTCATTTTTGCCTGCTGATTGAATGCTACAAGGAGTTAAGATGATGTTGCTTGTATATATATATATATGTATATATATACATATATGCGTGTCTATATATAATTCTGTGTGTGCACTTGTACATATATATATATATATATATATATATATATAATGTATAATAAACAATACAATATAATTACCTCATTACCAGAGGTTTCCCGAATAAGACGAATACGAAAAACGTCCTCATTCGTTCGTCGGACAAGGCAATTTAAAACATAGTGAAACATTTGAAAAGTCTCCTCAAGAAATGCAAAAAATATATAAATAAAAGTAATGCAAGAGATATATAAAAAATAAGGAAATATTGTTAGGGTATGTGTATATGTATATATACACATTCACATTTCTTGAGGAGAATTTTCAAATATTTCACTGTTTTAAATTGCCTTGTCCGACGAACGAATGGGGACGTTTTTCGTATTCATCTTATTCGGGAAACCTCTGGTAATGAGGTAATTATATTGTATTGTTTATTATACATTAAATTTTTCTCTGGTACTTACATAGAGCACTCTTCACTCCTATGACTTTTTCAATTTTCAACGGAAACTTCAATACTTATATATATATATATATATATATATATATGTATGTGTATATGTGAGAATATATGTCTGAAGATATATATATATATATATCTTCAGACATATATTCTCACATATACACATACATTCATGCATATATATATATATATAATAACTAGGCGTAAATCTCTTTGATACAAATATCATAGTGGGAACAGAAATATAATTGTTAGTATTTTAACATCTGTCTCTTTTATTCTTTCTCATGAAAGAGTTCGCTAGGAAAATTAACTGTTTTTCCACCATCCAATTTCTCAGTAACAACAATTGATTTTTAACTGATTTATAACAATTAATTATAAATTTAAATTGATAAAATGGAATGATAACTATGACTATAACAATGACAACCAAAATCTATTAGTATGATGTGTTTGTTACAATTTTTTAGGGGGGGGGGGACTTTGGGTTTTGTTTGGAGTTTTTTTTTCGCATTTTTAATTTTAATATATTTGTTTTATTTTTGCTTTTTTTTGTATTGTTGTGGCTTTTTTGTTGTTGCGTTTTTCTTGTTGTTTTTTGCAAACATTAATTTAGTAATTGTAATACATCGCTGCTAAATATGTACACAAATCAAGCAGAAGTGAAATAAACCATTCTAGGAACAAACAATCGGATCATTAATGCCAACCTGAAACAAACCATGTGTGCTTAGCAACAACATATTGCAAGCTGAAACAGTAAAAATCATCTGTGAACGGCTTTACAACAAAGTATGAAGATAATTTCTATGTACATGGTATGAATTGTGGAAAATATTATTACGTATATAATTTCGTCCTATGCATTTATTTGTTCATAATAAATCTTGCTAATTTTTCCTTCATAATAGTCCGTTATTTGAGTTTGTAGAGGTGGTAGTTGTGTAGGAATATATCGTTATTTCATATTGGTTGAGCTTTTGTAAGTATTTATTTTCAGGAGTTACGTTTGTGTCAAGTTTATATAAAAATAATAAAAATGATAATTATTATTTTTATAATAATTTTTAACATTTGAAATATTGAGCAAAAGTTGACCTGGAGATAGAGACTGGAATGATAAACAGAAATGTGGAAGCTAAGAACTGAAACGATACCAGTTGTTGTAGACACTCTAGGAATGATACCTAAGGGCTCTAATGATTACTTATCCTAAATCACAGGAAACCCGCGTATAGAAGAAATACTAAAGATAGTACTATGCGAACTGCCCATATACTAAGGAAGATTCCGTCAATATAAATACATCACAAGTCTAAACACCTAAATATACATGTATGTGTGTATGTGTTCTTTCTCGAACATGGCGGACCTTGTCTATTGAGGTCACTGATTATGAACATAAAGCAAGATAAATGAAAGAATAATAATGGTTTCATATATAGGCACAAGGCCAGCAATTTTGGGAGAAGGGAATATCGATTAAATCGACCCCAATGCGTAACTGGTACTTTATTTTATTGATCCCATAAGGATGAAAGGCAAAGTTAACCTCGGCGGGATTTAAACTCAGATCATAAAGTAACTCTATGCTACAAAGCATGGCGTCCGACTCTCTACCGATTCTGCCAATCCACAATAGTGATGTAAATATGTACTCTTTTGTTTACAGTTAGAAAAACAAGAGTTAATATTTTCAGAATTTATGATTAGGAATTATTACAGAGAGAGAGTGGCGTTGTGAGTTACAGAGAGGGGGGTGGGGTGAATATTGTTTGAGATAGATACTCTATAATATTACTCAATAGTGATGTTTCAAAATAACTATATTAAGAAAATATAACGTAATATATTTCACCTTATGTAGGATCTTTAATATATTAACAACATTATACTAACTGTTCATGTTTCCTTGGAGGGGGTCTTGGATACACTCATACGTAATTGCTGGCCTTGGGCCAAAAGTAGAAATATTATTATTATTATTATTATAATTATTATTGTAAAGCCGGTGAGGGCGGTGGATTGTCAGTATCGATAGAAGATCGGACGCCATGCTTTGCGGGCATAGAGACATGGCCCTTTATGATCTAAGTTCAAATCCCGCCGAGATTAACTTTGCCTTTCATCCTTACGGGGGTCGATAAAATAAAGTACCAGTCACGTACTGAGGTCGATTTAATCGACTTTCCCTTCGCCCCAAATTACTGGCCCTGCGCCTATACTAGAAATCATTGGATTGGCAGTATCGGTAGAGGGTCGGACGCCATGCTTTCCAGCATAGTTATGTCCCTTTACGGTCTGAGTTCAAATCCCGTTGAGGTTAACTTTGCCTTTCATCCTTACGGGGTCGATAAAATAAAGTACCAGTAATGTACTGGTGAATTGCTGGCCTTGTGCCTAAAGTAGAAACAATTATTATTAATAGAAGGGATCTTGGATACAATCATACGTAATTGCTGGCCTTGGGCCAAAAGTAGAAATATTATTATTATTATTATTATTATTGTAAAGCCGGTGAGGGCGGTGGATTGCTAGTATTGGTAGAGGGTCGGACACTCTGCTTTGCAGCATAGAGTTGCGGTCCTTTATGATCTGAGTTCAAATCCCGCCGAGGTTAACTTTTCCTTTCATCCTTACGGGGTCGATAAATTAAAGCACCAGTAACGTACTGGGTCGATTTAATCGACTTTACCCTCTGCCAGAATTACTGGCCTTGTGCAGATACTAAAAATCATTATTATATAATGAATGTGGGCGGTGGATTGGCAGTATTGGTAGAGGGTCGGACGCCATGCTTTGACGTATAGAGTTACGGTCCTTGCCATTCTGATTTCAAATCCCACCAAGGTTAACTTTGCCTTTCATCCTTACGGGGTCGATAAAATAAAGTACCAGTAATGCACTGGGTAATTGCTGGCGTTGTGCTAAAAAGTAGAAACAATTATTATATTATAGAAAGTAGTTAAGATAACTTTCTTTTTATTTGCCACAAGGGCATCAAAAGTGGGACAAGTACAATGGGGGGAGTTTACATAACAAGGCGTCCTCAATATGGAGGAGGCAATAACAAAGTATAAAAATAAAATACAATATAACAAAATAAATTTATAACAAAATCCTCCATAGGAAGCAGGCGCCTTGGGGGGTCGCACACACCCCCGAAAAAAAGTGTACAACCCTTCTCCTCAGGAGCACAGAGAGGGGGTGCTCCCTTGATCTTTCCTCTTCCTCACCTATAGTCTGATGTAGAGTGAAGGCCCATTCACACGGGCTATTCTCGCCACTTTCACCCATCTTTCATAAAAACGGCTGGGGTGCAGCACCTCTCTCCCCATCCTGATACTTTTTCCGAAATGATATCGGAAGAAACGGACCAGTTGTTGGCCAGAGAGAAAGGTGTCTGACCTCAGTCCTTTCAGACGCGTCCACCATACAACCTCTTTCGCCATGGCTATTACGCACAGTAACACCGCCTCTCCTTCGTTTTTGGAGAGCGGGGCGGATTGATCGTTACAATAGACTCGGTGGTCAACCGGATCGGTCCCACCCTTGACAGCAGTTGTTCGACATAGCCCCACAGATCGGCAATGCCCGAGCAGTGTACCAATGCGTGTGCCGCGGTTTCCTCGTCGCACACGCATCTGGGACAGATCTTTTTTGAGGGGTCCCTACCTGGGCGCCCGTGTCTGTAGAGCCTTTCTTGAACGGGCAGAGCTCTTCGGTAGCACTGCCAGGCCAGGGACCTCTGGAAGTTATCCATGGGTCCCGGGCTGAATGTCCTACCGAACAGGTTGGCCAGTTCGTCTTCCATGCCTAGGGCTTCTCCAAGGGCGTCGTCGCACCTGCTAACCACCAGCCCTCTATAGAATGACGAGGTGGATTCTCCACTGACAGCCGGGTCTACCTGCCAGAGAACCGTGAGTGCCTGGGCACACTCGGTGTGCCAGGCGCCCAGTTTTCTCGGTCTTTGGATTGCAGCTCGGTGAGTGAGACGAGTCTGGGAAAGGCTCGCCTCACAAACGGGGCCCACACAGGTTGACCGGTGAGGAATACCTGGAGGTGCCGTAGCCTTAATGCGTGTTTACGTATCATTAGCCACGGCATCCCCAGCCCTCCTTTCGAAGGGTGTTGTCAGCAGATGGATCTCCTCACCATAGGAGCCCGCTTCTTCCAAAGAAATTGGAAGAGTGCGCGCTCCATTTTGGCGAGCGTTTCCCTTGGGCAAGGCACAACGGTCAAGCGGTAGTAGATGACGGACGCTATATAAGTGTTCGCCACCTCCGCCCGACCTTTCAGGGACAGTTTGCACTCAGCCCACTTCTGGGTCAGTGCAAACACCCTGTTCGTTACCTCACCCC
>OZ024758.1:21469861-21484861 GCA_964016885.1 Eledone cirrhosa
TTCTGATTAACTGTATCCTGTTGTGTGACCACATATATACATCTATACGCATTCATATATATATATATATTTATATATATATATATATATATATATATATATTTATATATATATATATATATATATATATATATATATATATATATATATATTTATATATATATATATATATATATATATATTTATATATATATATATATATATATATATATATTTATATATATATATATATATTTATATATATATATATATATATATATATATATTCTTATATCATATATATATATATATATCATATATATATATATATATCATATATATATATATATATCATATATACATATATATATATATACATATATATATATATATATATATATCATATATACATATATATATATATACATATATATATATATATATATATACATATATATATATATATATATATATATATACATATATATATATATATACATATATATATATATATATATATCATATATACATATCATATATATATATATATATATATAAATTTATTGTTATACTTGGGGAGGGTCATATTTGTGTAATATTGCCAGAATTAATAACAGTACACACTCACTGCTTGGTTGGTTTTCGCTTCTGTGTCTTTTATATCGGTAATCTAATTTATTCGGTCCTCAATTGCCGTTGACTGACCAACGGTCATATAAACTATATATATATATATGTGTCTGTGTCTATATTGTATCTGTATTACTTTTTACCGTTGGTCAGTCAATGGCAACATTGAGGACCGAATAAATTAGATTACCGATATAAAAGACACAGAAGCGAAAACCAAACACACAGTGAGTATGTTCTGTTATTAATTCTGGCAATATTACACAAATATGACCCCCCCAAGTATAACAATAAATTTATATATATATATATATATATATGATATGTATATATATATATATATGTATATATGATATGTATATATATATATATATGTATGTATATATGATATGTATATATATATATATATATATATATATATGTAAATATGTGGTCACACAACAGGCTACAGTTAATCAGAAATTTCTAGACACAGTTTTAACTATATATATATATATATATATATATATATATATATTTATATATAAAAATACATATATACACAAATTATGCACATGCACACACATACATATATACATACGTACTTGATCCTTTTATGCATATATACACACAAACACTGACATATACGCATGAACGCATTTTCCGTATTACAAGAACAGAATTGAAGTGCCTCACGTACAAAGATTACACAAATATGACCCTCCCTAAGTATAACAATATTTGTTTCGACACACGATTTCATATCAAAAACCTCGCAAAACTAATATATATATTTATATATATATACATATCACACATATATATATATATATATATATATATCATATATATATATACATATCATATATATATATATATATATATATATATATATATACATATCATATATATATATACATATCATATATATATATATATATATATCATATATATATATATATATACATATCATATATATATATATACATATCATATATATATATACATATCATATATATATATATATATATATATCATATATATATATATATACATATCATATATATATATATATACATATCATATATATATATACATATCATATATATATATATATATGATATGTATATATATATATATATATATATATATACATACATATCATCAAGGCTTTCCTGATCATTTTTTTTTTATATATACATACTACTGTACGTCTGTATACATATATGTATGTACGTGTACATACTTACATTTAAGTAACAGCCGTACTAAGAGTGGGAAATGAAATTTCGTTTCATTTTTTCCGTTTATCGGTTTGGCTCCATCCGGGCGTTAAACCCACTCGATATGCAAACTGGGCTACTCACCCGTTAATATGCATAAGGTAAGTATATACGTTCAACAATCTGGCAGGAAGGTATACGTTGCTGATAATAAGCTTGAAACTAGTACCGCGTTCCTTTGTTAGTGGTTGATAGACACTACGGCTTAATACGGGATGTTTGTTTACAAACACACAGAACATTATAATAAATGTTCGGTGAATCCATACGTACATATATATATATATGTGTGCATGTATGTATATATATATACATACTACTGTACGTCTGTATACATATATGTATGTACGTGTACATACTTATATATATATAACTATATATATATATATATATATTTATTAAAATAACAGATTAAAGTTTAAGCAAAGAATCGCTGCTTTCACCCTTAATTTCAGAAGATCCCGTTAAGGGTGAAAGCAGCGATTCTTTGCTTAAACTTTAATCTGTTATTTTAATAAATATTTGCTCTACGGTTCTTATATATTTGATATATATTTTCCTTATCGAGCCCTCTTTGGATTTTAGTCTTCAATTTTATTATTATTATTATTATTATTATTATTATTATTATTATTATTATATATATATATATATATATATATATATATATATATATACAGAGGGAGTTGGAATGTAAGCAACATTTATCTGTAATACCTTCAGTGTAGGAAGCAATCGATATTATGTTCCTTCATGTGAATGTAGATTTTAATATTCCCCAATCACATGATATGTAAAAGTTCTAAGTAGCTTAGATGCCATACTGGCCTGCATCTGACTGTACGATAAAGCTAATATGGATTGATTTTATCCACGTCTCTTCTAGTGGCTTCAAGACGGAAAAGTCCACGCCATAGTGTACACTTTCTTAGTTGCCATATTAGGTCTAGTCGCCAGGTGTAGAACTTAGCTACAGAAGTAGGCTGCATACTTAGGACACATATGTGAGTATTTCACCAGTGGTGTTTCACCAGTGGTAATTTCAGGGGAATAAGACATACTCCAATTTATAGATGAAATACGTACCCTTAATGTAGAGATGGTCTCATTATGGAGGTTGCTAAGAGCTTGCCCTGTTCAGAAGTCGTTTACTAAGTCGCCATATATGTTTTTAACTTATCACTCTCTGTTGTATCATAATCCAACCAACAGCTACTAAACCCAAGCGATTGCAAGAGAAGATGCTACGTATATCCTAGCAATATATGTAGCTACGTGCAACGTGATAGTGGTTAACAGGATAACAAAGAACATCATAATCAGTTTCTAGTAAAAAAAAAAAAAAAAAAAAAAAAAAGAAGTCCTTGATATGTTAAGAAAATTGTCGATATGAAACTTTAAAATGTTTCAAAACAAATAAAAACGTGTTTGTACCTTTGCTCTAGGTCGAGATGAATGTCATAAACGATGTGTATACATTTTTCAAAGAAATAACAAACAGAATAACTGAAGCCATCAGCTTGAAAGCTTCAAAATAAGTGATGGGCCTTCTATTCGAAATAAAGACAAATAGAGAACAAAGGCGAACAGTTACAACGAGTGTGTTCATCCATCAACCCAGACGATATTGTCAAAACAATAATAAAAAAAAAAGCAGTCGTTAAAATACAAAATATGAAAGACTCACAAGATACAATAGAAATACTAAAAGTTCTCTTCAAGAAAAATAATAATCTAAACCGATTTCAGTAATTCTGTATACTATCCTCCCGGGAAACGTCTTCTTTATTCTGTCCGCCGGGGCCTCGGGGTATACAGCGAGTGAGCCCCCATTTGCTCATAATAGTGAGAGATGGGGAGAGCAGGAGAAACTGAGGCAGTAACAGTGTGAGTTTGGCTCCTTTGTGTTCAGACCTAGTGTATATGTGAGATGGGGAGAGATAAGAAGCCGTAACAGTGGGAGTTTGACTCCTTTGTGTTCAGACCTGGTGAATATGTGAGATGGGGAGAGACAGAAGCCGTAACAGTGGGAGTTTGACTCCTTTGTGTTCAGACCTGGTGAATATGTGAGATGGGGAGAGACAGAAGCCGTAACAGTGGGAGTGTGACTCCTTTGTGTTCAGACCTGGTGAATATGTGAGATGGGGAGAGACAGAAGCCGTAACAGTGGGAGTGTGACTCCTTTGTGTTCAGACATGGTGAATATGTGAGATGGGGAGAGACAGAAGCCGTAACAGTGGGAGTTTGACTCCTTTGTGTTCAGACCTGGTGAATATGGGAAAGGGGAGAGATAGAAGCAATAACAGTGGGAGTTTGGCTCCTTTGTGTTCAAACCTTGTGAATATGTGAGATGGGGAGAGACAGAAGCAGTAACAGTGGGAGTTTGACTCCTTAGTCTTCAGACCTGGTGAATATGTGAGATGGGGAGAGATAGAAGCAGTAACAGTGGGAGTTTGGCTCCTTTGTGTTCAGACCTGGTGAATATGTATATATTTCCTTTACAGAATAGCCAGTGTATTGTACTTACGATCATGAAGTCGTGGGTTCCATTCCTAGATTGGGCTCTGTGTTGTTGTCTTTCTGCAAGACACATGATTACAATGTTTTAAAGTTTCTATATGTGGGTCGGCTCTGCTGCTATACATAGCCATATCTGATGCAAAAGAATAAACACCACTATACACATTGGCTTAACGTTGGTCCCAAGCATCCACTAGCCTATAGATCATATATATGAAGCCTTATCTCTCTGCCCTTTCTATCGATTCTATGCTGGCCTCTGCAAGACACCCTCTCCCTTTCTTTAAGACATTTCCCGATGTGCTTATTTTTTGTTGTCGTCACAGTAATTTGTCCATCCCATCCAGACACTGCACTAACAATTCCGGCCATTACTTCCTTCTTGCAATATTCAATGCTGTAAGTTCTCTACAAGCACTTACCTTTCTTCCTCAAAGTCTGAATTTGCAGCTGTTGAAGGGAAATGAAATATTAATGCCAACAATATCAGTTGGTCTCGTAACGGAAGAAAGTGTCATTTTCTAAGCCACATCTAGATAATGGCATTAGACTGAAAATATTCGCTCAAATGATATCCTTAAGAATAAGAAAATAGACTTATTCATGTACAATTCTACAATAAACAAAAGTAGATGTATTCATGTACCATTCTACAATAAACAAAATACAATGAGTTCTCTTTTATTTTAGCAAGCTCATTACGGTTGAAATCACTGAAGTCTTTCTAACTAATTCCACGTATGTTGATACTAGCATAATAAATGTTTTTGGTTTATATAATATATAAAGAATCAGGAACGATGACCAGAGGAAAAGCAAACCAAAAAAGTAAATCAGGTGTTTTACTAACGAGGGATAAATGTTTTACCCTTTAGCATTTAAAGCGGTTGTATCCTGCAAGAATTCTCTCATCTCTTTCTATTCAACTGACAATATATGGCCACTCATACTGATATAAATGACATGAAAATGTCCAGGATTCAATATTATGTGATAATTATGTGAGGCAAATCATTTACCACGTAAATAAGATAATATATATAGAGTAATGTAAATGCTAAAGGGTTAATGAAAATATATATTTTGTGGCTTTTGCGGTCCGGGTGGATATGTCGAGTTTTGGTTATGACTTGGGTGGTACAGACATGTGGCCATTTCTAAAGTCATGTCTAGAAAATTGACAGACCTTACCTGAACAGTAATATTCATGCAATAATTCTTGGAAAATTCAATAAGTAGTAATGTGGGCTTTTTTTATATATATATTCAAGTCTAGGCTGATTAAAATATTTAACAATATATGTATAAATCATTTTACAACAGTTTTTCTACACTTGCTTGATTAGACGGCCACAGAGAATGAAAGAAAGAGAAAGAGATACATATATACATATATTTACACACACACACACACACACACACACACACACGCATACACACATATATATATATATATATATATATATATATATATATATATATATATATATATATATAACGAAGGGAATATGGTAAGGAACCAGATGGATCATAACGCACCAAAGTACTCAATACTTAGGGCAGTAGAGTGGGTAATAGGAACGAGTAGGACCCCGACGGCTGAGCTAAAGGCGTTTCAATTGCTAATTCTCGACTAAATGTTTAGTCCAGAATTAGCCGACTAAAAATGTAGTCCAGAATTAGCCGTCGAAACGGCATGAGCTCAGCCGTCGGGGTCCTACTCGTTCCTATATATATATATATATATATATATATATAACTATATACATATAAATATAGAGATTAACGGGCAAAAAAAATATAAGAGATCTCCTGCTATATATATATATATATATATATATATATATATATATATATATATACGTTATTCCGGGTTGAATCGGAGGTAACCACAGTAAGTAAGGTACTCAATACATAGCAGAGTATAAAAGTTTTAATATAGATGAGATTCTACAGGACTAGAACTGTTTCATTCATTAGAAATCATCAGGAATCCTGATGATTTCTAATGAATGAAACAGTTCTAGTCCTGTAGAATCTCATCTATATTAAAACTATATATATATATATATATAAGAGAGAAAGACTACCATTTACTATTTCAATTTTTACTTCTCAGTTTATAACAAGTAATATTTCCCGTGAGTTCAATTTAACTCACTAAAGTATCTCTAACATAACTTTATATCTTTCCTTTATTCCACTTTATATCTTTCATTTCCTGATATTAAACTCTTCTATTATTTTCTTCTACAATATCATAATTGTTTTTTTTTACTTTCTCCAAATTTTAATCTTCTCTGTATATTTTACAAGCTATTGCCGTCATACAGTGATCCGGTTTTATCCAGTCTATCCAGTTTGATTCAAATGAAACTGCGTCAAGATAGAAATATATTTTAGTACGCCATACTTCAACGCTGGTATTTCTTTCGTTTCCAAAACGCGTTATTTTGTAATGCCAATTCTTTGCTCGGTATGGCTCCCAGAGATTTCATATTTATTGTTTCAAGATGAATTATAAGAAAGATTACCTCGATTTCCTTTTCCATTGATTTCGACTAATTTAAGATGTCATCTCTTTTTTATGTACTCCTACCCACGTCTTCTAAGAACAGCGTTTTTCTATGCCATTGATCACATTATTCGCAGAGGAATCACCAGGTGTGTTTCATTCTTAATTAGTTACTAAGCCACCATAATTGATTTGGTAGGAACTAAGTCCCTTATGGTTTCTCCTATGATCTCATTATATTCATTAGATGTCTAGTATTCGCTTTCTCTGTTTCACTGTCTTAAATTGAATTTTCTGTTCTTCATACATAACAAATTACTTATATTACTATATTACTATATATATATGTGTGTGTATATAGGAAAAGAGTCAGGACTCCGACGGCCGAGCTCCAGTCATTTCGACAGGTAGATCCGAACTATTCGGATCTAGCTCTCGAAACGGCCGGAGCTCAGCCGTCGGGTACCCACTCTACTTGCCTAAGTATCGAGTACTCTGGTACGTTATGCTCCACCTGGTCTCTTACCACACTATCTTTGTTATATATATATATATATATATATATATATATATATATAACGAAGGAATTGTGGTAAGGAACCTGATGGACCATAACGCACCAAAGTACTCAATACTTAGGGTAGTAGCGTGGGTAATAGGAACAAGTATGACCCCGACGGCAGAGTTCATGCCGTTTCGACGGCTATTTCTGGACTAAATAGAAATAGCCGTCGAAACGGCTTGAGCTCTGCCGTCGGGGTCATACTTGTTCCTATATATATCTAAAGTGTGTGCGTGTGTGTGTGTGTCTTTGTGTGTCAGCGTCTGTGTTCATCAATATATGTGGATATCTTTGTGTGTATACAAAGCCAATCAAAAGAGGTTTACAAAAGAATTGATAACAAAATCGTGTAATTGTCTCTCGACAGTTGTCTAAACCTATACAATATATTTATATATATATATTATTAGAAAGTGAGGTTTTTTTTACAAATTGAAAAATAACCGAGGTGTCCTACACGAGGGAAAGTATAAAGAAGAAAAGATGAAATCGAAAATGCAACTGGAGTCTTATTTTTTTTTAAATATATATATTTATTTGGTTCCTTTACCGGTTTCGCAGTTCTTCTGCTTTTCAAAAGTATAGTTGAGATGGAGGGTCTGTGGTTTTTCTCACAATATATATATATATATATATATAGAAGAAGTTTATGAAACGGAAATGCGTTTTTAAACACACCGGATTTTAAAACACACTTTATTATACGTTGAGCAATCTCCGACGTCGGTTGACTCCATCCAATGCGACTACTTAGTAACATTGGAATACAAATTTACTAATTATATATATATATATATATATATATATATATATAGTTAGATACGGTGAAATATATATATATTAATTCAAAATATTAATAAATATAGACATTCATGTGATCAAATATATTTTATTATATATATTTCAGAGGTACTGTGCTGTTTCCTCAGTACGTCCTCATCAGATAAAATAAATTGATGTCTGACATACCCCAACTGTACTGATGGTTCAATTCCCGTCCTGACAGTGATTAGTAATGACAAAACTCAGTATTTATATAACATAAGCATGAGTGCTTCTAATCTATTGTAAAACTATATTCATTGATTAATCAATGAACCTGGGTTTAACTTGTGGTTATATATATATATATATATATATATATATATTTCACCGTATTTTTTTACTAAAGAAATGTTAGCCTGATAATGGGGTTTAGAATCCTCAGGTAAATTGAAAAAGATGAGTATTAATGTACATGGGAGTCGAACCCACATGTTTGGTTATCCAGACCACTGTACTACCATTACACCAACACATCACCCATCTCCTTCCATTCAAATTAGAAGCTACATTCTATAAATGACAAACACGTATATTTTGAAACAGTGAGCAGGTTGGAAATTAGAAAATAGAATAGCGTTCATGGCTTCTAATTTGAATGGAAGGAGATGGGTGTGATGTGTTGGTGTAATGGTAGCACATTGGTCTGGATAACCAAAGATGTGGGTTCGACTCCCGTGTACGTCAATACTCATCTTTTTTCCATTTACCTGAGGGTTCTAAACCCCACTATCAGGCTAAAATTTCTTTAATCTAAAAAATACGGTGAAAGCTATTCTATTTTCTAATTTCAAACCTGCTCACTGTTTCAAAACATACTTACTTGATATATATATATATATATGGCTATCAATGGCGATCATCGAAATATATATAGCAGTAAATAAAGGATTATGAGTTCATGCAATTGACTTATGTTTCGTCACTATATATATATATATATATATATATATATATATAGTGACGAAACATAAGTCAATTGCATGAACTCATAATCCTTTATTTACTGCTATATATATTTCGATGATAGCCATTGAATGGCTATGACCTCATCAGGCAGTTAGTCAGTTCTTAGATATGCCAGCTCTGTGTCGTGTCGAAATGAGAGGATAAAATTAATTGGACTAGAAATATGTTTACGGCTAATTTGATAAACTCGACTCCCAGTTAACCTGTTATATACGGCTAGCCAGGGAAACAGATAATATTGTAGATGTATTTCAGTTTTATATGCCACGGGAAAAGAACCTAGCTAGAAAAAGGAACTGATTGTCCGGCATCATGTAATGTATATATATATATTTATATATATATGTATATATATATATATATATATATATATATATATATGTATATATATATATATATATATGTATATATATATATATATATATATGTATATATATATATATATATGTATATATATATATATATATGTATATATATATATATATATATATGTATATATATATATATATATATGTATATATATATATATATATGTATATATATATATATATATGTATATATATATATATATATGTATATATATATATATATGTATATATATATATATATGTATATATATATATATATATATATATGTATATATATATATGTATATATATATATATATATGTATATATATATATATATGTATATATATATATATATATGTATATATATATATATGTATATATATATATATGTATATATATATATGTATATATATATATATGTATATATATATATATGTATATATATATATATATGTATATATATATATATGTATATATATATATATATATATATATGTATATATATATATATATATGTATATATATATATATATATATATGTATATATATATATATATATATGTATATATATATGTATATATATATGTATATATATATGTATGTATATATGTATATATATATATATATATATGTATATATATATGTATATATATATATATATATATGTATATATATATGTATGTATATATGTATATATATATATATATATATGTATATATATATGTATATATATATGTATATATATATGTATGTATATATATATATATGTATATATATATATATATATATATATATATATATATATATATATATATATATATATATACAGACATATATATATATATATATATGAATTATAAGAATCAAAGAACTGTTCAAAACAGTTATAAGCATAACAATTTTTGAACAGTTCTTTGATTCTTATAATTCATATAACTGCTCTGTAAATCATCTGATGTTATTACATTGAGCTATTTAACTTACTGGTAATAAGGTAGTAATATATTACTGCCACTATTTAGGGTTTATAAAAATATATATAACTACAAAAGGTTTTTGTATTTGCATAACCATAAATAGTATACTTAATACTATATATATATATATATATATATATATATATATACAGACAGACACACGTATATATACACAGACACGCATATGTACATATATACACACATATATACATACACACATGTATATATATATATATACAGACATATTTATATACATAGACACACAAACATATATGCATGCATACATACGTACGTACAGAAGCGTGTGTAAGCAGACACACACATCCACACACACACACACACACACACACACACACACACACACACACACACACACACACACACACACACACACACACACACACACACACACATATATATATATATATATATATATATATATATATATATATATATATATATAGTAATAATAATAAATTTGAAGACTAAAATCCAAAGAGGGCTCGATAAGTGTAAATATATATCAAATATATAAATATATATCAAATATATAAGAACCGTAGAGTTTCAGAAGATCCCGTTAAGGGTGAAAGCAGCGATTCTTTGCTTAAACTTTAATCTGTTATTTTAATAAATATATATATTTTAATAAATATATATATATATTTTAATAAATATATATATATATCCCCAGTCACTGAAGAGGTCACATAATGTGTGAGGAAAGAACTTTGACAATATTTGAACAATCGTCTGGTTGTGGAACCAACCAACCAACCAACCGAAAATTTATAAATTCTTAAATTTATAATAAATTGAAGTGAAATCACCTCGTGCGTGTGTTTCTTATTGGCAACATGACCCTCCCAAAGTATAACAATATCGGTTTCAACACACGTTTTAAGATAAAGAATCTTGCTAAACAAATTCAGAAACGAAATATATATATATATATATATATATATATATATATATATATATAGGAAAAGAGTCAGGACCCCAACGGCTGAGCTCCGGCTGTTTCGGCAGCTAGATCCGAACCTATATACATATATATATATAGAGAGAGATATAGATATAGATATATATATAGTGTATCCGAACATGAAATTGAATTTCCAAGTTTTAAATTTTAAATATTGAACAATGTAATAAGTGCAACATCAGGTAAAAGTGATTTAAACTATATTGTCTTTAAAGTGAACAGTTGGTTGGGAAGGGGGTTCAGACTAAAATATTGGACAAAATACATTATGGCATTTATTTAACTCTCTCTATATATCTCTCTCTCCTCCTCCTCTCCCTCTCTCTCTCCCTTTCTCTCTCTCTCTCTCTCTTTCTCTCTCTCTCTCTCTCTCTCTCTCTCTCTCTCTCTCTCTCTCTCTCTCTCTCTTACCAATCTTCAAATCACACCGTGATCGACATGGTAGGATTAGTTCTGTATTTATAAATTATTAACATATAACCTATTGGCGTCAATTTAATTTATTTCAGTATTTGCTTAAAATTTGTGACAACATTAATGTAGGAAATCCGTCATTTGATATATATAATCATTATTACTTAAATGTGATTTATTGAATATCGAGTGCTTCAATAGGTTTGGAGTGAAAACATTAGAAATCTGTAATCACAGATTATAGTAGCAATCTCTCAGCTTAACCAAACGTTTCAGATGATATTTACAAACATATCTTCCTCTACTATACAAGTTAAAATCTTAATGACGTTTGCTTTGTCGTAATGCCTGGGTTATTTTTGTCTGTATCAAATGTTAATACTTCACAGAATACTTATCGGTAGATGTAATAAGAAATATTGGAAAATTTGAAATTTTTATATAAAGTGTGTACGTTGCAACGGATGTGAGTAAAAATAATTGTGTTTACTTTCGGCACAAGGCCAGGACTTATCTCAGTGCATTACTGGCACTTGATTTTATCGACTCCTTAAGGATGAAAGGCAAAGTTAACCACAGCGGGATTTGAACTCATACCGTAAAATGCTTTAACTCTATGCTGCTAAGCATGCCTTCCAACCATCTACCGATTCTGCCAATCCACCTAGTGTACGGTCACTCAAGTTAATACATTCACCTCCAACAGCTTATCTAGGTAGCTATTAATGTGGGGTCACTCGAGTGCACACTATCGCCTCCAACATTTATTAAAAATAAATGGCGTAGACATTACAATACAACGGGAGGAAACATAATAGTGTCACTGATGACGTCACAGGTGTGTGATGAAAGAACTTTGGTAGACTATATATATATGCCAACCGTGACTAACCCCACTGAAAAGTTTCGTGAAATAGTCTTTTTAAGACTATATAGAGCATTTGTAGTTTTTCCAAATTGAAGGATGAGGATTTAACCTTAATTTTACTATGGGTTAAGACTCTATTGATTTTTTCCGTGGATTTCACAAAATCTGTGGATAAAATTCCTGTCTTGACTTTTTTTTTTAATTGAGTTTCCCATATCTTACGTTAAATATTTTCCATCTTGACGTTATAGTCACTTATATATTATGAAATACTGTTGGCTTCTTGCTCACATTAATTTCTCTATTTTCATATATATATATATATATATATATATATATATGTAGATAAATCTACCAAGAGTTTACGGTAGTGTCCAATCCGTATGAAGAACTCAATGTAGTCCGGATATCATGGAAAGAAGAGATGCAAAAAATCATTATTTCTGAAGACGGCATATATGTGTGTTTGGTATGTATATTTAATCTTGATAGTTTGTATAATTTTGTATAATTTTGTACATAGATCTGTTGAATATGCATGCCAATTCTAACACATATATATCCTAGAAACGATCGTTAAATAATGAACTTTTTTTGTTTAATATAAGGAACTGTTTCATTGTTTTATTCATTATTCTTTTAATATTTTAATATTTTATATATATATATATATATATATATATATACACAGTTCAAGAGTAACCAATCTTAACGAGTGAGATAGAGTTAGGAGAGGAGAGATTGGTGAATTAGTTAGAAGTCAAAGCGTAAAGGCATGTGCTCAATGTGCAATATGCAGTGGAAAGCAGCTAGGTGGCTGGGTTCATGCAGAGGTTAGGTGCACAGAGCTGGGAATATTCATTAGTTAATCAAAACAAGGAAGACATTATTAAAAGATTGTCAACATATTTTAGTTTGATGTAAGGAATGTAGAGAATAATAATAATAATATTAATTGTTTCTACATTTGGCACAAGGCCAGCAATTATTCAGTACATTACTGGTACTTTATTTTATCGACCCCGTAAGGAAGAAAGGCAAAGTTAACCTCGGCGAGATTTGAACTCAGATCGTAAAGGGCCGTAACTATGCTGGAAAGCATAGCGTCCTACTCTCTACCTATACTGCCAATCCACTGCCCTATATAATATATATAAATAATATTAATAATAATAATTGTTTCTACTTTAGGCACAAGGCCAGCAATTACCCAGTACATTACTGGTACTTTATTTTATCGACCCCGTAAGGATGAAAGGCAAAGTTAACCTCGGCAGGATTTGATCTCAGACCATAAAGGGACGTAACTCTTTGCTGCAAAGCATGGCGTCAGACCCTCTACCGATACTGCCAATCCACCACCCTTTATTAATAATAATAATGTCCGTTTACAATTGTTTCGCTACTCCATATAATATTTCTGGTATATATATATTTCTATATATATTGTTAACCGTTGGTCAATCAATTATAAATATTGATGCCAGCTATGATTAACTATAGAGATATAAAATATACAGAAGGGAAAAGCAATCCAAACCAAAGAGTGAGTATGTTTTGTTATTATTTCTGGCAATATTATAACAATATGACCCACCCCATATATAACAATATTTGTTTCAACACACGATTTCATAACAAAAACCTTGCAAACCAAATATATATATAGATATAGATATATGTGTGTATATATATACACACAAGAATGATTGTGTGTATATATATATATATATAGATAGATATGTGTGTGTGTGTAATATATATATATATATAAATATACATGTAGATATATATATATATATAAGTATACATCTATATATATATAAGTATACATGTATATATATATATATATAAGTATATATATATATGTATAAATAAATAAATATATATATATATATATATGATTCTATTGATTGATTAATTGTTCATGTTTGTTTGATAACCTCTGGTTGAGTGCTTAATTCGGTTTGTCTAAAGGGATTCATTCCTTTATCTCAAATTGGAATTCACCGCCTAAGCGGGGGTTACCTCCCTTGGAGAAAACCACGTGTCTGTGGCGAAATTTTAAGCTACAACATACCCGCTCAGGCTAAGAACGAAAGACTTGCTGAAGAAGGAAATCCTATGTTCTGTCGTCAAAAACCATT
>OZ024758.1:21489861-21492103 GCA_964016885.1 Eledone cirrhosa
GTCCAGCTAACCTTAGTCTCCTCTGTGCTACACTCGAGCTGACTTTTGGGAGGCTTCCATACAGCACTGAGTTACCTCCCAAATATTGTATACACACATCAATAGCATTCTTATAAATATTGCGTATATAGATAATCAAAGTGTGTATACATTTTTGGGGACGCCCTGTATATTTATATATATATATCATACTTATATATATATATATTAATTATTAAAATAACAGATTAAAGTGTAAGCAAAGAATCGCTGCTTTCACCCTTAACGGGATCCTGTGAAACTGTTTCAGAAAATCCGGTTAAGTGTGAAAGCAGCGATTCTTTGCTTAACTTTAATCTGTTATTTTAATAAATATTTGCTCTATGGTTCTTATATATTTGATATATAATTATTCTTATCTAGCCCTCTTTGGATTTTAGTCTTCACATTTATTATTATTAATATATATATATTTATCTATTGTTATACTTTGGGAGGGTCATGTTACCAATAAGAAACACACGCACCCGTTGCTTTCACTTCAATTTATTATAAATTAAATTTATAAATTTATAAATTTCCGGTTGGTTGGTTTCTTATAGGCAACATGACCCTCCCAAAGAATACCAATATCGGTTTCAACACACGTTTTCAGATAAAGAATCTTGCTAAACAAATTCAGAAACGAAATATATTTATATATATATTATATATATATGTATATGTCAGTAATCGCCGTTGAAACGGCTTGAGCTCTGCCGTTCTTGGTCATACATTCTCCTATGTATATATATGTATATATATATATATATATATATATATATATATATATATATATATGTATATACCATGTGTGCGGATACCCATGTTTGCATTCATCCTTGCGGGGTTACTAGTAACATTAAACCAACTGGGGTCGATTTCATCGACTTTCCCGTGCTCTGTCATTGATGGCCTTGTGCCTAAATCAGAAACTATTATTTAGAAGGTTTGGGATAATCAAATGTTAACTCGGGGATAGTTGAACTCAGAGCATATAATATAACTGACAAAAGATGTTAACATAAAAAATAGAAAGCATCTTTCTTTGATCTTCCTATTCTGCTAACTACCATCTAAATATATGGAGGAAACGAAAGAGAATAATGCTTAATATTACAATGAGAAAACATTTTAGCATCCACAATTTACTGTATATTAACCAGGGGAGATGTATGGAAGATGATAGGCTGCAGGGGCGATATCACTTTCAACACATTCTGGGTTTTTTTTTTGACACCTAAAATTGATACGGTTTTAGCAATGTCTTCTTCTGTTGGTGAGTATTGTGATGGTAATAGTTTTAAGGATAATTATTATGATGTAGCGAAAGGACATTTATTTGCTTGTCAACTGATTGTTTTATATGCTGTATCATTAGCGTTTCCAGAAATATAAAATAAGTTCTTTCTAACGTAGGGTGCATTTCAGAAACGATAATTATTAGAATTACAACACGGTTGAGTAGATGTGGTAATAAACAAAATGTACATATTTGATGAGATAAATTACAATGCATGAGTTTGTATCATTGAAAAGGACACTGAATTCTATCTATATTAGTGTGGAATATATATTTTCTGATCACAATGGAATAATAACCTGATATTATTGTACTTAAATGTACACATATACAGGCATGTATGCACACACATACAAACATATAATTGTATATACACACATACACACTTAAATGCATGAATATATACATATATATATATATACATACCTGAATATATATTTTGTGGACACAATGGAGTTATAACTTGTCATAATTGCACTCTCACGTACATATATAGGTATACTAATACACACACAAATATATATATATATATGCAATTATATAAATACACATATATATATATATATATATCTACATATATATATATATATCTCTATCAATAAATATATATATATATATATATGCATAAACACTCACACACACACACACATATATATATATAACGAAGGAATTGTGGTAAGGAACCAGATGGACCATAACGCACCAGAGTACTCAATACTTAGGGTAGTAGAGTGGGTATTGGAAAAATGATGACCCCGACGGCAGAGCTCAAGCTGTTTCGACGGCTATTTCTGGAATAGCCGTCCAGAAATAACCGTCAAAACGGCTTGAGCTTTTAATTTTTTTTTTTTTTTTTTTTAAGTTTAACTCTAATTTTAATATTTTTTATGTTTTACTGCTTAAATCTCTCATTTTTTATTT
>OZ024758.1:21509803-21519803 GCA_964016885.1 Eledone cirrhosa
TTATATATATTGTCTCTCTCTCTCTCTCTCTCTATTTATCTATCTCTCTCTATCTCTCTCTCTCCAGTTTTATATTCATTCATTATTATGATTTCGAGGCTGCAGGCAACACTTGCAGCTTAGAATAATCTGGTATATCATTTTGTAAGAGATATAACTTAATATTGAGGAACCTTTATTTAACTATGTAATGACCAAATCTAATGTCAGAATACAAATTATAAATAGTGAAAATGTTTTCCTCATTTTACCTGTGAATCAGATATTATATACTTGCTGTGACCAATCGAAAAGATCCCAGACCTCACTCGCTTGCCGAGTGGGGTGGACCTCATCAAATAGGATCAAAGAAACAATATTTCTATTGCTGATACTATCTATAGATCACAACACCTGGCAGAAGGAGCAACATGAAATAAAATGTCTTGCTCAAGGACATAATATATCACCCGGTCCGAGAATTGAACTCGCAACATCACGATTTCAAATCTAACTCTCTAACTGCCAATTGAAAATAAAACAATTCATTTTTGAGAATTTTATAGTTATATTTCCAGACCACTTTAAAATATAGTCAATACTTCGACTGTTCTGATACACATACTGTCATAAATACATAAAAACACACAGGTAAACATATTCCTTCATCACGCATACACATACATACACACATGAAACAATAGAGAAATATGCCCTTCATTATATCATTACATCAATACAAGGGCGGTGGATTGGCAGTATCGGTAGAGTGTCGGACGCCATGCTTTCCAGCATAGTTACGTCCCTTTACGATCTGAGTTTAAATCCCACCGAGGTTGACTTTGCCTTTCATCCTTACGGGGTCGATAAAATAAAGTACCAGTAATGCACTGGGTAATTGCTGGCCTTGTGCCTAAAGTAGAAACAATTATATCAATACATCGACTGCTCTAACACACATACTGTCATAAACACATAAAAACACACAGGCAAACATATTCCTTCATCACACACACAATACACATGCATACACACATGACACAATAGAGAAATATGCCCTTCATTATAAAACCGTATTGTTGTTCGTTAGTGATTAAAATATCATATTCAAAACTGCATATTTTGAGGATTGATGAGAAAGGACGTAAAAGTATTTATATTTTTATTAAAATCCGGAGTGATATTTGAGCCATTATTTTCACCCTTCTTTCCCTAGCCTCTAACAGAATGCCTGTGTTACTAGACGCCTTCTTAATGGGTTAAAATGATTTGTGTTGGAGGTTTATTGTTCTCAGTCAATAGCGTACATATCGACCGTGAATGCTGAAACTCATCACTTTAAGGTTTCCAAGTCTTGGTGATAAATGTGACAGATAAGCCACCATCTTGGTAATAAATGTGACAGATAAGGACCAATGTAGTCAATTTTGCTTTTATATAAATTGAGCAATTTCACCTATCAAGCCATTCACAGAATACACTCTGCTAGAAGCTTTTGAAATCCGTACAAACCAGAATAATACTTGGTATTATAATCACCGCGCAATTATATCTTATTCTTCCGAAATATCGCTAATCTGTTTCTGTAAACGTCAATAGCATGCTAATTTTTATAAAGACATTACAGGAGAATGATAAACGAGATTCGTGTTTCAATGCTTCCTGAACAAACTTCTCCAGTCTTATCTATGATTCATATTCTTCCGTATCATCGTTTGTTATATAATGATTACTGTTTCTCTTTTAAACTTTAGCATTGACTTGTTAAACTATGTTAATATACGTGCTTTAGTTGCTGTAGAAACTAATTTTGTTGGAAAGAAGAAATATATATTTGAATATCTATCAACAGAGATTACTCTCTAGCCCATTGTGTCTCAACCTGGGGTTGCACGCTCCACATGGGTGGCAATTTGAAAGTGATATAATACGACCAAACTTCTAGTTTGACTAATTTTAGCTTTGTTTAATTAAAATATTTCTACTTTATATTACAGTAATTACACGTTTACAAAACTCAGTTTATTTTTATATTAAAGGGGGACATACACATATTTTTAGATGTTGAGGTAAGACAGGGAGCAAAACAGGTTGGGAACCACAGCTCTAGACTAACATTCTAAAGATATTATTTTTGGTCTCTACCAAAGTGACCTAACGTAGCTATGTTCTATAAATTTATAAATATGTTCTGACTAGACTGATACATGATACATGATAAAAGGCGTTCCAGACATGACCAAAACCTTTGTTTTCAGACGTAGTATTGCCAGTACTACAATATGCATTTTTGTATTTCTTTCATTGAAGATGTCAGACTGAGATTTTAATGGGATTGGGATACAATTTCTCTCACATTTGTTCAGGAAGCGGGAGGTGATATTCATACAAACCGAGAACACGGTTTCAAATCTAATTTAAAATCTTTTAAATTTCGAATCTGATTTAACATCTTGTAAATCCACCTAGGCTACTAATTCAACTGAAACACTGTTAATATCATATTCACGAGCACACGTAGACAGATATAAACACACACACACACATACACACACGCGCATGCACACACACACACACACACCCACACACACACCCACACACACACACACACACACACAAACACACACACACACACACACACACATAGGCACACACACACATAGGCACATACATAGTAATGCTTGTGTATTATGTATAAACATACATAAAAATAATAAATCTTTAACTAAATGAGGAATCGATATATACATATATATAAGTAGAGTATACAATATATATTTATGAGAAAACGTGTAAAACAGACTTCGAAGTTTCGCCTTGACCGACCTCATCAGACAATCTGTTGAAGCCAACCGCAGGTATGACCGATGACATTTCAGCCGTAACATGACAGTTTTCTAGTGTGTCTGACTCTAATGTGTTTTCTAATGTCCAGTGAGTTATTTTGCCGTCGGTTTCTGAGTTATACGACTACATAGAACATCTTTCTTATGGCTTGACAACTTTGCCTTTCATCCTTACGGGGTAGATAAAATAAAGTACCAGTAATGCACTGGGTAATTGATGGCCTTGTGCCTAAAGTAGAAACATTTATTGCCAGTTATAACATGGTTTAGTTATCGCCTATGGATGTCTTTTGTGTAGAATTACGTTGGATGGAGGTTGATTTAATGTTAGTCCTTTAAAGTATAAGGTTTTATTGTACAAAATGGAAGCGCCTTTTGTGGTTATGAAAACGGAAAAGGAAGGGAAAGTCAAGGGCACTAGGGTCACACAAAGATTTGAAGGGGATAGGGCAGGGTGATAGGCTCTAGGCCTAGGGCGCGTCGGTATTGGGGCTGCATCTCGCGGACAAGACATCAAAATGCAGTGCTTTTTTGGTTATAAAAACGGAAAAGGAAGGGAAAGTCAAGGGCACTAGGGTCGCACAAAGATGGGAAGGTGATAGGGGAGGGTGATAGTCTCCAGGACTAGGGCGCAGTAGTAATCGGGCTGAGCCTCGCGGACAAGACCGCAAATGCATTCCCACGTGTGTATATTCAAGTCAAATTATTACTATTTTGCATGTGGTGTGATGACTGCAGAAAATTAAATTAACTAATTAATGGGATAGTTATAAATACACGAAGTATTTTAAGTCCTGTTTTAAATTTAAATTGCAACTGAATTTATAATGTATTTTGTCTCTCCATACAGGGAATTTATTCTAGTCATAAATCAGAAATATGAATGACAGCTGTTTCTGACATTGAGTTAAGAACAATATGGGATAGCATCAGTTGTATCTGAAGCATTAGGAGTCATAAAGAAGGTCAATACGGAAAGATATATGATACGAGAAGGATAAAATAATACCCATGAACTACGGTCACCATCACGAGCTTTCTTGTTTAAATGCAAAATACTTTAGTTATTGACAATTTCAGTAATATAGAAGAAAACATATAGACATTATATATATATAGGGCGGTGGATTGGCAGTATCGGTAGAGGGTCGGACGCCATGCTTTCACGCATTGAGTTACGGCCCTTGCCATTCTGAGTTCAAATCCCGCCGAGGTTAATTTTTCCTTTCAGCCTTACGGGGTCGATATAATAAAGTACCAGTAATACACTGGATAATTGCTGGCCTTGTGCCAAAAGTAGAAACAATTATATATATAGAGGGAAATATCTGGGCGGGGGATTGGCAGGATCGGTAGAGGGTCGGAGGCCATACTTTGTAGCATACAATTAAGGACCTTTTTGATCTGAGTTCAAATCCCGCCGAGGTTAACTTTGCTTTTCATCCTTACGGGGGTCAATAAAATGAAGTACCAGTAATGTAATGTTATAATATGGGATAATAAGAGTTATGGCCCTTTACGTTCTGAGTTAAATCCCGCTGAGATTAGCTTTGCCTACCATCCTTACGAGATCGATAAAAGAAATCACCAGTAACGCACTGGGGTCGATTTAATCGACTTTACCCGTCTCTATAAAATTGTTGGTCTTGTGCCTAAAGGAGAAACCATTATATACAGTGGCAGATTGACAGTATCGGTAGAGGGTCGGACGCCATACTTTACAGCAAATAGTTACGGCCCTTTATGATCTGAGTTCAAACCCCGCGGAGATTAAGTTTGCTTTTCATCCTCACGGGGTCGATAAAGTAAAGTACCAATAATGTACTGTGTAATTGCTGGCCTTGTGCCTAAAGGTGAACCATTATATACAGTATGGATTTTAATCATTCTCCAGCTCCTGCTAGATTTTTATCTTGTACTTAGAAAGTACATTGTTATTATAAAGAACGTAGTGTAAACATGACCACTCGTTGTTATTCCCTGCGAAGCAATTGTAATGTTCATGTTTTCCTATATTGAACGTTATGAGAACAACATAGAGATAGAAAAAATCGAATAGGATTTCAGTAAAAAAAACAATATAGATTCAGGGTAATCTGTGATTGAGTATTACTTGTATCCTAAATATCAATAATATTTACTATGCAATGAATAAACCATTATTACAAATAAGAACGAAAGAACAATTTTTATAGGATAGAATTACAACTTTGTTCTGTCCAGAATGTTGAAAATCCCATAAACAGTAAAACGAAGCAATAGTAACAGTAATATCGGCAAATGCAACGGCACTTACAAAAGCAAACGCTCCCTTTTCAATATTATCAAGGCATTATTATGACACTATTAAACTAAAAATCCCTCCACGGAAGAAACACCGCTCCTCCATCAACAGGATGCATTAATTCTTAACATCCCGTAATTGTTTAGCAGAAAATATGTTAAAATGTGATTGTTGGATCACGTTTATAGCATCTTTACTGATGGACTCATCTCTAAACATTTCCAGTATTAAAGGAGATATTTTAATTCATGGTGGGGTTTTGTAGCTTTCAAGAATGTCATGCTAATGTAGTCTCCCATAATACACTGCATTAAAGTAATTCGCAACATCCTGTAATGATTAAACAAACTATTTCAAAAGTGGGGATACAATATTGTGAAAATTTCCATTGTTAAACGAACGATTATGTTTTAATAAGATACAATCAGAGTATTGTTTTGTAATTATCAGAAATATCTAACCAATTCGGTTTCATGTGGAACATGACGTTATGTGTTAATATGCTTATAATACTATACTCTTCTCACCTTACGATGCATCATATAAATTGCAAATGGAAACATCTAACAGACTCCACAAACCTTGAACCGCTTCTACTTAATATTCTGTTGAAACAATGGAGACCAGGCGTGGTTCCTTAAACTACTAGAAACAGCAGCACTTTAATACTTAAATTGTGTCCTAATGTTTTAAATAAGGTAAAGGGACACTTGATATAGATTTAGTTTGTAGCAATCTCTCAATTCATCGGCCATCTCGATATTTACCTAGTGCCCCTAGCGCTCACGAAATGTTATACTTCCGTATAAATGTTTCCATAAGATAAATTTGATTGTGGCCTTCTATATTTTCCCCTGCCTTTTATCCATGTTTTATGGTCCTCTCTCTCTCTCTCTCTCTCTCTCTCTCTCTCTCTCTCTCTCTCTCTCTCTGATCGATCGATAGTATCCCAGACCTCATTCGCGCTTGCCGAATGGGGTGAGCCTCGTCAAATAGGACCAAAGAAACAATGTTTCCATTGGTCTTTCCATTACAGATACTATATACTGGTTTTAATTCCTGGCAAAGGGAGCAACGTCGAAATAAAGTCTCTTGCTCAAGGACACAACGCATCACTCGGTCCGAGAATTGCACACGCAACCTCACAATTGCGAATCCAACTCTCCATCCACTAAGTCATGAAGTCGGACCAAGGAACCAATGTTTCCATTGGTCTTTCCATTGCTGATACTATCTAACGGTCGCAACTCCTGACAAAAAGATTAATGCTTCGTCCGGTCCGAAAATTGAACTCGCAACCTCAATATTACGAATCCAACTATAACCACTAACCCACACGCCTTCAACTTATGGTACTACTTGGAACCAACGAAGAAATATAAGAAAATATCAGCCATCAGAATACGACTGTTCTACTTAATCAATTATATGGCTTCTTTTCTTCCATTTTCAAGAAATATTTGCTCGGTTTTCTGACATTTTCCAACAAACGAAATAAATTTATGAGAGAAAATAACGACAAACAAAACATAAATGTTTTCCCCATCCAACAAATTCTTATGTTCATGAAACACATTTTGATCTTGTTTTTACGAGCAATCATAGAAGCCTATATAAATATTTCGTCCTGTCCATCTCTCACTTGACATCCTTTCTTTACTATGAAAACTGTATATGTTAAGTCCTTAACATCAGTTGGCCTTGCTAAAAAATCTGTTTAGGGGTATTTTGAAGGTTTCTAGATATACAAACAACCCCAAAGAACCACACAAATTATTCAGCTTTCTTCGATCTAAAACTGTTGTGGAAATTTAGGAAATAATTTATCATAAATTATTATTAGATGAGTGGTGAATTGGCAATATCTGTAGAGGGTCGGCCATGCTTTCTAACATAGTTACGTCCCTTTACGATCTGAGTTCAAATCCCGCTGAGGTTGACTTTGCCTTTCATCCTTACGGGGTCGATAAAATAAAGTACCAGTAATGCACTGGGTAATTGCTGGCCTTGTGCCTAAAGTAGAAACAATTATTAGATGAATCCTTGTTAGCATAATTATCATTAGCATCATCATCATCGTTAACATCATCATCATCATAGTCATTATCATCGTCATCACCATCATTAACATCATCATCGTTATCATCATCATCATCATCATCACCATCATCATCAATATAACCGGCAACAAATGCAGCACTGTTATGAAGATTATCATCATCATCATCATCATTATCATCATTATCATAAGAACCAACATCATCATCATCATCATTATCATCACATCACCATCTACATTAACATCATCATCATCATTAAAACGAATGACATTGCCATCTTCATCATCATCATCATCAAAACCAATATCATCATCATCATCAACATAACCAGCAGCAAGAGCAGCACCGTTATAAAGATCACCATCATCATCACTACCACCATCACCACCATCACCACCATCACCACCACCATCACCACCACCACCATCACCACCACCATCAACACCACCATCATCACCACCACCACCATCACCACCAGCACCACCATCACCACCATCACCATCATCACCACAATCATCACCACCACCATCACCACCATCACCACCACCATCACCACCATCACCATCATCACCACAATCATCACCACCACCATCACCACCATCACTACCACCATCATCACCATCACCACCACCATCACCATCACCACCACCATCACCACCATCACCACCATCACCACCATCACCACCACCACCATCACCATCACCTTCATCACCATCACCACCATCACTACCACCACCATCACCACCATCACCACCATCATCATCACCACCACCACCACCGTCACTACCACCACCACCACCACCATCACCACCACCATCATCACCACCACCATCACCACCACCATCACCACCACCATCACCACCACCATCACCACCATCATCACCACCACCATCACCACCATCATCACCACCATCACCATCATCACCACCATCACCACCATCACTACCACCGTCATCACCACCACCACCATCACCATCACCACCACCACACTCACCACCACCACCATCAACACCACCACCATCACCACCTCCGTCATTGAATAAGTAATAAAATATAGTTTATATTTCGTTTATTATGTTAGGTTTGTTTTTATAGTTCTTTAGTTTAGTTTATTTCTTGGTTTTAGGTTTAAGATATTCCAATTAAATTGTTAGTATTAGGCGAAATATCTTATCAACAACAAATTTAATTGTAGCTCAAAGAGTACATAGAGTGAAGTGGTTGGTTTGTCGGACATTTTGTTATGTTGTATATGTATTATATGTATTTTTGGTTTGTTATGTTATATATGTATTATATGTATTTTTTGTTTGTTATGTTGTATTTGTATTATATGTATTTTTGGTTTGTTATGTTATATATGTATTATATGTATTTTTTGTTTGTTATGTTGTATTTGTATTATATGTATTTTTTTGTTTGTTATGTTATATATGTGTTATATGTATTTTTTGTTTATGTTGTATTTGTATTATATGTATTTTTTGTTTGTTATGTTGTATTTGTATTATATGTATTTTTTTGTTTGTTATGTTATATATGTGTTATATGTATTTTTTGTTTGTTATGTTGTATTTGTATTATATGTATTTTTTGTTTGTTATGTTGTATTTGTATTATATGTATTTTTTTGTTTATGTTATATATGTGTTATATGTATTTTTTTGTTTGTTATGTTATATATGTGTTATATGTATTTTTTGTTTATGTTGTATTTGTATTATATGTATTTTTTTGTTTATGTTCTATTTGTATTATATGTATTTTTTTTTGTTATGTTGTATATGTATTATATGTATTTTTTGTTTGTTATGTTGTATATGAATTATATGTATTTTTGGTTTGTTATGCTGTATATGTGTTATATGTATTTTTTGTTTGTTATGCTGTATATGTATAACTATATTGTTTGTTTGAGTGAATTATTTTCTATTTTCTTTCCATACGGTTGCTTTGCTACGTGTGATATCGTGTGATATCGTGTGTTACGTGTGTTATCGTATGTTATCATGTGTTATATGCGTGCATTAGTTTGGTGGAAGCGTGTATTACGTCTGCAAAGAGGTTTGTTTTTATATATGTATATATATATGTATACATGTGTGACGTTCTGTGTTGTATATATATACATACATGTGTATATATTTATATATACATACATCTGTATATATTTATATATATATTTATATATATATTTATATACATACATATATAGATATACATATATGTATATATTATGGAAGATGTATACTTGCATTTATGTACGTATTTGTATATCTATATATATATATACATGCATATACACACATATATATATATATATGCATATACACATATATTTATATATATATACATGCATATACACATGTGTGTATATATATATATATATATATATATATATATACATTCTTATATAAATATACATATATGTACCTATATGTATATATTATAGCAGGATGTATACTTGCATCTATGTACATATACCATATATATATATATATATATATATATATATATATATATATTTACATACATATATATATAAAATACACAGAAAAGATACAAGTAATAAAATTCTACTTAAATTAAACACACGGTGAGACTAGCCGTGTGGTACTGTTAGATATACTGCTGTGCTGAAACAGTTTTAGTATGAAAAGATTTTCTAAGTCCCTGTATCTGAATTTGCATATTTTTGTAAAAACTATGTTTGCTGCACGAAAGGAAATTCTATGAAAGACCAGTGTTGGTTAATTAGCCAAAAATATTCATTTATTCCAACAGCAATCCTGCACCTCTCTCTTCCTCAGTTTCTCTCTCTCTGTCTTCAT
>OZ024758.1:21527303-21529803 GCA_964016885.1 Eledone cirrhosa
CACCATGCTTTACAGCATATAGTTACGTCCCTTTACAGTCTGAGTTCAAATCCCGCCGAGGTTAACTTTGCCGTTCATCCTTACGGGGTCGATAAAATAAAGTACCAGTAATGTACTGGGTATTTGCTGGCCTTGTGCCTAAAGTAGAAACAATTATATTATTTTTAATTGGCGGTATCGGTAGAGCGTCACACACCATGCTTTACAACATAGAGTTATGGCCATTTACGTTCTGAGTTCAAATCCCGCCGAGGTTAACTTTGCATTTCATCCTTACGGAGTCGATAAAATAAAGTACCAGTAATACACTGGTTAATTACTGGCCTTGTGCCAAAAGTAGAAACAATTATATTATTTTTATTTTTCATTTTCACAATTTGTTAGACTAATCTCTTCACATATTGTGACGATGTACTGAATACATTATCTTACTTTTCCGCCATTTTAATAACAATTCCTGACACCCATTGGAGAGGTCGTCTCCATATATTTATATGGGTAATGTTTCTGACTTCTCTACAAGTACACTTCAAGATATAATTTCCATTCCTCCTCAAAAGTCTTCACGCAAGTGTCAAGAGAATTCCATTACTAATTTTTCACTATCAATGAAAAAGGAACATTGCATGTTTTTATTATACTCACATTCATAAACACAACCCTTACACACACACGTATCCGTGTGTGTGTGTTCTATTATTTCATTTGAAATAATATATATATATGTATATATATATACCATATATATATATATTCATCTATATAAATTCATATATGTATATATAAATATATATATATATATGAATATATATATATATATATATATATATATTTGTATATATATATGAATGTATATATATGAATATATATCTATATATATATATATATATATATGTGAATATAGACATAGAATATTCGAAAATATTCTGTATGTTTATAATAAACATTTTGAAGACCTAATCGCTATAGAATAGAATACGTCACGTATTACAATTAGATTCTCGACAAAAGCAAGGGAAGTAATCTACGCGTTTCATTCTTGTTAGAATTCATCAGGACTACATATCCAGTGCTTTTATCGAGAATGACACAGCTAGAGACTTATAGAATACTTAGCTGTGTACAGGAACTGGTTTGAAAGAGCGGTTGCCGGTCCGGCAGAAATTAGAAATTGGAATAAATGCTCTGAAATAGCGATATATATGTGAATATAGACATAGAATATTCGAAAATATTCTGTATGTTTATAATAAACATTTTGAAGACCTAATCGCTATAGAATAGAATACGTCACGTATTACAATTAGATTCTCGACAAAAGCAAGGGAAGTAATCTACGCGTTTCATTCTTGTTAGAATTCATCAGGACTACATATCCAGTGCTTTTATCGAGAATGACACAGCTAGAGACTTATAGAATACTTAGCTGTGTACAGGAACTGGTTTGAAAGAGCGGTTGCCGGTCCGGCAGAAATTAGAAATTGGAATAAATGCTCTGAAATAGCGATATATATGTGAATATAGACATAGAATATTCGAAAATATTCTGTATGTTTATAATAAACATTTTGAAGACCTAATCGCTATAGAATAGAATACGTCACGTATTACAATTAGATTCTCGACAAAAGCAAGGGAAGTAATCTACGCGTTTCATTCTTGTTAGAATTCATCAGGACTACATATCCAGTGCTTTTATCGAGAATGACACAGCTAGAGACTTATAGAATACTTAGCTGTGTACAGGAACTGGTTTGAAAGAGCGGTTGCCGGTCCGGCAGAAATTAGAAATTGGAATAAATGCTCTGAAATAGCGATATATATGTGAATATAGACATAGAATATTCGAAAATATTCTGTATGTTTATAATAAACATTTTGAAGACCTAATCGCTATAGAATAGAATACGTCACGTATTACAATTAGATTCTCGACAAAAGCAAGGGAAGTAATCTACGCGTTTCATTCTTGTTAGAATTCATCAGGACTACATATATGGATATGTAGTCCTGATGAATTCTAACAAGAATGAAACGCGTAGATTACTTCCCTTGCTTTTGTCGAGAATCTAATTGTAATACGTGACGTATTCTATTCTATAGCGATTAGGTCTTCAAAATGTTTATTATAAACATACAGAATATTTTCGAATATTCTATGTCTATATTCACATATATATCGCTATTTCAGAGCATTTATTCCAATTTCTAATTTCTGCCGGACCGGCAACCGCTCTTTCAAACCAGTTCCTGTACACAGCTAAGTATTCTATAAGTCTCTAGCTGTGTCATTCTCGATAAAAGCACTGGATATGTAGTCCTGATGAATTCTAACAAGAATGAAACGCGTAGATTACTTCCCTTGCTTTTGTCGAGAATCTAATTGTAATACGTGACGTATTCTATTCTATAGCGATTAGGTCTTCAAAATGTTTATTATAAACATACAGAATATTTTCGAATATTCTATGTCTATATTCACATATATATCGCTATTTCA
>OZ024758.1:21537303-21539803 GCA_964016885.1 Eledone cirrhosa
GTTTTAATGTATCATGTATTACGTTACTGATTACATAAGATAGTGTAACGCGGTCTTCGTTCAATTTCTGTGTATATTGTCAATTACGATTTTATTTGATGTATCATATCTACATGCATATATATCTGCGTATAATATCAATATGCACACTACACATGCTAGCAGAAAACCACTCGAAGGGTGGTTTTTCTGCTAGTATCAACATAATAGACATTTATGGTACTTGTTACGTTCAACGTGATCTTAATTAAGACCACCCATCAGTCGTACAAAATTGTATACATGATTTTGTTTGTTCTACGGATCTATAACAACGTCTCAATATAGAGTGTATAATAATATATAAAAATAAATTATTCAATTTTTGTATATATTATTACAGTTTTAAAAGAGTTTCAACACAACGGTTTAGAAATATATGTAAAAGAACTGTTTAGGTCTGTATGGTTCGGAGAAGTGGGGATACTCACAGAACAAACAATAAAGAAGAGATTTTAAATTATAACTCCCATAATGGAACTGATTGACAACTATCTAATATTCATGAAGTGCCGGGCAAATCAATTATTAAAATGTAATGATTAGGATTGAACGATTTTAAATAGCTCTAATGTGTTAGAAGATTTACTGCTTCATTATATAATCATAACATAATGAGGGGCACGGTTTAAGCATATGATAATAGACAAATTACTGTTATATCAACAGTTCTGGAGAATAAATTATATTAAATATATTCTGAAGTGTAGAAAATTCTAAAGAAATATTACTTCTTTCAATAAAGATACCTATTATTTCTACACTCAACGGCGGTTGATTGGTAGTATCGGTAGAGGGTCGGACGCCATGCTTTCCAGCATAGTTACGTCCCTTTACGATCTGAGTTCAAATCCCGCCGAGGTTGACTTTGCCTTTCATCCTTACGGGGGTCGATAAAATAAAGTACCAGTAATGCACTGGGTAATTGCTGGCCTTGTGCCTAAAGTAGAAACAATTATTTCTACATTCAACAGGGCGGTGGATTGGTAGTATCGGTAGAGCGTCGGACACCATGCTTTTGTAGCATAGAATTACGCCCCTTTATGATCTGAGTTCAAATCCCGCCGAGGTTAACTTTGACTTTCATCCTTACGGGGTCGATAAAATAAAGCACCAGTAATGCACTGGGGTCGATTTAATCGACTTTCCCCTTCCCCCCATATAAATCATTATTTCTACACTCAAGGGCGGTGGATTGGCAGAATCGGTAGAGCATCGGATAACATGGTTAGCGGCATAGGGGTATGGTCCTTTACCTTCTGAGTTCAAGTCCCGCTGGGGTAAACTTTGCCTTTCATCCTTACGGGGTCGATAAATAAAGTATATGAAATGCACTGGGGCAAATTTTTTAAATGATTTAGGCACAAAGCCAAATTAATTGATGGCTCTGTGCCTAAATCATTTGTTATTTCTACTCTCAAACATATACAAATACTAATAAAGCTTGCAGGTGTACATATTTATCTACCTGACATTGCATTGCATCTGTTAAACGGATTTCTTTAAAAATACCCAGAAATTATCTAAGTAGAATATTGTCCAGAACTGTTTTTCTGTTAAACCAATTACGGACATTATAAAGGTAACCGGTGTATCAATAATATTTCAAATGTCAATTAGTTTTTTTTCTGTCTAGATTACGTATCTGCATCATTTCACAATACTCACCTGAAATAACAAAAGTTATTTCTAACAAATTAATTGTTTCTACTTTTGGCACAAGGACAGCAATTATACTAGTATATTACTGGTACTTTCTTACCACCCCGTAAGGAGGAAAGGTAAATTTAACCTCGACAGGATTTGAACTCGGGTCATAAAGGGCCGTAACTCTATGCTGCAAAGCATGGCGTCCGACCATCTACCGATACAGCCAATCTACCGTTATTTGTAACAAATTAATTGTTTCTACTTTTGGCACAAGGCCAGCAATTATCCCAGTGCATTACTGGTACTTTATTTTATCGACCCCGTAAGGATGAAAGGCAAAATTAACCTCGGCGGGATTTGAACTCAGATCGTAAAGGGGCGCAACTCTATGCTGCAAAGCATGACGACCGACCCTCTACCGATACTGCTAATCTACCGTAATCCCGCCGAGGTTAACTTTGCCTTTCATTCTTACGAGTTCGATATTATATAGTACCAGTAATACACTGGGATAATTACTGACTTTGTGCCAAATGTAGAAACAGATATTTGTAACAAATTAATACTAACTGGTTGGCATAAGAAGTTTTAAATTCATATGTATACATAAGTTTAAGTTAAAATAATATAATCTATTTAAGAAAATTCAACTTAATAAAAGAAATTCTATTCTCAGATTAATTAGATATACTCAGATAACGGTAAACAAAATAATACGGTACTTGCTGCGTAATTATTTGAAATACGATTAAATTTAGAAAATATTTATTAATTTCATATGTCCCTTCAAGTCGAAATACATATACACGTC
>OZ024758.1:21544803-21547303 GCA_964016885.1 Eledone cirrhosa
TTTCGCAATTTTCACAATGAAACCTTGAATATATAGAAGTTCGTATTTCTGAAAAAATTTCAACTAGTGTGGAAAATATACAGATAGGAGCGGTATCACACATGAACATACGACCATACTGACACATGAATATATATATGTATATATATTTACGATGTAAATGACAATCAAAGAGTGTTTAAACGTTTAAACATTTAATCACTTACGATCATTTCGTCCTAGCACATGGTCGGGATCATCAGAGTTGATAACAAAAGCCAAACACAAATGTATCAAAAGGATACACAATATCTAGCCTCCCATGTTATGTATCCCTTTAATGTTCATGCGGCAAAGTTTTGATAATATATGTGTGTCTGACTTTTTTTATCAACTCCGATGAAATTGGCCTTGTGCTAGGATGAAGCAATCGTAAATGATTAATTGTTTAAAAGTTTAAACACTCTTTGAATGTCATTTCCATTGTATTTCGGTTCTGTAGTATACTTGTTATTTTACATCGACATATTTTCATACTTGTAACTGGGTAATATATATATATATATATATATATATATATATATATATATGTGTGTGTGTGTGTGTATATGTATGTGTGTGTGTGTGTATGTTTGTGTGTATGTATGTATGTTCGTGCGTCCATACGTGATGGTTCTCGTGCCTGTTTACATAACATACGCTAGTTCACGGCTTTTCAGAAATACTAAGGTTTCATTGGGAAAATTGAGAAACCTTATGTCCAGAGAAGTGAATCAAAACTCATTATTTTGTCATACTAAAACATAATGAAATGAACTTATGAGGATTTTTTTTTTTTTTTAATGCGCTCTTACTTAACAATGAGGAAAAATTACTGTGACTTTAGTAATATAAGTGAATTCCATCTCAGATCGCACTATCTCATCTTAAATAAAGAAAGTATACATTAGATAATGTATTCTTATATCTGAATAAAAGATGAGAGCCGCCTATTTGAGAAAGAAGCATTTGAATGTATATTTGCTTGATCTCACTTGACAAGGGAGTAAACAACACCAAATATAAGCCACTTAAATATTATTTTTATGTGTATTGTATGACCTTCTGGAGAAGCTAATCTTAAGTGGTTTTGAAGAAAAGATATATATTTAGCAATATTTCATTCCTATTCACGTTGTCGCTTTGCCAAATATTTAGTCTTTGATTTTGTTTTGGTTGTATTCTAAGAAATGTGAGGAAAACAATATATTTGAATCGTGTAAACCATCGCATCAAAAATGTGTTACGAAAAATTATTTTCGTGTTATGACTCATAAAGTAATTGAAACTGCTTTATAAACGTCACTTTCCTTCTGTAACGCCATAAATTATTCTATACAGATTTGTACTCATAATTTTCTCCGTCAATTAAGAAACGGAAAACATTCTTTGCATATTTCGTCAAATAAGTTGAATACATTTTCGTATATTTAATATTTCTTTGCTAATAAAGAAACATGTACCCCATGATATATATATATATATATATATATATATATATATATATATATATATATATATATATATATATCAAGTAAGGATATTTTCGAAACAGCGAGTTGGTTTGAAATTATTAGAAATGTAAGCTATCGCCGTATTTTGATTAAAGAAATTATTTAGCCTGATAGTGGGGTTAAGAACCCTCGGAGAAATGGAAAAAGATGAGTATTGACGTACATGGGAGTCGAACCCACATCTTTGGTTATCCGGACCACTGTGCTACCATTTATACTAACACATCACATATATAGATATACATATAAATATATATATATATATACATAGAATATATATATATATACATATATATATATATATATACAAATAAATATATATATATATATATATATATATACATATAAATATATATATATATATATACATATAGCCTGATAGTGGGGTTAAGAACCCTCGGAGAAATGGAAAAGGATGAGTATTGACGTACATGGAAGTCGAACCCACATCTTTGGTTATCCGGACCACTGTGCTACCATTTACACTAACACATCACATATATATATATATACATATAAATATATATATATATATATGCATATAAATATATATATATATATATATATATATACATATAAATATATATATATATACATATAAATATATATATATATGCATATAAATATATATATATATATGCATATAAATATATATATATATATACATATAAATATATATATATATATTCATATAAATATATATATTCATATAAATATATATATTCATATAAATATATATATACATATAAATATATATATATTTATACATATAAATATATATATATATATATACATATAAATATATATATACATATAAATATATAAATATATATATGTATATATATATATATATATATATATATACATATAAATATATATATATATATATCAATAATTGTTTCTACTTTTGGCACAAGGCCAGCAATTATTCAGTACATTACTGGTACTTTATTTTATTGACCCCGTAA
>OZ024758.1:21552303-21557303 GCA_964016885.1 Eledone cirrhosa
GGTCATTGAAATGATCATAGTATAATACACCTTTCAAGGATTTACACAAGTCCAGCCTCCTGTTATTTTATTATATATATATATATATATATATATATATATATATATCCAATAAACGTAATGAAGGAGTAACCATTCGTCCTTGTATTTTTATTACCCTGAGCGTGTGCCTGTAGCATTGTAGGAGGAAAACTGGAAGAGGGCATTTGCCCTAGCGGTCAGGGTAACCATGGCTTTTCTTGTGGGCTTTCTCCACGAGCAACCCTTGGAGGTCTCCCCCTATTGAGAATTTTTCGTTGTTTCATTTTGCCACACTCTGTTTTTGTTTTTGTTTTTTACGCGCTGAAATGCCGATTTGTATTGTCCTGTGTTGTCCTTAATGTTATACTTTGTGTCAACCCTTGTGGTTAATAACGAAATCATTATTATTATTATTATTATTATTATTATTATTATTATTATTATTATATAAACAATGACACATCTTCAGCAATTGCATATTAAGTAGTGTATGTCTCTTCTGAAATAATCATACGAGCTGTATATATGAACGCTACACTGAGCGGTAGACAAGATAACAACAATATGACAATGTTTCTATATTCAGCCATTTTACTTTTTTTCTTAAATACGCTACTTAAATATTTATAATTCGTTATTTCCATAAACTCTGAATGTAATTTCGTTTTTCTTTTTTTTCTTTTGTTTGTTTGTTTGTTTTCTTGTTGTCTTTTTACTATTCAAATACTGACAGCACATCTAAACTATATGAAATGTTTTGTTTTTCTATAGTTTTTTTTTTTTTTTTGGTCTTTTCTGCTCATTCTATCTCTTTCGATGTTTCTTTCCCAAACTCATTCCGTAGATATGAAAGGAAGTATTATTTTCGACTCAGACTAAATATGTTATTGTAATACTGGTATTATTTCTTCTTTGAATAATAGAGTTATGGCCCTTGCCATTCTGAGTTCAAATCCCACCGAGGTTAACTTTGCCTTTCTTCATTACTGGATCGATAAAATAAAGTACCAGTAATGCATTGGTTAATTGCTGGTCTTGCGCCAAAAGTAGAAATAATTATTTCTTATTGTTTTATGTATGACCTGCTAGAGATAACAGCTATATCTACTTCAATCTACATCTGGCTTTATGATTTGAAAGAGATTTCAAATCATACTCCATGAAACCAACATGTCGTCTAAAATCAAAGAAAAATGGATTTGAATGGCTGCTCTTCCAACGCTTCTACTTCTCCATCCTCCGGGGAAACGGCTTCTATATTGTGTCCACCGGGGCTACGGGGTAGCCAGCGTGTGGGCCCTCATTTGATCAAAATAGTGAGAGATAGGGAAAGAAGGAGAAAGAGGAGAGACGGTGGCAATGTCAGTGATAGTTTAGTTCTTTTGAGTTCGGTGGACCTGGGATATACGTATATGTTGTTAAAGAGTCGTTATGTTACATACTTTGTTTGCAAGCGGAGGTCTATTTATAGCTGCTGGAAATGCGTGTGTGTGTGTGTGTGTATTTCTGTCTGTGTTAATCTTATTAGTATTAGTCCGGCTTCTTCATCTATCTTTCTGTCTCTCAACTCATCTCTCCCTCCCCCTTTCTATCTATTTCTCTTCCTCTATCCCCCCCCCTCTCTCGCTCGCTCTATATCTCTATATTTCTCTCCGTCTCTATTTCTCTCCCTCTCTCCCTCTATCTCTTTCTCTTCCTCTATATTTCTCTCTCCCTCTCTCTTTCTCTCTCTCTCCACCTCTCCCTATATATTTCTTCCTCTCCATCTCTCTCTCTCTCTCTCCATCTATATCTCTCCTTCTCTCTTTCTCTCCCTCTATCTCTCTCTCTCTCTCTATCTCTATAACTCTCTCTATCTCTATAACTCTCTCTCCCCCTATCTTACCGTTGCACTCCCAATTCTTATCGTAATATCCTCGCTGTCTTCACTTTCTCAAACACATCAGCCTACATACAATATCTCTTAAAGTGTTTGTCTTCTTTATCAGACTCTATGTTTTGTACGGCCAACCTAACTCTTATCTTTAACTCTGTTAATTAAAACCTTATTGATGCATTGACTTTTCAGTACGACAATATATTTTCCAATCAACTGACCGCTTTGCCATTGCATTTTTAATGCGACAAATGGGAAAACATATTAATAAATTTATCACCTATTTCATGAAGGGTTACGAGTAAAAAGATCTAAAACAATCTTGAACGACCTCTAGCTCCTCATACTAAACAGGAAATTAGGCCACAATAGGTAAAGTCGACGGTATTATTGCAATTATCTACATGATGGAGTTTTCGTCGGTTGCAACGGCATTCGTTTGTTCAAGCTACATAAGTACACAATTATTCACTCACAAATAAACGCCTATGCTGTTGAGTATTCGGCACACCTGTGTAGCCTTAAAATACTGTATTTCCCGGCGTCGAAGACTCTATTTTTTTGCTAAAATAAGTCTCAAAAATCTACCATGCGTCTTGGCGGCCGAAGGTTGTTTATTATTATTTTTTAAAGTACAGTGGTGTGGCAGTATCAGTAGAGGGTATGACGCCATTTTTTGCAGCAAAGAGTTATGCCCATTTATGGTCTGAGTTCAAATCCTGCCGAGCTTAACTTTGCCTGTCATCCTTACGGGATCGATAAAATAATGTAGCAGTAATGCACTGGAGTCGATTTAATCGGCTTTCGCATCCCACAAAATTGGTGGCCCTGTGTCTATATAACCACTATTATTTTTCAAAGGGCGGTGGATTGGCAGTATCGGTAGAGGGTCGGACGCCATGCTTTCCAGCATAGTTACGTCCCTTTACGATCTGAGTTCAAATCCCGCCGAGGTTGACTTTGCCTTTCATCCTTACGGGGTCGATAAAATAAAGTACCAGTAATGCACTGGGTAATTGCTGGCCTTGTGCCTAAAGTAGAAACAATTATTTTTTCAAAGTATATATATATATATGATACATTATAAATAACAATCAAAGAGTGTTTAAAACATTCAATCACATATATATATATATATTTATATATATATATATATATATATATATATATATATTTATATATATTTATATATATATATATATATTTATATATATTTATATATGTATATATATATATATATATTTATATATATTTAGATATGTATATATATATATATATATTTATATATATATATATATATATATATATATTTATATATATATATATATATATATATATATATATATATATAGACATTACCCCCTAAAATTCAATGTGGTTGTATATTATGATTGTTAGTTCTTTATGTTCTGTAATATATATTTGTAATCCGCTTCATTGTAGTAGTAATTTCGAGATTTTTGCGTTGGCTCTGAAGTGACAACACTAAAACTTCGAAGTCACTACACCCTTGTTTTTCTTTTCAGAAATAAATATTATATGTATACATATATGTACACATTACCACCAAAATTAATATGGTTGTATATTACGAATGGCCAGTTTTTGGTGTTCTGAAATATTTAAGAATTTTGATATTGATTTCTTAAATTTTATAGTTACCATGCGTTTGATTCGTATAATATGCTTGGATAGATATTTGTATATTTTTAATAGGTATGATATCTGATGTATATAAAGCCATGTATAGATAGTATTCAATAGTTTGGTAAATTGGTTTTTAAAAATGCATGTTGTTGATTAGTGTTTGCTTTATTCTGCGGTTGAAGCCTTTATCTAGTTGCCGTGTTCATGCAAGAAAATGCAAATGATATTTCAAATAGATGTCTTGCCAATGGGTTTTCTTATCTGTGTCGATATCCACTGTCAACGTGTAATTATTTGCCTGTGCTCTAAACATACGTGATGTATTTAATTATATATATCTAGAAATGGATATATCTTACTATATGTGTGTGTATATATATGTGTATACACACACACACACACACACACACACACACACACATATATAAATATATATATATATATATATATAAATCATATAAATATATATATAAATTATATATATATATATATATAAATTATATAAATATATATATAAATATATATATATATATAAATTATATATATATATATATATATACATAAACATATATATTTATATATATATATATATATATATACATAAACATATATATTTATATATATATATATATATATACATAAACATATATATATATATATATATATGTATATATATATACATAAACATATATATATATATATATATATATGTATATATATATACATAAACATATATATATATATATATATATACATAAACATATATATATATATATATATATATACATAAACATATATATATATATATATATATATATATATACATAAACATATATATATATATATATATATACATAAACATATATATATATATATATATACATAAACATATATATATATATATACATAAACATATATATATATATATATATATATATACATAAACATATATATATATATACATAAACATATATGTATATATATATACATAAACATATATATATTATATATATATATACATAAACATATATATATAATATATATATATATATACATAAACATATATATATTATATATATATATATATATACATAAACATATATATATAATATATATATATAGATACATAAACATATATATATAGATATATATAGATATATTATATTATAGATTATAAGTAAATACATTCATTTAACTATATCTGAAGCTATCTATTTTCATTCCCACTTTGTATTATCGAGGTCTTCCCATTTCTCACATACACGACATACATTATCACCGAAAGTATGTGTCTAATATATCTGCCACTATTCTTGTATGGTCATCTTCTGTCTTATCTCTAACATAGTTAATTGTAACACTATAGCTACATTAACTTTTCATCATGGCCGCTTTGTCAATGAATGATTAAAGTAAGAAATACGAAATGTATTATGTGTCACAACCAAATAATTCT
>OZ024758.1:21562303-21577303 GCA_964016885.1 Eledone cirrhosa
ACGAGGTCGATAAAATAAAGTACACGCGATGCACTGGGGTAATCGCTGGCTTTGTGTCAAAGGTAGAAACTCCAATAAATAAAAATAACTATCTATCTATCTATCTACCTATCTACTGATCTATCTCTCTATCTCTCAGTTTTATAAATATATATATATATATCTGTATCTATCTACTGAGTACCTTTGAAAGCAAATACAACATTTACACTTCATCTGCTATCGTTCTGTGAGGGTATTTAAACTCCTTAAGCCGACAAAGGAAGTGATATCAGAGATTGACTCAAATACTATGGCATGTGATTAGAATGTCTCAGGAAAGTATCGCTGGACAGGTTTGTAGCTAAGAGATCAGAGTGTCACTCCAAGTAGAGCCACTACTTCTCCGAATTGAGAGATCACAGCTCCGTAGTATGGCATGTGGGTAGACTGTCTCAGGAAATAATCACTGGGCAGATTTGTAGCTTGGAGATCCGAGAGTCACTCCAGGTAGAGCCGCTACTTCTCCGAATTGAGAGATCACAGCTCCAATAATATGGCATGTGGTTAGAATGTCTCAGAAAAGAATTGCTGGAGAAGGTTTTACGTGAAAAACCAAACGGCAGGATACCTAGGGGTAGACCCCGAGCAAGAGAGTTCGATAACATACATGATCTTTGCTGGTCTCGCTTGGGGATCCAGCCGGATCAGTTGGAAACGGTTGCGTCTGACAGGGCTCGCTGGAAAGAGTGTTTGAGGTATCTGCCACCACGATCCTCTCAGGAATAAGAGGACAAAGGAGAAGAAAGAGGAGGAGAAAGAGAATGAGAAGAAGAAGAAGATCTACAGTTGAAGGTCTGGAATGCATCATTATATGCCAATATACCAATTTTATGGCCGTTAGAGTAAGAACCTGAGTCTAGAGCAACCGGTTCTTCTTAACGCATAGAGTTACGGCCCTTGCCATTCTGAGTTCAAATCCCGCCGAGGTTAACGTTGCCTTTCATCCTTACGGGGTCGATAAAATAATGTACCAGTAATGCACTGGTTAATTGCTGGCCTTGTGCGTAAAGTAGAGACAATTATTCATGACATACATGTTATTAATTTTAGACAATATTTTAGACTGCGAATCATGTCGAAATGAAAGCATTCCTAGAAAGATAATGTGAACGACCTGGCTTTCCTTCTTAAATGACATTTTTAGTCGAAGATAAACGTGTTTCATACTTTATTTCTGTATCAGACAGCATTTTATTGCAAACAGTCAGTTATATAGATAATCTTAGAGGCAATGGTTGGAGATGTCAAATCCAGAACTTGAGAAATTCAGCCTGCCTGATACTCATTTATGTTGAATACCTTTATATACATAAATATGTTAACATATGTACAAACACAAATGCATATATATATGTGAGAGAGAGTGAGTGAGTGAATATATGTGTGTGTGTGTATGTGTGTGTATATATATATATATATATATATATATATATATATATAGTTATGTAATAAACAACATAAGGCAATTATTCCATTTACCAGTGGTTTCTTAAAAGCAAAAAATTGTGCTTTCAATCCTCAAACCACTGGTAAATGGAATAATTGCCTTATGTTGTTTATTACATAACTATTAAGCTCTGTTACCTACATAGAGCACTCTTTTTTCCTGGACTTTTCCGACGTAATTACTTCACATATATATATATAACCTGTGTGTGTGTATATATATATATATATTAGAAAGTAAGGTTTTTTTTATAAAATGAAAAATAACCGAGGTGTCCTACACGAGTAAAAGTATAAAGAAAAAAAGATCAAATCGAAAATGCAACTGGAGTCTTATTTTTTAAAAAATATACATATTTATTTGGTTCCTTTACCGGTTTCGCAGTTCTTCTGCTTTTCTAAAGTAGAGTTGAGATGGAGGGTCTGTGGTTTTTCTCACATATATATTTATATATACTGCCAAGACTGGAATTGAACCATCAACACAGTTGAAGTACGTCATACATCAATTTATATATTTTATCTGATGAGGACGTACTGAGGAAACAGCACAGTGCCTCCGAAATATATATAATAAAATATATTTGATTACATGAATGTCTATATTGATTAATATTTTGAATTAATATATATATATATTAGTTAGAAATTGACAACACAAAATATAACTACTATAATGGAGTAATTATATTTTGTGTTGTTCAATTTCTAATTAAATAGCTCTGTTATATACATAGAGTACTCTTTTTTCCTTTGCTTTTCCTTCGGAATTACCTAACATATATATATATATATGTGTGTGTGTGTGTGTGTGTAAAATTTAAACAGAAATAACAAAGCTAACTACATAATACATTGAAGAAATATATTAATTTAACGCTTGGAATAGCAGGAAGAGAGTATTAACGTTTCGGACACTAGAATAGAATATGATACACTTCTGTTAATGAATTTGTTAGCACATGTAATCGCGAGCAGACGACGTCTTATTCTCGTTTTATCCAGGATATGACAACTGGGAGGAAAATGAGGTTGCATTATCCCTAGAGGCTCTTTTATAAATGTTAGTGATAGATCGCTTCCTCTAATATTTGTAAAGTCATTTTTCTTATCGCTTAAATCAAGCTATGTACGTATACACTGTATGCGAAACGACAAATTTATCTGAACTGGTCAACATGAAAAGTACTTCTGGTGAGGCAAGAAACAAACATTGAACTTTAGGGATGGATCGCTTTTTCTAACGTTTGTAAATGTTTATCATACTATAAGCAGTTTAAAAATAAAAAAGATATTTGATACTTACATCCTACCAGTTATGTTATATGGTGTTGACTGTGTTAATTGGACGACAAGGTCACTTCAGAAGCTGTGTACAATCCAGAACCCCATCATAAGACTTATGACTGGGAAGCGGCTCAGCGGCCGTATCTTCCTTCAGTGAGCTGCTCAACATTACCAAACTTAGACCAATTACATCAATTGTCAAGTCAAGAGTACTCAAACTATACGGACATACAAAAAGATCAACTCGTGGTGTGAGTAGGTTATGCCTAGAAGGGAGGTTGGCTGGTGAGAGAAGCAGAGGCCGCCAGCCAAAACGATGTCTTGACAATATCAACTTATGGACTGGATATGATCTTTGCTCTTTAGACTATGCTGCTGCTGGTGATCGAAAGTTATTATATATTCCTGGAAGGAAGGTTCTTTGCCTTTCATCCTTACGGGGTCGATAAAATAAAGTACCAGTAATGTACTGGGTAATTGCTGGCCTTGTGCCAAAAGTAGAAACAATTATATATTCCTGGAAGGAAGGTTGGCTGGCTAGAGAAGCAGAGCCCGGCAGCCAAAACGATGGCTTGACAATGTCAACTTATGGACTGGACTTGATCTTTGCTATTTGAGTTCTGCTGTTGATAACATGCTAATGCGCAGTCTGCAACTGGCGGAGTTTAGCGTCACAAGAACAAACAGTTTAAAAAATTGTTTGTTGGTATTTTGGCATTCTGCTTAAAGTTCTACATGTATAGACCCGCATATTACACGACAAATCTATCAATGTATCAATGAAACCAATATTGAATAGATCATATGAAGACTGATGAAACAGAAAATGGTTATTTTAAGGGTTAAGTTGTAAATCTTAAACCAGCAGCAATGCTTCTAGTCTGTTATTTTTATTGTAATTATGTTTTGTTTTCTGGGTGTTTGTTATTTTATATTGTTTTATTTATGTTATCTCGTGTGATATTGTCATTATGCTGTCAATCGCACGTAACTTCGACTACGTACTACTGACAGAGTAAACACATCGTTTGAGATGTCTGTGAATTATATATATGTATATATATATATATATGTACATACACACACACACACACTATATATATATATATATATATATATATATACATACATACATATGTAAATACATTTATATATATATATATATATATATATATGTGTGTGTGTATATGTATGTGCATCAGTGTATATATGCAAGAATGCATATTATATATATATATATATATATATTATTACATACACACACACATATATATACACACATATATATAAATGTGTCTCTGGGTACGTGTGCGTATGTGTGTGGGTGCGCACGCGTATATGTATGTATGCGTGTGAGTGTGTATATATGTGTATATATATATATCAAAGGGCAAAGGAGCTCTTAAGAGTCAATGGCCATCCAAAATCACCGGGAGAGATGACCCCTTTAGCCTTAGTCAAGGCAGAATTCTAGGAGAAGGAAAACTCTGATATAACACCTGCAACCCTGATGGTATCCAATGATGTTGACTTGTTCTTCTTTTTGGTAAATAGCATCTTGGTTAAGAGAGTGGGACTGGCTTTGTGCAGTGCCTTTGCTCACTATAAAAGCTTCACGGCACAGGCATTGCTTTATATCTGGAGATCTCTCTGCACTTGTCCTCACATGGGCCCAGCACTATGTGTCAATAATTGTCCTACCATGGGCCTAGCACTATGTGTCAATAATTGTCACAGGTGTAGTGTTTGTACCAGAGGTTTCAAGTCGCTGGCTGGACTAAAAAGTCACACTCGTTCAGCGCTTCGGTAGGGGTTATCATACATGGATGTAAAGTAGTGGCCGTACTCGAAAACGAGTTGGCAGCCACCATATATATATATATATGTGTGAGTGTATATATATATATATATATTTGTACATATACAACGTTACATATTCACCCAACGGCGGATACATTGTAATAATATTTTGTAATCACTGTTCATTTTTTTTTTTCCTTGAAACTGCGGTTTCGAGAATTAAAAAAATTTTAAGATTTCAAAATATAAGATTTAAAAAAAAAAAACTAAAAATTCTTGACAGATTTTCAAGATAGAAAGAAATAATTTTTCTTGATATATTTTATATTTATCTATGTACTGTATTATTTCAAAATCTTCGTTTTTGTTTTCCATTTTAACTAAAATTGACAAGAAGAAATGGAAGACCATAGATGAGGAGGAATTCCATTAGGAGAAATAAAATAAGAAAATAAAGTATTAAAAGATAACGAAACAAAGACACAATTAAAATGAGTGAGACTTATCTTGCAAATTATATATATATACATATATGTGGGGGGGGTGTAATGTGTATGTATGTATGTGTGTATATATATGCAGGTAAGTGTATATATATATATATATTCATATATAAATATATATATGCACATATATATATATTCATCTATGAGTATATATAAATACAAACGTGTACACACATATATATATATATATATATATATGTATGTAGGTAGGTAGGTAGGTAGGTAGGTAGGTAGGTATCTAGGTAGGAAGATGGTAGGAGGCAAGCAAGTAAGTACACACATACATACATACATACATACATACATACATACATACATACATACATACATACATACATACATACATACATACATACATACATACATACATACATACATACATACATACATACATATGTATGTATGTATACCATATATATATATATATATATATACCATATTTTACCAGATATCTTTATTAGAAATATATCTATTCGGAAATTTATTTTTTCTCTAATCTATTATTGTTTGTTCCTTTTTCTAGCGAGATTTTGAAAAATGTTATGAGAAAATATATAAACTAACGAGATGAACCAGTTATATTTAATCACTGTTTTCTGTCTTAAAGCAAATTCTGCTACCACCTGCTCTAAGTTGAAATCTTATTTCATGGCCAGCTGCAAGATTCTAACACGTCACGTTTACTGATTCTGAAATAATAACATTCAAAACGCTATTCTCTTTCTTTTTTTTGTATTTCTATTTGTGTGTTTTATTTCGTTTTGTTTATTTTATTTTAATGATTACTTTTAATGATTACTTTTTAAGATAAGTGTATATTGGTTTCGTCTCACTAATACTGTGAAACAAGCTTTTAGCCATTTAGTTAACGTTTCAAATGAAGTAAAGAAGATATACATATTGTTATTCACATTTTTTTTTTTTAGTTTGTATTTTAGTGTTTTGGTTTGTTTATTTGTTTGTTGGTTTGAAATTCTTCTATAGACTCACACTCACATATATAACTAGCTTCTGTGTAATTGATTGATTGCTTTTGAAGTTAGCTGTCTCGTGGTTCTCTTGATAACAATAGGGATTCACGTTTCTCATGATTTTCGAAACGAAATGTGTTCAGGAGTACTTGCTTCAACTTATATAGAAGGAAGAAGAAGAAAAAAAATCTAAATTCTTAAATCTATCATATATATGTTCATACTTTCCATTTCTGGACATAGTTGATAAGAATCTCTAATCTACTAGCGCTGAAACACAATATATATTTTATGAATATTGTGTATGTCTTCAGTCTAACATATATTACACGTGCCTAAGCTTTCTCAATATATTGTAATTAAGTAGAAGAAAATAGTATTAGGCTTCAAACTAATCGTATTTTTATTTTAAGAATGACGACGTCGTGTTTGTATTGGCTAATATATATTTTTTTAGGCGCCACCGTACATGTTAGGTGTCTTTTTTAATGGAGCACATTTACAAAAATATACATACATATATATATATATATATGTATGTATATTTTGTAAATGTGCTCCATTAAAAAAGACACATAAAATATACGCTGGCGCCTAAAGAAATATATATTATAAGTTTATCCCGGGTTCAATCGGGGATAACCACAGTAAATAAGGTACTCAAAACATAGCAGAGTATACATCTTTAATATAGAAATGGCTTCTACAGGACTAGAACTGTTTCATTCGAGAAAAATCATCAGGAAACCCTAGTCATGTAGAAATAAATAAATATATATATATATATATATATATATATATATATATATAACCAAATAAAGAGATATATGTATATACAAAGAGAGACCTGTTACATATGTTTCACAAATGTTTGGCTCATGGTCACCTCTGAAGAGCTATAAACGGTGTGTAATACAAAAATGCATATATTTGTGTATCTATGTGTGTTTTTGAGCGTGAGTGAGTGTGCGTGGATGTGTGTGTGTACCTGTGTGTTTGTATGTAGTGGTGTTTATCGACCCATTGGTCCTCGTTGTCTGGAAAACCTCTTCCTAAACAGAAAAGATCACGCAGAAAAATAAAGGCTGAAGGAAACAAAATTAAATAAACAAAACACTTACACGCTGTTGCACGTCGGGCTGAGGAGGCCAAACTCTCCAAGTACCGGTCGCTCTACAACAGGTTCGTGGTCGTGCCCTTGGCAGTGGAGACTTCTGGTGTCCTTGGCCCTAGGGCTACCTCCCTATTCACCACCCTATGCGCTGAGCTGGTGTGAGCATCGCGAGTTGGAATGGCTCTTCCAGCGCATCTCCCTTACCATCCTCCGACGAAACGCCTTCGCCATCCTATCCGCCGGGACTGTGGGGAGGCCAGCACGTGGGACCCCATTTGCTCACCATATGGATTAATAGGCATAAGTTATTTAACTATTGTAAATAGAAATAAATAAATAAATAAATAAATAAAATAAAACAATAACATCAACAAACAAACAAACACACTTCAGGAAAAATTAAGCAGATGAGTTGACTTCAATTGTTTTCTAAAATATCGAGTATAGGTGCAATAATAACGGACTTTTCCTTCTTTTCGACCATCCTCAACTTCAGGGGGTATGTACAGGAGGGTTCCGGCCCTCGGAGAAAAAAAATTAGTATGATTTCAGTGAATGGTATAGGTCACTACAAATTTTAAAGGAGGCCCGGAAATGGAGTCTGCAGATTTATAAATTAACACACACACACACACCCCTCCCATTGTAATAGAAGAAATTACAAACAGGTTATATTTCATAAAATCTGTAATTATTTATGAAGTAGAGCTTTAAACGGCTAATAGATAAAAAATAAAGTAGGTACTGATAATACAACACCAACATCAGTAACAACAACAGTTACAACAGCAGCAACAACAACTACAACAGCACCAACAGCGAGACCAACACCTACAACAACAACAACAGACACAACCACAACCACCACCACAACACCAACAACCACAACAAAACCAACACCAACAACAACTAACACAACCAGAACCACCACCACAACAACAATCACAACAAGACCAACAACCACAACAACCATAACAACAACCGACACCACCACCACTACCAACAACCACAACCACAACAACAACCACAACAACCACCACCACAGCACCAACAACAGCTACAAGACCACAACCACAACAACAACAAACACAACCACAACAACCACCACTACGACACCACCACCATCAACAACAACAACCACAACCACAACAACAACCACCACCACCACGACACCACCACCAACAACAACAAACACAACCACAACCCACCACAACAACCACAACAAGACCAACAACAACAACAACCACCACCACAATAACAAGACCAACACAACAGCAACCACAACCGCAGCAACAACAACCACAACCGCAGCAACAGCAACAACAACCACAACGGCAACAACAACAACAACAATCACAACAACAACACAAGCCTGTTGTACAACGAACATCCGCTAACAACCCACTAAGCGACCAACCAGTAAAAATCAGAGAACAACATGACTTACAAAATAACAATATCGACATATCCTGAATTACATACTAAATAGTGGTTAGCTTTTGTATGGTGGGTTCTTTCCTCTCTCTATCTTTCAAAAACGAAAGAGAGGCGGATTTTCTCTGTACAGTGGCTATGGTGAAAGAGGTTATATGGTGGACGAGATTGAGAGGACTGAGGACAGATGCCTTTCTATCTGGACAACAATTGATTCCCTTCTTTAAGTATCACTTTAGAAGGAGAATCAGAATGGAGAGAGAGGCACTACACCCTAGTAAATTTACTGAAAGGTGGGTGAATGAAGCGAAAATGGCCCGAGTAATTGGGCCTTTTCTGTTTATAAGCCTGTAGGTTAAAGAAGAGAGCAAAGGGAAGAAGAGAGCACTTGCACAACACGCTCCTGAAGTTGAGGGTTGTTCTATCGACGGGGTATTAAACAACACATTTGTGGTGCTTCCCCCTTATTGGGGATTTCGATTGTTATAATTGTTTGTTTCAATATTTTTACACGACTGTATGTAAAATCCCCGGCATGTGTCTTTGTATTGTCCTCCTTTTCTTGTGCGACTTGTGGCAAATAAAGAAATGTATCTATTTATCTATCTATCTATCTCTTGCGTGAAAGTGGCGAGAATGGCCCGTGTGAATGGGCCTTCACTCTACATCAGACTATACGTGAGGAAGATGAAAGATCAAGGGAGCACCCCCTCTCTGTGCTCCTGAGGAGAAAGGTTGCACACTTTTTTCGGGGGTGTGTGCGACCCTCCAAGGCGCCTCCTCCCTATTGAAGATGTTATTAAATTTATTTTTGTTATATTTTATATATTATTTTTTATATCTTGTTATTGCCTCCTCCTTATTGAGGACCCCTTTTTATGTAAAGTCCCCCCATTGTACTTCTCCCGCTCTTTGATGCCCTGGTGGCAAATGAAAAGAAAGTTATCTATCTCTTTGTCTCTCTGTTTTGTTGTTGTTGTTGTCGTTGTTGTTGTTGTCGTTGTTGTTGTTGTTGTAAATAAGCTTGCGTAGAAATTAATAGGGAGAAAGAATTAGTTTAGAAGCCACTGTGACTGTTGTTGTTGTTGCTGCTGTTGCTGTTGTTGGTGTTGTTGTTGGTGGTGGTGTTTTGTTGTTGTTGGTGGTGGTGGTGGTGGTGGTGGTGTTTTGTTGTAGATGGTGTTGTTGTTGGTAGTGGTGATGTTGGTCTTGGTGCTTTGTTGTTGTTGTTGTAGATGTTTTTATTGGTGGTTTGTTGTTGTTGGTAGTGGTGGTGTTGGTGTTGGTGCTTTGTTGTTGTAGATGTTTTTATTGGTGGTGGTGGTGTTGTTGTTGGTGGTGGTCTTGTTGTAAAGAAGCTTGCGTAGAAATTAATAGTGAGAAAAAATTACTTTAGAAGTCACCGTTGTTATTGTTGTGATGGTGATGGTGGTGGTCGTCGTCGTCGTGGTGATGGTGGTGGTAGTGGTGGTGGTCGTCCTCGTGGTGATGGTGGTGGTAGTCATGGTGATGGATGTGGTGGTGACGGTGAAGGTATTGGTGGTGATAGTTGCTATTGTTGTTGCTGCTGTTGTTGTTGTTGTTGCTGTTGTTGCTGCTGTTGCTGTTGTTGTTGTTGTTGATGTTGTTGTTGTTGTTGGCGATGATGCTTGTTGTTGGTGGTGGTGCTGTTGTTGTCAGTGGTAGTGGTGTTGTTGTTGGTGGTGGTGGTGGTGGTGTTGTTGATTGGTGGTGTTGTTGGCGATGGTGCTGTTGTTGTCAGTGGTAATGGTGTTGTTGGTGGTGGTGGTGGTGATGGTAGAGCTGGTTCTCGTCGTCTTAACGGTAATGGTGGTGGTGGAGAGGTTGGGGATAATGATGATGGTGATGGAAGCGTTGATGCTGGTTATATGTGTTGTTGTATTTGTGTTTTTTTTTTCATTTCCTTTTCTATATAATTATTTATTCGTATGATTTCTATCACATAAAACATGGAAACACAAAATGGCTACATTTTGTGTTACACTTGATGACCTTTACACGATAATTGAGATATAAAAGAAAATGAGATGATATTTATGACGAACTTTTGTACACACGCAGATACACATATACACTGATGCGTACACACATATACATATACACATATACATATACACATATACATATATACATATACATATATACAATATACATATATACACGGAGGCACATACACACACACACACACATACACATAAACATATACACAGAGATACATACACAGATACATGCACACAGACACATACACAGTCATAATACATATACAGTCACATATATACATACAGTCACATATATGCATACACAGTCATATATACATATACACGGAGACATATACACAAAGAGACACATACACACGGACACGTACACAGAGACACATACACAGACACATACACACATACACACAGACATATACATGGACACAAACACACAAGCATATACACAAATACATATGCACAGACGTATACACAGACATACACAGATCAGTATACATACTTATACACAAATACATATACACAGAATCATATACAGCCATATGAAAGAGGTTGTAGCTAATTATATTCGTATTCGTTAGATTTTATCGTCGTTGACGTATTTTTGCTGATATTTCGTTATATTTTCTGTTCCGTATCTGAATATTATAACATATTTTTATCTCGGCTATTTACTAATTTTACTATTTACCACCACAGGAAATTAGCCATCCCCTCTCACTCTCACTCTCTATCTCTATCTATATATCCATCTCTCTCTCTCTCTCACACACACACACACACACACACACACACACACACACACACACACAGAAAGAGATGGGTGTGAGTGAGTGTAAGTGTATATATATTCTGGGTTTATGGAGCTAGTCGTACATAATTCTTGAGCTCCTGCCGCTCCTTAATCAAAAGGATAGACGATTTATACAAATTTATGACTAGAACTGGACACTGTACATTAATAAGGTAAACGGCAACACGTGGGTAATTATATATATATATATATATATATATATACAAAGGTATCTCGCTCTCCTTCTTAGACACGCACTCTACACATGTCTCTCTCACTATATATATATATATATGGTGGCTGCCAACTCGTTTTCGAGTACGGCCACTACTTTATATCCATGTAGGAGAACCCCTACCGATGCGCTGAACGAGTGTGACTTTTTAGTCCAGCCAGCGATTTGAAAACTCTGGTACAAACAATACAGTTGTGACAATTATTGACATATAGTGCTGGGCCCATGGTACCTTGTGACGACAAGTGCAGAGAGATCTCCAGATATAAAGTAATGCCTGTGCCGTGAAGCTTTTATAGTGAGCAAAGGCACTGCAGAAAGCCAGTCCCACTATCTTAACCAAGACGATATTTACCAAAAAGAAGAACAAGTCAACATCATTGAATACCATCAGGGTTGCAGGTGTAATATCAGAGTTTTCCTTCTCCTAGAATTCTGCGTTGACAAAGGCTAAGGGGTCATCTCTCCCGGTCATTTTGGATGGCCATTGACTCTTAAGAGCTCCTTTGCCCTTTGACAGGTTTTGTTTTTAGTCCTGCAGGATATCCAAAGTCACCCTCCTCACCAAGAAACCATGGTGGGGTTGCCAGTTTAGTCGCCAACGACCCGACTATGAGACAGGTTGTACTGGAATACATGTTACCAGTAGCACCAACTGGTGACCTGACATACATACATACATAAATTCATAAATGGCATATATTTTTCGCACACAAACGTACATATCACATGCTGAAATACTTAAATATTCTAAGACATATAATCTATGCAAATAAGCACCAACTATATTGATCAATACTATTTGGTATTCTAGTGTATGATAATAGATTAAAGCTATTATTTCTTTGATGGTCATGGTCTTATTAGATAAAAAGGAAACCAGTTTGCAGCACATCACCCTCCAATTTTAATCATTATTCTACAGTTGTATGGACTAGCAAATTCGAGTTGTTAGTTTCTATGGCGATAAAACTAACTTCTATGAAATTTACAAGTAATTAAAATAGAATTGTGTACATAGACAAAAAGAGAAAAGGAGAGAAGAGAAAATATCTCGAAAATGTTCATATAACCATGGACCATTGGATGTGTTGGATATGACATATATATGTATATATATTATATATATATATATATATATATGCACATATATATATATATATATATATATATATATATATATATGCACATATATATATATATATATATATATGCACATATATATATATATATATATATGCACATATATATATATATATATATATATATATATATATATATATATATGCACATATATATATACATATAGATATAGATATATATATATATATATATATATATATATATATATATATATATATATGCACATATATATATACATATAGATATATATATATATATATATATATATATATATGCACATATATATATACATATAGATATAGATATATATATATATATATATATATATATATATATGCACATATATATATATACATATAGATATAGATATATATATATACATATATGCACATATATATATATATATATATATGTTATATATATATTATATATATATATATATATAAAGGATCGATCGACTTTCGTCAAATCGGACCGAGGAAACAATGTTTTCGTCGGTCTTTCCAGTTGCTAGTACTATCTACCGGTCGCAACTCCAAGTAGGAGCAATGTGAAATAAAGTGTCTTGCTCAAGGGCATAACGCATCGCCCGGTCCAGGAATCGAACTCACAACCTCAAGATTGTGAATCCAATTCTCTAACCACTTAGCCACACGCCTTCATATATATATATATATATATATATACACACACACACACACACACACACACACACACACACACACACACACACACACACACACACACACACACGACCTCACATATATATATATATGGAGAAGGCGTTTCCCCGGAGGATGATAAGGGAGGTGCGCTGGAAGAGCCATTCCAACTCACGAGCCTCACACCTGCGTGGTGAGTTGGGAGGTAGCCCTAGGGCCATGGACACCAGAAGTCTCCACTGCCAAGGGCACGATCGCGAACCTGCCGGAGAGCGACGGATATTGGAGAACAAACTTGGTTTTACTAGTAACTAACACGGTGTACTGGTAACACGGTGTAACTTATAACTAACTTGATATGATTCATAAACCATACTAAAACCGTTTCGAGTAAGAATCGATCTCCATTTATGGTGGGGTGGAATTATATCTTCTCAGATCAACAACGTTTGATCTATTGTACTAGGCAAGCTGTTTGTACCATAACAGCGATGGTCTAAGCAAGATCCTTGTAATATTAAGAATATAGCTTTCGGTGCCTTGTGGTGGTCTTTTTCTTTTTTGTAAAGCTTCAACTTCCACTCTGAGATGTAGTTAATCGAGCTCTTTAGTAAATGCAATGCTCAGTGATGTACCATGACAGAGTCGGACTAAACGTGAGTCTACATATCGTAGCTCACAAATGCCTTAAAATCACACCATATCATTATTATATAACACTTATTCAGAGATGCTACATTTAGCCCTTTAAACACGTGTGTGGTAGTCACCGTCTGTTTATTTGATTTGCAGCTAACCCTCTTACAAAAGTCAGTTTCTTAATCCGCTATTAATTGAGATAACCTTTCCACAAAGGATAAAATTAAATTAATTACGGGTTTCATTGCGCAATAAAATTTGTTAATGTGAACTGAAAGATTAATTGTAAATGAAACAACGTAATGCCATTTATGCGCTAAAACAAATTTCAGCTTTGCTTTTGAACTGTCATTAAATAGTTTCAATTTAGCTGACAGATACTAAAGGCACATTATCTCTAACATACAGAAAATACATTATAGCGCAAACCTGAAAGCGCTTTAAATTTCTAATGAATGTTTCCCCTATCTCCGTGTAAACTGTCCCAGTTTGCATTTTCAAAAAATTTAATTTGTCCCTGTTTTCATTGTTGCTGTAAAAAGAATATTATTGCGTTGTAATTTCCCTCTTGTAATATTCAGATGGTAAACAAATATCTGATCACTCCATTAGTGAGTTCTAGAAAAATACTGTCTCTAAAACCGTCATAATAGTTTGCTAACATATCTGAACTAGCAACACATTTGCTGTCTTGAGAACGCACTAAATGTTAACGTGTAAAATGTCTAAATCTAAATTCTGTATTAAGTCAGAAAGCTCAATAGTCTCGGTGCTTATCCCGGTTTCATGTTGTGAAGCGACTGAGAGTGTAAGACTCTCCTCTGGATAGGAAGCCAGTCCATCGTAGTGTTAAATCCCCAGCTATTGCTGGTACTCGTTTCCAGCTGAGTATACTGGCGAATATGCTGGAGCAACG
>OZ024758.1:21587303-21599803 GCA_964016885.1 Eledone cirrhosa
GGAGAAATCGTCAACAAATCCGGATATAATTCTGAAGAAATTAGGAGGAGCAAGTACCTTACCAGCAATACAGAGAAGGGGGATTCCACCGGCCTTGTTACAGATAGATCTTTGATCTGTGATCTTTGTTCTTGAATAGATGGATCTCTGAAGTCTTGAAGGATATGTTCAGCCTTCCAGTTTTCCTGAAATAATAGAAAGAAGTTTACGAACCAGTTTTCGATCACAGTATTTACAAATTTCAGTAAAGTACCAGTAATGCACTGGGTATTTGCTGGCCTTGTGCCTAAAGTAGAAACAAGTATTTACAAATTTCAGGTGGGATACCATTTTTAGCAAGAGTGTAAACGTATCTTTAGAGTGCCTGTGAATTTTGTTTATGCCACACGTGTACTTTCCTGAAAGACTTCAAGCTAATATGCTACCGTCATAAATAAAATACTTTATCTTCCGCTGTTGCAGAACGTATTGTTGAAATATCATTAGTCCAGCTTTTGTTATGCTTATATCATTTTTTTTTTGTTTTATTCCCGGTCTTCTCTAAGCCGTCCAGAAAACAGCTATATTTCTATGTTTATTAAAATATAAGAAAACCACATAGTGGTTACTCTGTATGTGTTTGGATAAGTTACAGATGATAAAAATGCCATAGGTGTGAACAAAGTTTTTACTGCCTCTCGACAAATAAACGATTCTAGAAATCTGATATTTCTACAAAAATGCCATAATCATAGTTTAAGTTAATTCGGGTCTTTTTTTTTTTTTTTGTTCTTTCAAAGTTCTCTGTTCGTTATATGTTACGTGTTAGCTTGGCGGCTTTCATGGAATAGAATAAATAAAAATGCCACAGGCAAATATTCCTGTGTCTTTATTGAATTACTTCCCTTGTGTTGGACAAAGCGTTGGTGAAAGGTTCTTCACAACAACTGCCATAGTGTCTGTAGAAATAATTTCATTCTTTCTCAGAATTCGGTCCTCTCCTCTCTGTCGTCCAGCTAAAGATCTATTCATATATTGTTATACTATTTTTAGGAATGCAATGACAAAGGAATACCCTTTAACTGTAGAAACGCGTTAATGCGGATGTGAATGTTTTACGGGGACAAATTTCTAATACAAATTCCATTTTACTCTCTTACTTTCTTGATAAATAAACACTTTAACTAGAAATGGGACTTTATTTTAATTCATATATAACAGGGAGAAAGACATTCAGACACGCGGACGCGCACATACACGCATACACACACATATATGTATATAAAATCAGTTCACACGGATGGACTTCAACGAAACTCAAGTTATATATGTATGACCCCTTGTATATATATTCAAAGTGAGAGAGAGGTGGGAGAGGAGACACTGCGTTTTGGACAGAAATGAACAGGGCTCAATTTTGGATCTTAGTTAAGCTCTGTTGAAATCATATATGTGTATATGTGTGTGTGTGTTATAGAAGAGGTCTACCTATGTTGCCCAACGTTCATTGACCTGAAGATAGAATATTATATAAAGAAAGTTACGGGCCTTTCCATTCTGAGTTCAAATCCCGCCGTGGTTAACTTTGTCTTTCATCTTTACGGGGACGATAAAATAAAGTACCAGTAATGCACTGGGTATTTGCTGACCTTGTGCCAAAAGTAGAAACAATTTATTATTATTACTATATATATAGAGAGAGAGAGAGAGAGAGAATTCACAAGAATCAAAGCTATGTTATTACATTGAGCTATTTATCTTACTGGTAATAAGGTAGTAATAAATGACTGACCTTCCCTGTTTATAGTTTAAAATATACATAACTATAAAAAGTTTAAAATATACATAGCTATAAATAGTATCCTTAATATTATATATATATATATATATATATATATATATATATATATATATATATATATATATATATATATATATACATGCGGCAGCCTTCATACGCGTACGTACGAAGCATTTGTGTCTCTGTGTATGAGAATGGTTGTGATATCTTCCGGAATAGCAATGTTATCTAACTAATTTCCTCTGATAAGTCATGAATATAAAAACACTCATTCTTTCTGAAGTCAATACATCTGGTCACTCAACGATGATGGATACTTCTTCTAATCGTGAAACATTCTATATATAAATTAGAGGGTAAAATTCGGAAATCAAGGAAACTGGTGACAGTCTGTCTCGGCAACAATTAGTCTATCGGAGATTTTGATAAAAGATTTCGCTAAATTCAACTGGCGTGACGATTGAAATATCTAAAATTCTCAGCCCTGGCTATTTGTCTGAGCTGAGAGTTAGGAAGTCAGAGACAGGGATATTTTCTCTTAGGTTATGGGAAGATAAATTGACGTGAAGAACTGATGATGGGTGGGTTGGTATGACGCAGACATTGGAGATAGAAATGGTTTACGAGGGTTAGACGAGGTGGGAGATGAACGAAGGGCGAGGAAGTATTGGAGAGAAATTTTAAGAAACGTCATTGCTTCTAGTTAGACAAAGAGAAGATACGGTGTTCAGGTAAGGAGGGGAAAGACGCAAAACGTTAAATAGAAGCAAACCGTTAAATACAGGGCGGGCCAAAGGTCACTTCCTATTTAAAAAAATTTAATAATTCTTTTTATTATTAAAATATTAAGGGCGGTGGATTGGCAGTATCGGCAGAGAGTCGGACACCATGCTTTAAAGCATAAATTTTCGGTTCTTTATGGTCTGAGTTCAAATCCCACTGAGGTTAACTTTGCCGTTCATCCTTACAGGGTCGATTTAATCTATACTTGAAATCATTATTAAATTGTTTTTTTTTTCTTTCAGATAAAAGTTAAATAAAAACAAAATCCAATTACGAAATTTAATTTAAAGATGAACAACATTTGTTTTGAGTTAATTTGTAATGTTTTATTAATAAGAATAGGTAACACGTGATTTTTGGCTTACGTTGTAGAATCAAAATGCACCCAAAAATATTATTTATTAAAAAACAACCGAATTATTTATCCAGGAGTGGTATACAGACTTTCAAATATTTCTCATGCACAATTCTTACTAAACGCCGTTTATCACTTTTTATAGTTCACTTGGTTCACTTTACATTCATGATATATTTTGCGACAAACAAAGGTCGATTTCTCATTCATTCCTCCATAAATATTTCTCAAACCAAGTATACTACAGTTATTTGTCTATAGGTTATAAAATTACACGCTAAAAGCCGGTCAAAATCTAACAACTTTTTACAGAATTGAATGTGATTTTAGCGGGATTTAGCTGCTATTTCTAGTGCTTCAAACATCCACTTTCAGGATTGGGTTTCTCGTCTAATTAACAAAACATGATATCATTAAAATGGTAGTGTTCATAATATATCTAATCCTTGATGTAAATAAATTTGTATCCGGTAGGATTAAAACCAACAGAAATGTATATTTAATTCAGAGGTTCTCAAACGTTTTCGACCTCCGTCCTCCTCTCACAGCCACGTAATACTCTCACTGCCCTCAACCCTATTTCCAGAGAGACCTGTCTGCACGCATATTGTAAATAATATATAATAAATTAAATCGTTAATTTATATATAATAAATATCATAATATATACTATATATAAATAAATATTATATTGTTTTATTTTACAGTATCGGTAGAGGGTCGGACGCCATGCTTTCCAGCATAGTTACGTCCCTTTACAATCTGAGTTCAAATTCCGCCGAGGTTGACTTTGCCTGTCATCCTTACGGGGTCGATAAAATAAAGTACCAGTAATGCACTGTGTAATTGCTGGCCTTGTGCCTAAAGTAGAAACAATTATTTGATATATAATATAGTATTACGTCATCTCTACCCACCACTACCAGCACTTTAGGCCCCAGTACGCCACGGGACCTTCTCAACGCGCTCCGAGGGCGGTAGCACCCACTTTGAAAGCCTCTGATCTAATTAATCTCGATCTGTATCATTAATGTTTCTATTGTTATCATTAATTGATATTCTATAACAAATTACAGGTAATACGGGTAGAACAGGTACAACCCTTCAAGTAATATTGATGTCCTTGATTGAATCAATCCTAATGTGTGATTATAATTTATTCTACCAATGGAGGTGGATTGGCAGTATCGGTAGAGGGTCGGGCACCATGCTTTGACGCATAGATTTACGCCCCTTGCCATTCTGAGTTCAAATCCCGCCGAGGTTAACTTTGCCTTTCATCCTTACGGGGTCGATAAAATAAAGTACCAGTAATGCACTGAGTAATTGCTGGCCTTGCGCCAAAAGTAGAAAGAATTATCATTAATTGATATTTTATAACAAATTACAGGTAGTACAGGTAGAATAGGTACAACCCGTCAGGTAATATTGATATCGTTGATTGAATCTAAACTATAATAAAGTAAGGAGTGCGGGACAGCATCCGTTTTATATTTTTTTATTCCATTAATAAAATAAGTTGGATTTCCTTGAATAAATAATGAATGAATATTACATAATTTATCTACTAAATTTCATAGCTGTTGATTAAAGATATTTTATTGTTTATTTAAAGATTCACTTCTTTAAAATTTTCAAACGTCAACACGTCCGGTTAGCGATCGCTTAAATAAACATTCATATATTTCCGTCACCAATTTTCTGCTAATGCAGTTTATATATAATATCGTCTTTTTTTAATGTATCACGGATTACATAAGTGTAACACAGTCTACGTTCAATTTCTGTGTATATTGTCAATCACGATTTTATTTGATGCATCATAGCTACATGCATACATACTTGCGTATAATATCAATATGCACACTACACGTGTTAGCAGAAAAATCACCCGAGGGTTGCTTTTTCTACTAGTCAATCTTAATGTGTCAATGTAATTTATTCTACCAATCCCAGAAGGATACAAAAGTAAAAGTCAACTCCTGTAATATTCGAACTGATAATAAATATAAAGGATGTGTGATATATTTATATAAGCTTCCTACTCTTTTCTTCTTCACTGCCTTCTCCACCCTCCTCGTCCTTCTATCCACTGTAACAAATGTTATATATTAGCAAGCGCATTGATTGAAATTGGCTCCAGCTATATATAAAAACCGTCGTTCTGTTAATGGCATTAATACCATTATTCTCCACTATCATTATATACTGGAAATTTTATTCTTAAATATGTGTATTCTAGCGGCTCGTTCTTACTAATCTCTAGGTAAGGGTTAAAGAAATCTAATTTCATGGTTAATGATTCCTCCAATTTTAAGGTGGAAGGTAATCGATAAACTCCGAGGTAATCTACTCTCACAAGTAATGTGGGCTAGTCGCTCTATAATTATTTCCAACTCATGATTATCTTTGGCATTCATGTTTTTATAAGAATATCAACACCGTTGTAGAATTTACCATAAGAGAATTTACCGACCTGGAAAATAGATGTGAAGCAACCGAAATGAAGCCGCCGTAGAAGCGGATATGATCCGAGGAGTAACTCTATTCCCCCCGTGATTATAAATTATAATCACTGATTCTCAATATATTATTTGGATTTACTAAATTATATAAGTAGTTATATAATTCCCTGGTTGTTTTGTTACGGCAACATTTGTTAGAAGAGTGATATTGTATATATATCTGTACTATGATGTCAACGTGTCGTAGAATGTTTAACATCACTCATTAAAAGAAACACGTAGTCTATTCAAGGGAAATAATTCATTGTCCACATGAAAGCCTACGGCAGACCTTTTCTGAGGTTTTATAACGTATTACTTTTTCTTTGAAGTCTTCAAGCCTCAAAGGACTTCAAGTGATTTATCATAAGACAGGCTCATTGAGGACCTTAAATGAGCAATCGTCACTAATTATATAATAACTATGAAGTAGTAATTATTAATCTGCTTAACTCTGTATTTTGATGAAAATATCAGTATTTAAAACTGATCAAACTATGTTTATTTTGGTTATGCTGACGGAAACATCTTATTTTGACACAGAGATATTCTCAGTAATATCGTAGCTACGAATGTATATTTTCCATCTTTTGTAGAGTTATATCATATTTGAATATATCACACTGATTAAAACTGTGAAATAATACTTATTAATATTACTTATGGTTAGAAAATGATAAACATATGCGAGACAGGATTTGATCTGCATGAAAAATACCGCATAAATGACCACAAAAGGATCAAAGGTAAACTGGAGCAGAATTCTAACGTTGTAACCTCTCTGATCAAAGGTAAACTAGAGCAGAATTCTAACGTTGTAACCTCCCTGCTCAAAGGTAAACTGGAGCAGAATTCTAATGTTGTAACCTCTCTGCTCAAAGGTAAACTGGAGCAGAATTCTAACGTTGTAACCACTCTGCCAAATTGACCGTCTTACTTAAATACTAGAATGTATTAATCGTATTTGTTCCATTTGTAATAATATTGCTATATATCTTGTGTTTGACGTCATTTAACTAAATTTATGTAACTAATAATATTCTTATATAACAAAACAAGATCTTAATTTCCGACTTTGAAATATGATGTTGTACGTTTCCTGAAATATTGAAATCCTCCTTCCTTTAAACAATCGTTGTGACGACTATAACACTGGAAATTGTTTCAATCATATTTGCTTATAAGATCACCAACATAACATTCTTGTTAACTCTTATTTGTCTGCAACTGACATTAATATATGAGCAGTGTTATATTCTAAAGATATCCAGACGAAAATGTGGATCAAAATGTCATAAAATGTTAGTATTTTTTGTCTCAAATTTTGCTGAGTTCAAACTCCGTTTGAGCTCGTTTATCTTTTCATAACTCAGTCACCTATTAAACATCTACTTGTTAAACAATGTTACATATTTCAATCGATTATATCCTACATATATATTAGTGACAGTCTTGAAAAAGAGTGAAGCAGCAGTGGGTGGTGACGACTTGCAGAAAACTGCTTAATTCCACTGCAAGCAGCGAACAATCACATGAACTGAAAAACTAAATTTTAACAGAATAAATTTCTTAGGGTTTTCTAGGCTGTGGTATTAGTAAAATAAAATAAATTTCTTATGGTGTTCTAAGCTGTAGTTTTAGTAAAATAAAATTATTTTTTTAGGGTGTTCTAGTAAAATAAAAGAGATTTTTGGGGGTTCTCTAGGCTTAGGTGTTAGTAAAATAAATAAATTTCTTATGGTATTCTAAGTTGTGGTGCTAGTAAAATAAACTAAATTCCTTAAGGTTTTCTAGGCTGTTGTAATAGTAAAACAAAGTACATTTTTGAAGGTGTTCTAGGAAGTTGTGTTAGTAAAATAATATAAATTTCTTAGGATGTTCTAGGCTGTGGTATTAGTAAAATAAAACAAATTTCTTAGAGTGGTCTGGGTTGTTGTATTCGTCTGTACTACTACAACGTAGCTGCGTGTGAAATAATTGTCAGAATTGGAATTATGGGCTTCGTTTCTTCTAGAGTTGTTAAGATACATAAGAGGATTGTTTCAGTCATTCTGTAATAAAGATAGTTAGAGAAAAATTGGTGAAGTTCTATCCAATTACTTGACAGAAAAATTAAGGGTTTGATATGACAGCGGTTGTAATGTTTCGTGAGAGATGCACTCTTTTTTATAGAATATTTACAAATATTAGGAGTTCCCTGTTATTTATGGATAGTTTACTGAATGTTTTTTTACTTCTATTGTTTTCTCCATTTCACCAACTTTGTAAGTTGCTGAAATATCATGTCATCCTCTACAGCTCTGTTTTTGTCATTCTATCAAGAAATTGAGTAGAACACGCATATGCTTCTACTCTAACTGTAGTAGCAGTAGTAGTAGCAGCAGTAGCAGCAACAGTAGTTGTAGCAGCAGCAATAGTAGTAGTAGTAGTAATACCAGTAGTACCAATAGCAACAGTAGTAGTAGTAATAGCAGCAGATGCTGTAGTAGTAGCAGCAGCTGTAGTAGTAGTAGAACAGTAGTAGTAGTAGCAGCAACAGTATTTGTAGCAGGTGTAGTAGTAGTAGTATTAAGTTGAGGTATCACGTGTTCACCACGTGCAGCGAAAATCTCTTGATGTACTTCGACGAAATTTTTAACAAGAAAATAAATCGGGTTCGTATATCAGAAAACTTTCTCTACGTTTCTTTTACACCTCTTCTTCCTGAGAGGGTGGGGCAGTGACCATTTTGTTTTACACTTCTTCTTCTAGTTCTTCTCCTTCCTGAGAGGGGGGGGGGCAGAGTCCGTTTTGTTTTACAATTCTTCATTTAAAATTTAGAAAACTAAAACGTAGATGAATTTTTGTAAGGATTATTGATTTCTGATTTAGAAACAAAGCTGACAAGTTTGTGCGGAGGGAAAAGTCAATTAAATCTACACCAGTGCATTACTGGTACTTTATTTTAATTTTTGCAAGGATAATGGATTCTGATTTAGGCACAAAGCTAACGAGTTTATGGGGAGGGAAAAGTTGATTAAATCGACCCCAGTGCGTTACTGGTACTTTATTTTAATTTTTGCAAGGATAATGGAATCTGATTTAGGCACAAATCTAACAAGCTTTGGGGAGGGAAAAGTCGATTATATCGACCCCAGTACGTTACTGGTACTTTATTTTAATTTTCGAAATGATAATACAAACGATAAATTACTGTGCATATTTCGTTTTTTACTTGTTTTTATTAGCCCTGTTTTATTTATGCCTGATCGTCTTTTGAAGACAATGAGCTCTGTCCCTAATCTAGACAAAGCGATAAGAAATGTTCATATAAAAATCTAATACTGTTGTATATTAAATAACGTTATTTTGTGATTGTTTGTTTGTCTAATTTCTTAACATTCCATGTAGAGATTAATGTGGACTTTATTACAGGATAACACTGAGAATTCTAGTATCTTTGGATGTGAAAACGAACGCGTACTGTTATTTGTGGCTAATATTTAAATGTTGGATTATTCTGTACTTACACACAATTCTGGTTTTGGTGAAATAGTTTCGTAATATTTATGTGACATTTTTTTACCTTCATTATCGATTCTATCCTTATTGTTGTATAGTTCCTCCTTTTTTATTATGTACCTTTGTATATTTTTCCAAGATTTATCCTTTCGTATTCACTTATTTTTTTCAATTTGCTTATTTTCGTGTGTCTTTTATGTAAACAGAAATATCCCTATTCGAAAAGCACTTCAGTTATTTGCCTGTAACATTTTGATAATATTCTTTTGATTTGGTGCAAACGCAACATTTACATGTGACAGGTAGAGACAATGAAAATGGCACCAACATATTGACTGTTTTATTTTATCCATCACGCAAGTATGAATGAGAATGTATTTCTCTTGAGGATTTTACTCGACATGAATGCCTATATCACATTACCATATCAATTACTTTTACCACAGTTGATATTTGTTTGATTAAGCCTGGGTACAATTCCTTTCATATAGGCATAACTGTGGATATCTACAACAGAATATCACTGAGGAAAACTAAGGTCTCGCTTCGTCCTCACTAGAATTTGACGAAATTGACCGACAGGATCCCAGACCTAATTCGCTTACCGAGTGGGGTGGACCTTGTTAAATCAGACCGGGGGGAAACAATGTTTATATTGCTCTTTCCATAGCTGATACTGTCTATCTGTTGCAACTCCTGGCAGAAAGCGCAATATGAAGTAAAGTGCCTTGCTCAAGGACATAACGCATCACCCTGTCTAGTAATCGAACCCTCAACTTTACGATTGCGAATCCAATTGTGTAACCAGTAAGCCATATGTCTTCACTACACTAGTTCCTATTCAGTAGTTACAGAATTGGATTTGCAATCGTGAGGTTGAGAGTTCGATTCCCTAACCGGCTGATGCGTTTGTCTAACCACTATTCAGGAACTAAGGGAGAAACAAAATTATTAATGGTGAATCACTGTGTGTGAACGTGTTAATAATGGCCTCATGGTCCCAGTGTTTCTTTCACATCTCAAGGATTACCGCCCCCCACCTCCCTTGTGTACAGTTTAAGCCATGATTTTTGCAGTTTTTTTATTTTATTCTCTTGTCATATTTATATTGTTTCTGTAATTAATCTTTCCTGGATTTCTGGAGATTTACATAGAAAAGTGTGAAGGGTCATGGCTTAGTGATTGAAGAGTTGGATTCGCAATCGTGAGGTTGCGAGTTCAATTCTCGGACAGGGTGATGTGTTGTATCCTTGAACAAGACACTTTATTTCATGTTGCTCTTTCTGCCAGGAGTTGCGACCGGTAGATAGTATCAGCAACGGAAAAAACCAATGGAAACATTGTTTCCTTGGTCTGATTTGACGAGATATACCCCACTCGCCCACTCGACAAGAGAATGAGGTTTGGGATCTTGTCGATCGATCAGAGAGAGTATAAAAAATGGCTGTTGATAGCTATTATTTTCCTTTGTAAATTTTATTGTGTTATGGTGTTGCTTGTTGCTGCACATGCATGGACAAACACTGAAAAACAATTATATTTATATGACTAGTGTAATAGAAAAATGTGTGCGCTTTACAATCTTCACATTTTCTATCAAATTTGTAGATCATTTTGCTGGTTCACTGACATAGTTTTGTTGTTGATAAGTTTATTATAAATTCCAGTGATTTATGGAATATAATATAGTCTTTATTCTATGCTTGGCTACTATGTATTTTCAATTCTATTTCTACGATATTTGATAAATTGTTCATCTATTTTATAGTTGAAATGCGTTTGTTTAACTGTAAATATTATTTACTTTTAAAAGGTATATCTTCTGTATCTACTACAGTAAATTCTTTCTATGCTTTCTATGTTATTCTAAAGTATCATCTACTAACTTGCTTCTATATTCGTCTTTGTTTTCTTCTGCAGATATCTTCGTATATTACTTTGTTTATGGAAAAGAACTTGTTTGTTCTACGAAATTTTCCCACTGATATTTTATATGAATATGTGAATAATCTCTGCCTCAATATATGTAAACATATTCTTTGTGTTTTAGAACGGACGATTGTTTTGTTTCTGGTATTATCATCTCTAGATATGTATCTAAAAATGGAGTTATTTTAACACCGTGACTTTAATTTTGATTATTTTTGCTATGGAAATTTTAGGCTAATAATTTACCGTTGTATTTTAATCTTTCGACATCTTGCAGTGTACCTCTAACGAAATCTATACCAACATCTTTGGTGTAGATAGTAGGCTTATCCATTGGTGTCACTTTACTTTCTACTGTGGTGCAATTAAACACAGACAACGTGAGCTCTAATGTAGAATACCTGGGTATTGGATCATTATTGATGTGAAAGGAATGTGTACGTTGGTCCAGTCGGCATTTTGAAATGTGGGGCTGAATTCAATATTGCATATATATATTGCAATGTGTCGTATAGACTTAACCATTCAAGAGTAGATTACTTTAACACGGAGCCAGCTTTGTCCCAGTGTTCAATTGGGAACAATTGGTCGAATTGGCTTAAACCCGGCTCTGACATTTCTCATCACGTTAGAGGAGTTAAATTTAAAACCTCGGTATTTATTACGACTCCGTGAGCTCTAGGTTCAAATTCCACCGAGATTTATTTGGCTTTTCATCTCTCGTGTTGGATAAGTAAAAAGCCGATCTAGAGGATGGAAATTGGCGAGACTGTTAAAAAATCAGACGGAATATTTTGCAGCATCTCTTATCCTATACTTGTTATGTTATTATGCTTCTGTCAGGAGTTTCAACAACTAGACAGTATCAGCAATGGAAATACGATTGGAAGCATAGTTTCAATGGTATGTTCAGCTGAGTGTTGTGCTCCCTTTTTTCAATAAATCATCAGGACTGAACTCTTATAAATGCGACTGTTTATAAATACAAAATATGAACTACCATCCTTTGTGGACAGAAATTGTTAAACACAACAGACCACCAGACAATAAATAACAAAGAATTTATTTTTCTTCATCTATTGGAGAAATACAGAAAGATCGCTAATTATATTTTATTAAGTCCAACAAGACATTCGTTTTTCTCATAATGTAAATTAAATGATAAATTGCTCTTACTGTATTATATGTCATAAATATAACAATATACGGTTTAAAATTGAATATAAAAGTTAAAGTACATATGTTTCATATTTTAAACAAAGAAAATAACAAGAACGTTTTAAAAAACATATTAAATTCAATGTTATATTTTTTTTTTATTTCAATTTCTAAATCTATTCTTAACCGTAAATAATGTGTATCTTTGAAATTACTTTTCTGTCAGACACTATATATTATCATCAATGAAATAATATTTCGAGTAGAAATAAGAATTTCCTCTGCCTTGTTTATTGAATATAATAATTTTGTTGAAAAACTCTTATAGAAGTGCCATCAATATCGCTAACATTTGACATCATGTAACATATTATAAATAACTGAGACACACACACACTGACACACACTGACACTCACACACTCACACATATATATATATACATACACTTTTAGGCTACGGCCAACCACACGAACCTTTAACAGTACCTGA
>OZ024758.1:21602303-21609803 GCA_964016885.1 Eledone cirrhosa
CGCATACTCATACATGCATATATACATATATATATACATATATATAGACATATATATATATACATACATATATATACATCGATATATATACACATATATATATACATTCATATATATATACATCCATATATGTACATCCATATATATATATATATATATATATATATATATACATATATATGGTGGCTGCCAACTCGTTTTCGAGTACGGCCACTACTTTATATCTATGTAGGAGAACCCCTACCGATGCACTGAACGAGTGTGACTTTTTAAACCAGCCAGCGACTTGAAAACTCTGGTACAAACACTACACTTGTGACAATTATTGACACACAGTGCTGGGCCCATGGCACAATGTGACGACAAGTGCAGAGAGATATCCAGATATAAAGCAATGCCTGTGCCGTGAAGCTTTTATAGTGAGCAAAGGCACTGCACAAAGCCAGTCCCACTCTCTTAACCAAGATGATATTTACCAAAAAGAAGAACAAGTCAACATCATTGGATACCATCAGAGTTGCAGGTGTTATATCAGAGCTTTCCTTCTCTTAGAATTCTGCCTTGACAAAGGCTAAGGGGTCATCTCTCCCGGTCATTTTGGATGGCCATTGACTCTTAAGAGCTCCTTTGCCCTTTGACAGGTTTTGTTTTTAGTCCTGCAGGATGTCCAAGTCACCCTCCTCACCAAGAAACCTTGGTGGGGTTGCCAGTTTAGTCGCCAACGACCCGACCATGAGACAGGTTGTACTGGGATACATACATATGTATATACATCCATATATATTCATATCTCTCTCTGTCTCTCTCTCTCTCTCTGTCTCTCTCTGTATGTGTGTATATTTACACACATATATATATAATTGTTTCTACCTTTGGCACAAGGCCAGCAATTATTCCAGTGTATTACTGGTACTTTATTTTATCGACCCCATAAGGATGAAAGGCAAAGTTAACCTTGGCTAGATTTGAACTCAGATCACAAAGGGCTGCAACTCAGTAAGCATGGCATCAGACTCTGTACCGATACTGCCAATCCATATATAATATAATATAAACCGACCAATCAACGATATATAGAGAGATGGATGTTCATCCATGAATACCACTAAATTGAATTTTATACATACATTTTTCTTCTTTATAGCAAAACATCTTTACTGTCTGTAAACAAGCGCTCGACCTTCCTAACTTATGCAAATACTATTGTACTTTCTTATGTTAATGCGTATATATATACATATATATATATAATTGGTGTGGGATGCTTAAAGCGTCCGTAAGCGGTAGGCCATTTGAGCACTCGATGCTCTTACAGAGCAGAGTATAATATCACATAAGAAACGGAGAATCAGTGTTACGACGAATAAAATGTATTAGACATATTGCAATAGTTTCTCTGGCAACCAGCTCGAGGCACGATCGATGTAATGATCGAACCTGACTCAGAAATCGCAAGGTCCTCAGATACGTCTCGATTCTACGAAGCAAAGTTTCCATATGTCCAGTTACACATGCGGGTCTCACTCGGTGGCTTAGATCCTTGCATATCTGACGACCTTGCGATTTCAGAGTCAGGTAAGATCATTACATCGATCGTGCCTTGAGATGGTCGTCAGAGAAACGATTGTAATATGTCTAATAAATTTTATTCGTCGCAACACTGATTTTCCGTTTCTTATGTGATATATATTTATATATATTTATTTGTAAGCGATTAAATGTTTTAAACATAACTTTGATGCTTGCGTATTCTATATTACTGCTCTGTAAAACAACGGATGTTCTTACATTGAACTATTTCTCTTACTGGTAATAATGTAGAAATAAATTACTGACCTTCCCTGTTTATAGTTGTCTATAGTATAGTATATACATAACTATAAATAGTATCTAACAACTTCTAACAACTTCACTCCTCCCTCTTAATATTCTCTATAAAAACCAAACAATTTCTCAATGATATTATTCTGATGAAATGGTAGTTGAAAATAAAATTGAAATATTGAGTGTCTGCATAGTTAAAACATTGTAGATACCAGCTGTTTCCAGGTTGTATAACTGTTATTGAAACACGTGTCAATAAATTCCTTTTACTGAACTGTATCCATTTAAATCCTTCTATATATATATTTATATATATATATTTATATATATATATTTATATATATATATATTTATATATATATATTTATATATATATATTTATATTTATATATTTATTTATATATTTATTTATATATATATTTATATATTTATATATATATTTATATATATATTTATATATATATTTATATATATATTTATATATATATTTATATATATATTTATATATATATTTATATATATATATTTATATATATATATTTATATATATATATTTATATATATATATTTATATATATATATTTATATATATATATTTATATATATATTTATATATATATTTATATATATATTTATATATATATATTTATATATATATTTATATATATATATTTATATATATATATTTATATATATATATTTATATATATATTTATATATATATTTATATATATATATATATATATTTATATATATATATATATTTATATATATATATATATATATTTATATATATATATTTATATATATATATATATATTTATATATATATATTTATATATATATTAATATATATATTAATATATATATTTATATATTATATATTTATATATATATATTTATATATATATTAATATATATATATTTATATATATATTATATATATATTTATATTTTATATATTTATATTTTATATATATATATATTTATATTTTATATATTATATATATATTTATATATTTATATTTTATATATTATATATATATTATATATTTATATATTATATATATATACCACGATAAATTAACGGAGGCATAGGCCCTCGCTATTCCCTGTAAATAATGTGCTCAAAGGAGAAGAAATCCTGAACTCTTTAAAATACAATATGTTGAAAAGGTAACACACTAGAGAGAGATATACAGTGCGCTATCAATAAAACAGGGAAAAAATGATGAACCGTGGCTAACCCATTTCTGTCAACAAATTACTGGTGAAACATATCTTTCGATTTGTACGTGTGTTATATAGTTATAGAGGTATTTATTTACGCTTTAATTTATATTTTTAATTATCGTGTCTATAGTCTGCCTTTCATAGGTTATAGATTCCATACACTGGTGGGTTTTTTCCCAGTTCTATTGATAGCGCACTGTATATCTCTCTCTGGTGTGTTACCTTTTCAATATATTGTGTATATTTATATATATATTTATATATTAATATATATATATATATATTTATATATTAATATATATATATATATATATTTATATATTAATATATATATATATATATATATTTATATATTAATATATATATATATATATATATATATTTATATATTAATATATATATATATATATATATATATATTTATATATATTTATATTAATATATATATATATATATTTGGGCAAAGCTGATGGAATACTTTCCACATCATGCAGATAATGTAACGCTCACAGCTACGTTGGAGAGAATAAAGGTTGAGCTTTTCTAATCGACTCCAATAGTCAAGGCCTGTCATGCCATCTATCTTTTTTGTAATTGACCTTTGGGGTGCTTCAACTTTCATGATACTTTGTTTCGTGTGGGGTGACCACAGTGGACAACAGTATTAAGGTGGGGTCCGGCAAAAGTGGAGAAGAAAAGGATAACAGTGTAGATACCTCTCAACTGGAAAGTTCTGAGAATCCAGGGACACATTCTGCGGGCCATATCAACTTTGATGTTTATGTGAGTGGCCCAGCTTATGTTGTTGTCCACAATTACTCCCAGGTCTCTGATTTATTGGATGCCACTAGAGTTTCACCCGTAGGAAGAGAGTATGGTAGTTTCAGGGCATCCTTTTTTCCAAAGTGGACTAATTCAAACTTATCCTCATTCAACAGCATATTATTCATTTCTGCCCATTGAATAACAGCCAGTAGATGATGACAGTTTGGAGCTTGGAATCATCTGCGAAGATTCTTATGTTGCTTTGCTAGATGATGTCAGTAATGTCATTAATGTAGATGATGATATTTATATATATATATATTTATATTTTTATATATATATATTTATATATATATATATGTGTGTGTGTAGAGAGAGAGCGAGAGAGAAAGTAGGATCAAAGTCATTGTTGCAGCTTATGTACGTGTGTGTATGTGTGCGTATACGTGTATATATATACATACATATGTATATGTATATATATATATATATATATATATATATATATATTGTAGGTGATTCAGTAGATTATATGCTAAGGCGAGGTTATCTTTGATTTCATCCTTACAGGGTCGATAAAATAAAGTACCAGTAATACAATGAGGTAATTGCTGACCTTATGCCAAATGTAGAAACAATTATTATGATTATTATAACTCTACAATCCTAACCTAGAATACTATAAAAGCCATTAAACAACAGGGCACAATTAACACACTCCCCCTCCTTATATATCTCGGAACCGAACTGTAGAAACATCCACAACAGTTTTCCAATTTCAAGGACCACAAACCAATGATAAATGTAAATCTTCTCCCTTGTAGATCAACATAGATAAAGGACATCTAAGTAAATATAGACTACATAGGTTCACTTTGATGTTGAGAAGTTGTTACTTATTTATGAAAACTTGAAAGGTGATCCGCTGCTTGCAAGGCATACCCAATAAGCAGATATATAGATACAATTACATATGTATATATGTATACATATGTATATATATATATATATGTATGGAGGGGGGTATTCCATCTCACCCTCTTTCTATATAATCTTTTATAACTTATCTCTGTCTTCTGAAGAAAACCTGTGCCCACAACGCAATGTATCTTTCCGTATTATTTGTTTTGTTGCTTCCCTTTAACTTTCGCATACATATATATGCATATATATATATATATATATATATATATGCATATATATTTTTTTTTTTTTGTTCCTCATAATCGTCTATTTCTCCCTGTTTTTATATATATATATATATATATATATATATATATATGTAGGAGGTGAGTTTTATTGTAGCACAATAAAGCAATGCCTTCTTTGCCTTCTGCGCTCATTTTTAAACAAACTATTTACGCACACATATTACATTACATAAAACAAACTTAAACCCTAACTAATTCCTCTAAATTCATAACTCATTCATTGTTCTACTTCTTTTCACATTATATCCTTAATAGCATTAATATTTTTATTTTATTAATACATATTAATAATTTCTTTTCCTCGCACATATTATTAAACCCTTCAATATACAAACCTTAATTTAATATTATTCTTAATCCCTTTTTCTCTTCGTGCATAAACCTCATTAACTTTTAATTTCAAATTCTTTTAAATTATCTATTATCGTCCAACGGCTTTTTAACTTCTCTCTGTGAGACAATATATTTTTTTTTCTCAGTTGATAACGGCTATCTCTCTCTCTCTATCACCCATCTCTCCTCCTCTCTCATCCTTCCTTCTTATACTCCTCCCCCACCATTCTTTACTATCATCTCCTCCTCTTCCTTACCTTTTCCACCACCAACCCCTCACTTTTTCTCAATCTCATACATCAATCTTAAATTATTTTTCATATGTTGATTTAAAACTTCACTATTCACAAGTGTTTTTTAAGCTTCATATCATGTATCCCTATTTTATCTGATGAAAACGCAGATATCATCCCATGATGATATTTGTTTTTGAAATGCGCATAATAAAATACTTGGAACTCTTTTAACCATCTTTTGATCTTATATTATATAGATATAGGGCAGTATCGGTAGAGGGTCGGACGCCATGCTTTCCAGCATAGTTACGTCCCTTTACGATCTGAGTTCAAATCCCGCCGAGGTAGACTTTGCCTTTCATCCTTACGGGGTCGATAAAATATAGTACCAGTAATGCACTGGGTAATTGCTGGCCTTGTGCCTAAAGTAGAAACAATATTATATATATATATATATATATACAGATATATATACAGAGAGAGAGATTTATGTGTATGAATATATATAAAACTACATGCATATGTTTGTAAATGTGTAAGTATATATATATATATATGTATATGTGCGTGTGTATAATTGCAACGAAACACGTGTCAGAATTATTAATAAATGAAATATTGAATATCAATCTCTCAGCCTCGATAATTTTTCCACAATCTCTTATCAAAATATATATATATAAATGAAGTTTTTCCGTAAGAAAGGTAAAGGAAAAGAGTGTTCTATGTAGGCTACAGACCTTTTTAGTTATGTAATAAACAACAAAAGATAATTAATTAATTTACCAGTGGTTTCTTGAGGACATATATTCATATCTGTCTTCAGTCGTCAGAAAGAAAAATATGGAAGTATATTATTCTTTCTGACGACTGAAAACATATAAATATATGTCAACAAGAAACCACTGGTAAATTAATTAATTATCTTATGTTGTTTATTATATAACTATATATATATATATATATACACAGAGATATCCACGGTAAGTTGTGGGGTCTATTCTGAATGAAGAACTCAATGTAATCCATATGTTGAAAGTGTTGTAGGTTAAGATAAATCCCGGAAAACAATAACACATTAAAAGGCAAACAGAGTCATGATATAAGTTAAAACAATGAAATAAAAAATCAAGTCATTAGAGATATACTTCACTGCTTTACGATCGTTTCTAGATGATGATAATACATTGTAGCTATACCTCTATATTGATATATGTAAGATTAGTTACAAAATATCAGATAAAGAAAATATTTACTTACATGCATATCACCAGCTGTTTTCAAAAGCAATCATTGCTTTTGAAAACAGCTGGTGATATGCATGTAAGTAAATATTCTCTTTATCTGATAATTTGTAACTATCCTTACATAGATCAATTACTGGCTATAGCTACAATGTATTATCATCATCTAGAAACGATCGTAAAGCAGTGAAGTATATCTCTAATGACTTGAAGTTTTATTTCATTGTTTTAACTTATAAATATATATATATATATATATATATATATATATATAATGGTTTATTAACTGTTGTGGAACTACCTTCTATATATATATATATAAACTTGTGTGTGTCTTTTTATTTGTTCATATGGGTTTGTATGTATATATACTATGTCAATAATTCGTTCTACATTCCTAAGTCTTTATATATTTAGATACATATATCATATCATTATCCTATGCTAAAAGCTTATGAATAAATAAAACGTGCAAGCAGAGAAACAGTATAAATAATAAAATATATCACATATGTATAAATCAGAAAGTGACATCTAGTTTTACATATTTTAGATCTTAAGATAGCGATCAATACATTATTGACTTTTTTCAGAGACTGAATTGAACAGTATCATCTTTTGAGTCTCTCGTAAAAGGAGAATTAAAATTTCACC
>OZ024758.1:21614803-21622303 GCA_964016885.1 Eledone cirrhosa
TTATAAACAATGCAATTATTAATAAGTAGAGTTGAAATTAATGCCTGCAAGATTTGACAACTCTAGCACCACTCAGCGGGATTTGAACTCAGAATATAAAGTTACGTAATTATATACCACAAAGCATGTTGTCCGGCTCTCCACCGTTTCAGCCAATCAACCGCTCTTAAGGAATTAAATCAAAAATAGAATTTACCCACACATTTCTATGTCCATTAAATGTTATGTTTTCGTGAAAACAGACTTGTCATTCATTTATTTGTCACAGGATCTGACATATTTTAAAAGGAATATAAATATATTTGGCTATGTTATTATTTATTTGGACATTTTAATGTTGACTTCGTTTCTAATGTGTGTATTTATATATATATATATATATATATGCATACATATACTCGTGTATATATATATGCATACATATACTCGTGTGTGTATATATATATATATATATATGCATACATATACTCGTGTGTATAAATATGTATGCATACATACATATACTTCTCTCTCTCTCTATATATATATATATATATATATATATATATATATATATATATAGTGTGTGTGTGTGTGTATATATATGCATATAAATATGTATGCATTACATATACTGGAGTATATATATATATATTTTTTTTTTAAGTATACATATACTCGTAAATATATCTATATATATATGTGTGTGTGTGTGTGTGTGTAAGCGTTCAATGACGAGAGTATGACATTCGTTTTATTTCTCATGTCCCTCTGTATTTCTTTAACATTACATTATAGTTATTTTTTGTAGATAACGTGTTATATAGACGTATTAAATCACTTTACATTATTCGAAACCCACGTGCTTTATGATATTTGCATATAAATATTAAACATATATCTACTATTAAATTCAAATTTGATGCTTTGAATCGCAATATCTATATTTATGTATTTGCATTTTTCTGATTTTACTCTAATATTTCTACTTGCTACGAATATTTTGCAATAATTTATTTGTTTAAATTATAGTCTTGCTAGCCATAAATATTATTTGCACGAAACACGAGAAATATTAGAATTATCCTAAACATTTATGAGAGAAATAAACAGTAAAAAAAGCAGCTGGTATGCTACAGCTACATATTTGTTTAAGTTATATTACTAAATAAAACTGACAAAGGCTTTCGATAAATATATATATATATATGTATATATTACCTTTCGGAAGGTCAACATTTAAATATTTTTCCATCATTCTTAAACAACAGAATCCAATATAGGGATTCACTAGAAGTATTGCAGTAACAACAGAAAGAGATGAGATGCATTTTCATTCAACTCGTGAGCGTATAAGTTTACTCGTTTGTATCCAAATATATCTTTAAGTCCGCAATACCAAATATAGGCAACATACCAAGACACTGGTGCATCCTATTCAATCTTAGCTTTTCACTGAATCCACAGTAGAAAACACCAGTAATCCCATTGATATTAGTGAGGACAAGTACGACTTCTTTTTACTTCGTCTGTCTCAACCCCGTGGCAGACCTACCAACCTCTAAGAACCCAAACGAAGAACCATGAAAAATAGTGCTCCAAAATGGTGAGAAATGAGGCAAAATGGGGAGATTTTTCATGATGAAAGCTATACCAATTTTCATAAGAAAAACCATCTCTTATCCACCCCAAAGTGAGTAGGAGATCACCCTATCAGACTGGGAGAGTTGACAGGTCTACCGTGGGCTTATTAGGACGGTGCTTATCCCCAGTGCCTTTGGTGCTAAGCGACTGAGAGTAGAAGACTCTACCCCGGGACAGGGATTAATTTTCCAGCGGCAGCTGTTACTTATCTCGGTTGAGTGTACTAGAGCAATGTGAAATCAAATGTATTGCGCAAGAACACAACACAACAGCCTTTCCAGGAATCGAACCGACGGCATAACGATCCTATGTCAAGCACCTTAACCATTAGGTCATGCGCCTGCACAGGTACGACGGAGCTTACGTCTATAAGTTGAATTTCTCCTATATCATAGATACATTATTTAAACAAACAGCGGTGAATTGGCAGTATCGGTAGAGGGTCGGACGACATGCTTTTCAGCAAAGAGTTACTTCCCTTTACGAAGTGAGTTCAAATGCCGCCACGGTTAACTTTGCCTTTCATCCTTACGGGGTCGATAAAATACTGGATTTGCTGGCCTTGTGCTAAATGTAGAAACAATTATTAAAACAAATATTCAAACTTTAGATGCAGGGTTATTCTGAGATAGGATCTTTCAATCTGGAACCACGTACACGGCCCTAAGTTAAATGGATATAAGAAATATTTAAACAGCACTTCCAAGTAGTTAATTCCCTAGATTATAACCAATAAATACTTTTAAATCCGTGGTCAAGTTAACAGAGGTGTATCTAATATGTCCTCTGATATTCTGCTTGTTATTATATTAACTAATGCGGTGGATTGGCAGTATCGGTAGGGGGTCCGACGCCATGCTTTCCAGCATAGTTACGTCCCTTAACGATCTGAGTTCAAATCCCGCCGAGGTTGACTTTGCCTTTCATCCTTACGGGGTCGATAAAATAAAGTACCAGTAATGCACTGGATAATTGCTGGCCTTGTGCCAAAAGTAGAAACAATTATATTAACTACTGCATTGTGAAAATGGGTTTAAATAAGAAACGATTTTTTAAACAATTTTTTTTACCTGAATGTAAGAAGTAACAAATCAAACACAGAAAATCCAATATCACCTGACTTAACCCCTTTTCAATAATATTGTAAAATGAATTGAATTTTAACGAGACCTTAATTAGCAATTAGTAAAATCATTTAACATTTAACCCTACAAATTGTTTGTCAGATGTAGGAAAATTCAGCAGTATAATAATAAATTTTGTGGGTCCTCAAAGAACAGACCCCAAGAAGCCGAATGCCATTCATCCATAGAGATATTCTTCTTAATGGAATATGTATAACAAAAGCAGTTCTCGATTAAACTATATCAAGCCTTACGAGAGATATAGTTTATTCATCTCCACACACGTCTAACTAATGTTTTGTTCAATATTTTTCTGCTTGAAATTTTCCCAGAACTTGTCATGCTCCTAATTTCTAGATATCTAATGTTTTTGATGCGTCTGTTTGTGAATATTTGGATATTTCGAAGGATATATGTATTCATTCAGGAAATCCTGGCAATATATGCCTACAGGTTTATAATTTTGTAATTTATAATTCTCAAAATAATACATCTGGATCTGTTTGAATCCTTAACTTCTTAACATCACACTTCATGTAAACGTGAAAGGATTCCCTTTCCTTCAGGATGTTATCTTCCACCATCTTGAATTTTTATGGTCTCTGTCTTACCAACGCTAACTCTCTATTACGTTTTCATAGTTAATTCTATCTTCCTTTCTCATATTGTCAGGCGTCTGCTATGGTTGCGTTTTATCGGATCTTGCTTTTCCACTTACCGTATGCCTGCAGCTTTTGTTTGTGCAGATCCATGCATCGCCCACAATTTTAAGTTCAATAGAATTCGACCATAGTTTAATGGCTAGCGATGTTACATAGCTTTTAAATGATATACATGTCTTCTAGTACTATGATATTAATGAGTGGTCGATTTATACACACATATGTTCCTCTACACATTCCCATTTACATTTTTAATAAGATTTGTTCCAAGTACGATCTCAAATAGTATAAATTAATTATTTTATAAATTGTTCCCGTACTTTCTAATACCTAGAATGACGTTCTTGTAAGATCCTTTTGTGGACTTGTTAAGATATTTCAGCTGGAAGCCTGACACCTTGATGTGGATAGTATTTTTCTTCATTTATTACCCCATTTCTACTCTTTAACATTCAGTATTTTTATTTTATGTTTTAGTTGCATCTTTTGTGATCTATGCTAATATTAATTCCACTTTTCTTTATGACTCACGATAGCATTGAAATTTGAATTAGTGTTTCTCCTTTTATGCTTACATTTTGATTATGCTTGTGACATTTTTAATATCGATACAGAATTTGATAGGTTTCTTTCAAATAACTCATATTTTGTTTTTAAAGAATTCTATTTTTACTAAAATGATATGTCGTAGCGATGTCATGTCATAATCTTTTTCTTTCTCTATTTCTTTCTTTGTTTATTTAAAATTATATGTAATAAATATTAGCCTGGTTCCTGGATGTGCCATAGAGGTTCTTTGTTTATTCAGCCATAATTAATATATTCTTACTCTTTCTCTCTATCTTACTGTGAGTCCGTTTTTATATTCTTGGTATATGTTAGGTCATGTTCGTTTCTTTCCCAAGCAGCCCAATATTTCTTTAATACTGTTATTATGTTTGTTTCTGAAATATGTCCTCATCCTTTGTTCTAACTGACAAATATCCAGTGGGTCCTGTCAGAAGCAACCGTCTCCAATTAATCCGATTAGATCCCCAAGCATGGCCAGCCATGCTCATGGATGTAATCGAATCATCTTGCTCGGAGTCTACCCCTGGGTCTCTTCTTGCCGGTTGGTTTTACGCGTAAAATATGTCCAGCGATTCTTTCCTGAAACATTCTAACCCCATGCCAATAGTATCAGAGCTGTGATCTCTCAATTCGGAGAAGTAGCGGCTCTATCTGGAGTGATTCCAGCGATTCTTTCCTGGAACATTCTAACCACAAGCCCATAGTATCAGAAAAGAAGTGGCTCTACACGGAGTGACACACCAGTGATCTTTCCTGAGACATTCTAATCACATGCCCATATTATCGGAGCTGTGATCTCTCAATTCGGAGGAGTAGCACCTCTACCTGGTGTGACTCTCCAGTAATTCTTTCCTAAGACATTCTAGCCACATACCCATAGTATCAGAGCTGTGACATCTCAATTCGGAGAAGTAGCGCCTCTAGCTTGAGTAACTCCAGTGATTCTTTCCTCAGACATTCTAATCCATATTGTAAAATACTATTGTGAGAATTGCTATTGTAAGTCTTATTAGAGATTTATGATGGTTCAACATTGATGAAAGCCGAATAATTATCTGGTATTACTTGTTGTTTCCTTTGAGATATTTTAGTCATATTATTCTATGTTTATTTCTGACTTTTGTTTTCAAATTGTATTGATTTCTAATGTAAGGGGATTAAACCTTTCAGTTATTCAACTTTTGGAATCACATGATTCATATGCTGCTTTAGAATATTGATTGTGCATCTCTATTATTCCAGTTTCTATTTCTATTTCTTTCTCGTCGTGTTTATAACTTTGTATATTTTATAAAATATTTGTGAAGGTTTCTTATTCCCTCTTGCTATATACCTGTCTTATATTTTTGTCACTTGATTTATATAATCGTATTATGTATGAAACAAGTAGTAGCTTTAAGAATTATTCTTTTCTCGGTCCATTATACGAGAGTATCTTTCTATTCTCTACACAGAACATCTACAGGCTTAAGCTAACGGTGTAGTCGCTGTATTTTTGCTTTTTGCTTTTATTTAGATTTATATTATCTTACAGCGAAGATTATAAGTGTATAATCTCCGACTTGAAAACGATTAACATAACATACTGTTGATTTATGTCTTTATAATTCAAAATTGATATTTTCCCCTTAAACATATTTTCTATTACATTTGTATTCAACGTTTTTACGGTTTCATTTAGATTCTTACTCACTAATGACTCTGGATTTTCCTTTGAAAATTGTTTTTTATATATATATATATATATTTTTTTTTTATGTCATATTCAGCTGGTGTTGAATATCTATCAAGTCTAATTGTTTGTTTGTTTATTTGTGTCACCTTTCGTTATTGTTAATTCCGAGGTATTAATTGTGATATTCTTAAGTTGTATGCCTAACATTTAAACCTCTCTGTATACTTTATTTTTTAATCTTGGGTAAAATAGCATCAAAATATATGTTTTATTATAATAAATGCAGGAAAATGACAAAAACGTGATCTTGAATTCTATGCCTGTGTTAGTATATATATATATATATATATATATATATATATACTAGCACAAGCCTATATATATATATATTAGCACAAGCCTATATATATATATATTTGTTGGTAGTTCATTATACTGAGTTCCTCTGCCCTTTGCCGGGTCTTGTTTTTCATCTCACATGGGGTCCAAAATCACCCTCCTCACCAAACAAGCTTAGTGGTGTTGCCAAATTAGTCACCGACCATGTGCATGCTGTACTGGGTTACATGTTACCAGTAGCGCTGAAGAGGTACCTGACATATACATATACCTATACATATATATACATAAGTATAAAGAATCTTCTCAAGTGCAAAATTGCTATAAAGATAACTTATAGTATAGGATGAAGACCTTTAGAAGATGTAAAAAGAAATTGCTATCAGCCCCTATCGGATTCACTTGTACATAGCGGCCGAAGGAAACATCTTTTTCAGTCTTTTAAGAGTCTTCCCTTTCATTTTTTTGAAAATTTCGATTTTTCGATTTTTTCTTTTTTTTTTAAATTTCGATTTTTCGATTTTTTTTCATTTTTTCATTTTTTTGAAAATTTTGAATTTTCGATTTTTTTTCATTTTTTTGAAAATTTCGATTTTTCGATTTTTTTTTTTTTTTTTTTTTTTTTTTTTTTTTCGATTTTTCGATTTTTTATTTTTCGATTTTGGGATTTTTCGATTTTTCGATTTTTCATTTTTCATTTTTTTCAGGGTCTTTTAATCATCTTTATAGCATCTCTGCGCTTGACCACACTCTTTATACATCTATATATATAAAGTTGTAGTTCCTGTTTGTTTGTTTGATTGGTTGTTTGTTTGTTCTCGAACTCCTCCTATGGTTTTAGAGCAAATTTCAATAATAATTCCACTCTAATGGGGGATAAACCCCCTATAGTGAAAATGTTGACCAATAAATGGAACAAGATTTCATGAACTCCTCCTATGGTTTGGGAGATATACCTCCATAACCATATATATTCTGAAACTACATTGCCCAGGGTACTTGGATAAGTATATTTCATTTTAATCAAAGGGTTCCCCGTGGCACAAACCCCCGCTGAAATGTTTTTCTCTTCGATTTATATGAAATTGAAACCATAGGTAAATGATAAGATATGAAGCCTATTCACAAGTGTTTTGAATTGATATTTTGAAAAACATTATTTACAAGAAACAAAATAGGAATAAGATTTAATAATGTAATTTTTATGTAATATATTACAAAGAGTAATATTGAAATGCAGAGTTTTTCTCCATAAATTATATCACTGATTTAAAATCAATCATCATTTTCTTACAAAAGAAAATGTGTGAAACGCAGCAAGGCGCAGGTAATTTGGCTAGTGTATATATATATATATATATTTATACATGCATTTTCAATCTACAAGGTCTAGAATTTCTACTAGAAAATACAAAGGATTCCTGTACAATGAGGATAGAACGTGAGGGAGTGTTTAAGAAATGTAAGCTGCCGTACTACTTGTGTTTATTTAAATAGAGAGATACTA
>OZ024758.1:21624803-21637303 GCA_964016885.1 Eledone cirrhosa
TAGACGGTCGGATGCCATGCTTTGCAGCAAATAGTTACGTCCCTTTATGGTCTGAGTTCAAATCCCGCCGAGCTTAACTGTGCCTTTCATCCTTACGAGGTCGATAAAATAAAGTACCAGTAATACACAGTTTTGTGCCAAAAGTAGAAACAATTATTTTTTCAATCCCTGCTGAGGTTAGCTTCGCCTTTTATCTTCACAGGGTCAATAAAATAAAATACCAGTAACGCACTGAGGTCGATTTAATCGACTTTCCCCCTCCACCTAAAATTGTTGGCTTTGTGCCTAAATTAGAAACAATTATTTTCTCTCCTGTCTACACTCTGTTGTTAAAATATTGTCAGGAACGAGTATTAAATCAATCGAATCGCTTATGATAGAGTACATTACAGGAATATCGATATATTAATTACCTTTAGTTTTATTCTTCCTTTGAGAAGGTTTTATTGTGGCCTAGTCAAAACTGTCTCTGTCTACCAATCATAAACTAGTTTTTTGTTCAATCTCCCATTACATTCATATATTTCATCAAAATCAAAATACAATATGTATTTAATTGATATGTGAGCCTGTCTCTGATTTTTAGTTAGATTTATTGAATGACTATACAATCATTATAGTCACAAACTGTTAGATTTCTCTCTCCCGTCATCAAATAAATATTTATTCAACTTGATTCTTATACTACATTGGCCAACAAAATATTTTACTGCTACCTAAAATATTAAACTCGGTTGTGTTCGACGAGTCGTATGTAACTATTCATATACAGGGGTGTGAGAGAGAGAGAGAGAGAGAGAGAGAGAGAGCATCTGTATTTATATGCCTGATTATAAATGACATATATTTCAATTTCAAGGTTACTTTGCAACCACACAAGCAAGCACAAACGTCTATATATATATATATTAATATATATAGGAACGACGGCTGAGCTCAAGCCGTTTCGACGGCTAATTCTCACCACAGAGAATTACCCACTCTACTACCCTAAGTATTGAGTACTTTGGTGCGTTATGGTCCACCTGGTTCCTTACCACATTTCCTTCGTTATATATATATATATATATATATATAAAGAGAGATAGAGAAAGAAAGAGACTGATCGACAGGGAGACAGACATAGATATATACAAGTACATATGAGCCTATATATATATATATGTCAGGTCACCAGTTGGTGCTACTGGTAACATGTATCCCAGTACAACCTGTCTCATGGTCGGGTTGTTGGCGACTAAACTGGCAACCCCACCAAGGTTTCTTGGTGAGGAGGGTGACTTTGGACATCCTACAGGACTAAAAACAAAACCTGTCAAAAGGGCAAAGGAGCTCTTAAGAGTCAATGGCCATCTAAAATCACCGGGAGAGATTACCCCTTAGCCTTTGTCAAGGCAGAATTCTAGGAGAAGGAAAACTCTGATATAACACCTGCAACCCTGATGGTATCCAATGATGTTGACTTGTTCTTCTTTTTGGTAAATATCATCTTGGTTAAGAGAGTGGGACTAGCTTTGTGCATTGCCTTTGCTCACTATAAAAGCTTCACGGCACAGGCATTGCTTTATATCTGGAGATCTCTCTGCACTTGTCATCACATGGTGCCATGGGCCCAACACTATGTGTCAATAATTGTCACAGGTGTAGTGATTGTGCCAGTTTTCAAGTCGCTGGCTGGACTAAAAAGTCACACTCGTTCAGCGCATCGGTAGGGGTTCTCCTACATGGATATAAAGTAGTGGCCGTACTCGAAAACGAGTTGGCAGCCACCATATATATATATATATATATATATATATATATAAAGAAAGTGTGGTAAGAAACCAGGTGAATCATAACGCACCAGAGTTCTCGATACTTAGGGTAGTAGAGTGGCTAATAGGAAAAAGTCTCTACCCCGACGTCTGAACTCCGGCTGTTTCGACAGCTAGATCCGACAGCTATATATATATATATATGTATATATACATATATATATGTATATGAAGAATGTATGAATATGATTATATATGCATGTATGTGTGTTTGAGCATGTGTGTGCGTGTAATGTTTACATGCCAGTGTGCCTATGTTTAAATATATATGTACATACATATATATGTTTATGGGATTAATATATTTAATAGTATTTTAATATATTCGTATTATATTTGTCCCCCTACATCTCACAAGACCATATTAGGTTTATATATTTTATCTATTCAGTTATTTTTACGGTATTTAGTTTATTTTATAAGTTACATTCCTGGTATTTAGCTATAACTGTTTGTAAATTACTTTTACCCGATGTACATAGTCAATCCATTATGTTAAGAGATCTTTGGAAAATATTACACCTCTTTATAGACAAAAATTTAAATAGTAATTTGCACACACAAACACCACACTCACCTATGATCATTTTTGCTTTTTCTCTTTTCAACTTCACTGATCATTAAGTTTCGATTTTATATGAACTTTGATTTTCAAATATGAATTAAAATCCTCTATAATAGGTATTTTACTTTTAAGTTTTTAACTTTCGATCTATTCAATTCTGATTTACTTTGATTTTTTTATGTTCATTGAATTAAGCTATAGAAATTTTCCAATTTCTTTCGCCTTGACCTATACTTTGCTACGAATTCTATGAAATCGCTTACATCTACATTACACATATTTGTATGTAGGGATCATCACATGAACAAGCACATACACAAATATACACAAACATACACGTAAATCTATGTGTTCGCCACACACTTCTAACATAACTGTCTCTTTCTCCTATTCATCTCCGACGACCATTAATTTTCAACATAATATCATCTATATAATATAAAATAGGAATTACATTCTAATTTATCTTCAATACATTGAGTTTCCATTTTATTTTTGGTTTACTACTCTTTGCCAGGATTTTCAACTGGATAAATTAAATTAGAATTTGCTAGCAATATCTAAAAGTATACCAAAATATCTATCTTCTCTCACATAAGTAAGCACCCATCAGCATAGCTTTTGTTGAAATTCTTCTTGTATAAATAACTAATACTATATATTTTAAGTATTGTTTGAATTCGCCTCGAGATACGAAACCTGAGGGTGAATAAAATACACACATATAATACATTTGAATATATTTCAATATTGCGTACGTTCAACAGTAAATATTCACTGTTATATATATATATATGTGTGTGTATGTGTGTGTGAAAGAGAGAGAGAGGTAGAATATATTTCAATATTGTATACTTTCAACAGTAAATATTCGCTATTATATATATATATATGAGTGTGTGTGTGTCTGTATCTGTATGTCTGTCTGTGTGTGCCTGTGATGTGTCTGTGTGTATATGTGTGAGTGTGAGAATATACTTCAATATTGTGTCCTTTCAACAGTAAATATTCGCTTTTATATATATATATACATATGTGTGTGTGAGTGTATTAGTTTTTGCGTACGTGTGTCTGTGTATGCTTGCCTCTGCATGTGTGTATGTGTGTATGTATGTACATAAGTGTGTATGTATATATATGTATATATATATATATATATATATATATGATTTCACCTAGTAGTACCTTTTTTTTTATAGACTTTTCTAATTTTATCATATTTCTTGGTGAACGATGTTTTATTCCACACATAACTGTTTCTACTTTAGGCACAAGGCCAGCAATTACCCAGTACATTACTGGTACTTTATTTTATCGACCCCGCAAGGATGAAAGGCAAAGTTAACCTCGGCGGGATTTGAACTCAGACTGTAAAGGGACGTAACTATGCTGGAAAGCATGGCGTCCGACTCTTTACCGATACTGCCAATCCACCGCCCTCATAGATAATAGTAGTTGTAATATTAATAATAATATCATCACCATGATCACCACCCCTACTACCAGCACCACTAATACTACTACTACTACTACTATTGCGTGCAGAACGCTTTCGATGCGATGTCCTGCTCGCATCCTGGACAGGTCCTTTTGGCAGGATCTCTGCCAGGGCGTCCGTGACTGTAGATTTTGTCTCGATCTGGTAGAGCTCCTCGGTAGCACTGCCAGGCCAGAGACCTCTGGAAGTTATCCATAGGCCCTGGACGGAAAGTCCTCCCGAACAGACTGGTCAGTTCGTCCTCCTCGATGCCTAGAGTTTCCCCGAGAACGTCGTCGCACTTATACTCCACTAATCCCCTATAGAATGTCGAAGTGGAGTCTCCGCTGATTGCCGTTTCCGCTTGGTAGAGGGCTGTGAGCGCCTGTAGGCACTCGAGGTACCAGATAGATAGATAGATATACATATGTATATATATATATATATATATATATATTATATATAGATAGATAGATATACATATGTATATACATATGTATATATATATATAGATACATATATAGATAGATATGTATATCTATATACATATGTATATGTATAAATATAGATAGATAGATATACACCTATATATATATATATATATATATATATATATAGTAATAATAGTAAAATTGAAGACTAAAATCCAAAGAGGTTAGTTTCAGAAGATCCCGTTAAGGGTGAAAGCAGCGATTCTTTGCTTAAACTTTAATCTGTTATTTTAATAAATATATATATATATATATATATATATATATATATATATATATACATTTATATATATATATATATATATATAAAGTCTGTTTTCTTTTCATGAATTGTATATTAGAATATGTTTTGTTTGTACTTGTTAAGGTTTTATTTATTATACTTAATTTCATGTTCGTAGTTCTTATCTTTCATCACGTTTGCAATGTTGTCTTTTCCAAAATAATACTTATATCATAAATAAATGTAGTATGCTTCGTTGAGTATATTTACTTAGTTCATGTCTTTAAATCCTGTTCTTTCTTTCAAATATATAATATAATTTAAATACTTCCTTTTACGTTTATTTGTTATGAAGCTGTTAACATGCACTTTTTCCAACGGCAACTAAATCTGTACCTTGTTCATGCTTTTCTTTTATGCTGGTTTGCTTCATTTGTTCAGAATATATGTGAGATAGTTTACCTTGGGAATTTTTTTACTGTTTTGATTTCAAATGATTCGCTTCATATCCTGTCTAGCAGTCTTTGGTCTGCTTCATTTACGTTCATTATGTAAGGTATATAAATTGTATATGCTTTATATTTTGTTCTAAAATGTCATCAAGTTAGTTTTGCTTTGAAATTAGCGATATCCCTTGCCTTATCTATCTCCATGAAACACTTTTGTAAACGTATATCATTTTAGATTTTATCGACAGAGGGCTAAATATTTATACAGCCTATTGGTCAAATAAATAAACTGTTTCTTAGAAATTATATGACTGGAGTTGGAAAATAGTCACATCTCCGTCCGTTATATTTATACTATTCCATGGTCTAAAATTAAATTATTTTAGAAAGTGTTGCAGATAAAATTGTGATAATAATAATTTCATAAACTTTCAAAAATCTACTTCTCTTCCGTCTTCTTCTCCTTCTGTTTCTTCTGTTTCCTCTTCTTCTTCTTCGCCCATTTATTCTTGAGAGGGTCGCTGGAGCCCATAAGCGAGACAGCCAAGATCATGGATGTCATCCAAGCATCTTTCTTGGGGTCTACCCCCCAGGATTTCCTGGCAGCTGGTTTTGCTCGTAAAAATCTGTCTAGCGATTCTTTCCTGAGACATTCTAACCACATACCGAATTGAGAGATCATAGCTCCGATACTTTAAAAAATTGTCTCACAAATTTCTCTTGGATAGTTCATGTACGAGGTAAATACATGTCATTCTGTAATATATATTTGATTTTATGATGTCTTTAGGTGTATGAATTCTAAATGCAGTTTTCTTTAGAGTGGAATCAAAAATACCGCAAATATTTTTGACTCACAAGATTCATTTAGATATTTGTTATATTCGGAAAACTTTTTCACATTCGAATAGTTATTTCGTATATTATATCAGAGCTTAAAGAGTTTGGATGCTGTAGTAGTTTCATTTGTTGTTCAGAATATGTCATTTCTAATGTCATTTCACACAAATGATTCGATGGGTACTTTTAGTCTTAATCTATTATTCTGAATGATTACCATTGCCGGGAGAGAATACTTTGTTTCTTGTCTACTCTTCCACATTCTACTTTGTTGGTTAAAACATATATATAAATAAATATATATATATATATATATTATATAAATATATATATATATATATATATATATATATATATATATATATACACATATTCTCCTGCCTTTTTTTTTACTATTATATATATATATATATAACATTATGTATACATTATTCATACTAATATGAAAAAGAGCTTCAGGATTGCGACGTTGTTTTCATACTACAACGATCTGGAACCGTCTACGATAAATATATTTTGTATGTATTTAAAAACATTCCTGTTCGACTATATATATATATATATATATATAAATATATATATATATATGTATATATATATATATTTATACATATTTATATACACATTTATATATATATATACACATATACACATTTATATATATAAAAAAAAAAATGTATATATATATATATGTGTATGTATATGTTTATATTACTATAAATTGGAATTACCAACTAAAAATATATATATATATATATATATATATATATATATCATCAATGAATATTTTATGTCGTTTTCTCGTTCCTCGTATTTATATTTATCTTCTATTGTGTATGTTTGTGTGTCTAGGCAATTTATATAGCAAGTATTCTTGATGTCAACAGTTTTTATGTGACTAAGCAAGTAAACATATTTAGTTCAACAGCAACTGACGAGGTGAGAAATTACCAAAGCTTATAAGTTATGCCATATGATAACAAGTAGTAAGCATTCCTATATATATATATATATATAACAAAGAAGGTGTGGTAAGATACCATGTGATATCCGGCCGTTTCGACAGCTAGATCCGAACTAAACCTTAGCATGGCGTCCGACCCTCAACCGATACTGCCAATCCACCGCCCCTAACTTAATAATAATAATAACTAGCAGAATGGCCCGGCGTTGCTCGGGATTCTAAACATAGATTGAACCAGTACAGAGAAGTACAGAATACCTCGGCCCCGGGATGGTGTCTACATGTGTGCTTATAAAGGAAAATCCGTCGTAGATTACCAGGGGTTTTTCCGTGCGAAGAAAATCAATACTTTATCGTGAAATAAATACTTTCGTTTATATTTTGTTATTGTGTATGCAAAAATATATGTTCACGAATATATAATTATATATATATATATATATATATTAAAATAGTAGATTAAAGTTTAAGCAAAGAATCGCTGCTTTCACCCTTAACGGGATCTTCTGAAACTAAAATATCAATCTGTGAACGCAGTAAATATTTCGAAAAACATTACACACTATATATATATATACATATTATATATACATATATATACACACACACACATATAGCGTCATAATGTCGTAATGCAAACAGCCAGACATACAGACAGTTATTATAAGGGCGCAACGTTATATCTATGTATCTATCTAAAAAGAAAGACTAAGAATTATAGAGAGAGATCGTTAAATCACCTAATGTGGTCCCTAGGGCATTGAAAGTCCGAAATATTCTTTGCTCAAAATACTCACAGGACCATAAGTATTACATGTGTAAAGTTTGAAAATAATCGGGAGGGTGGTTCTCGAGTTTTAGGGAGTCAGACAGACAGACAGACAGACATTCTCTGTTTTAGATATATAGATAATAATAATAATTGTTTCTACTTTTGGCACAAGGCCAGCAATTACCCAGTACATTACTGGTTCTTTATTTTATCGACCCTGTAAGGATGAAAGGCAAAGTTAACCTCGAGGGAATTTGAACTCAGACCGTAAAGGGACGTAACTCTATGCGTGAAAGCATGGCGTCCGACCCTCTACTGATACTGCCAATCAACTATATAGATAATAATAATAATAATTGTTTCTACTTTTGGCACAAGGCCAGCAAATTACCCAGTACATTACTGGTACTTTATTTTATCGAACCCGTAAGGATGAAAGCATGGCGTCCGACTCTCTACCGATACTGCCAATCCACCGGCCTCATAGATAATAGTAGTTGTAATATTAATAATAATATCATCACCATCATCACCACCCCTACTACCAGCACCACTACTACTACTACTACTACTGTTACTTGTACTGTAACTTTTGATGTTAATAAAAACACATTTTATGTTGCCTGTGCCTCAGTGGCTGTTAATGCGATTAGAAGTGGTAAAAAAGTCACTTCGTGTGTTTCGTGTTGAAATTCGAAAAACCAACATATCTATATAAACCATTGTAAACATGCAGAAGAACATTTATATTTCTACTAAATCTCATTATTTTCTATCCATTTATCAGAAGAAAATTTGCACTCCCAAAAAAAAAAAGAAAAATAACCAAAACCCCAAACCAACCAACCCCCCCCCCCCCCCCCCCCCCCAAAAAATGTACAGAAACTAAACAAAATAATAGTATAACTGATGTTAAGAAAAATAAAAGAAATAAAACAGACAACAAGGGAAAATGTATCACCTTTCTTTGGTCGTTAACGTATCTAAACTCAGATAAAAACATATTCAATATCAGTATGATTGTAATTGAGACTATTCTTGAGTAAAAAAAAATCGCTTTATCATAAAGTAGGAAAATACAATACTGAGAGTTGTTCTTTGTAAATGCTTATCATTTTTCTTCCAATTCTCGTTGGTCTGCACTGAAAGAAGCTTTGGAGACAGTTGATTACAAATGGTGTTCGACAACATTTCTTTTGAATATTATATTATTGTTCATATATGTGTGTGTGTGTGTGTGTGCAAATATATATATGCATGTAGATATATATGTATGTAGATATATATATGTGTGTGTGTATGTAGATATATATGTATGTATTTATGTATGTGTGTGTGTATATATATGTATGTAGTGTGTGTTCGTATACGGATTTACAGGCAGATATGTATTAATTTATGTATATATATATATATATATATATATATATATATATAAACGTTTGTATATGTATAATAAAGCCAAAACAATGTAGGTATGGACATAGAATATATATATATAGAGAGAGAGAATATATAGAATATATATATATATATATATACATAAATGAATACATATCTGCCTGTAAATCCGTATACGCACACACACTACATACATATATATATATATATATATATATATATATATATAGAATATATATATATATATATATATATATATATATACACATAAATGAATACATATCTGCCTGTAAATCCGTATACGCACACACACTACATATATATATATATATATATATATATATATATATATATATATATATATAAATAATTGTGTGTGTGAGTGTAAGTGAGTCTATGTGTGTATATTTGTGAGTGTGTATGTGTATGAAAGTACATACGGAAGATCATATTATATAATATATGTAAACCAGTGTATTTATCTAATCTAAGACGTGGTTTCATTCCTTTACTTTGCTCTTCTATACTTCTCATTAATATTAAGCTGTTTGTTACTATGTGCTAGTTTCCAAATGTCTCCATGTTTTGTACTTTCGATGTTCGTATTGTTGATCGAATCTGACGGAAAATTCTGTGTAGCCGCCATTTTTTTATAACTAACAAGGATTTTATTCAACACGCTAGCGCGTAAGTGTATATGTGTGTACGTGTGTGTATGTGTATATGCATACATTTATATTCTTTTACTCTTTCATCTATTGTCAGCCATCCGGCTGAGGCAGGCCATGCTGGGGCACGGTCCTTAAAAATAGTAGACCAGACACCGGATGCCAAGACCTTGGATTGAACCAAGGACCGTTATATTTTTAGGCTACCGCTCTCCCAACTGAGCTATTTCGCTTGTATGAGTATATAAATATAAACTCGCAAACACAGACACACTTACAAAAATACACACTCACACACATACATTCACACAAACACACACATACATTCACTCCCTTTCCATCTCCCCCTCTCCCTCTCTCGCTCCCTCATTCTCCCTCTCTCGCTCCCTCAATCTCCCTCTCTCGCTCTCCATCTCTCTGTCCCTCTCTCGCTCCCTCATTCTCCCTCTCTCGCTCTCCATCTCTCTGTCCCTCTCTCATCCTCCATCTCTCTCCATCTCCCCCCTCTCTCACTCTCCATCTCCCCCCTCTCTCACTCTCCATCTCCCCCTCACCATCTCACTCTCTCACCATCTCCCTCTCTCATCATCTCCCTCTCTCATCATCTCCCTCTCTCATCATCTCCCTCTCTCATCATCTCCCTCTCTCATCATCTCTCTCTCACCATCTCTCTCTCACCATCTCCCTCTCTCCATCTCTCTTTCCATCTCTCTCTCCATCTCTCTCTTTCCATCTCTCTCTCTCCATCTCACTCGCTCTCTCCATCTCTCTCTCCATCTCTCTTTCCATCTCTCTCTCCATCTCTCTTTCCATCTCTCTCTCTCTCCATCTCTCTCTCTCCATCTCTCTCTCCATCTCTCTCTCTCTCCATCTCTCTCTTTCCATCTCTCTCTCTCTCCATCTCTCTCTTTCCATCTCTCTCTCTTTCCATCTCTCTCTTTCCATCTCTCCATCTCTCTCTTTCCATCTCTCCATCTCTCTCTCCATCTCTCTCTCTCTCCATCTCTCTCTTTCCATCTCTCTCTTTCCATCTCTCTCTTTCCATCTCTCTCTCTCTCCATCTCTCTCTTTCCATCTCTCTCTCTCTCCATCTCTCTCTTTCCATCTCTCCATCTCTCTTTCCATCTCTCATGATAGAAGTTAAGTCTCAGGAAATTATCATATTCTGGCTACTTCTGCCCTTACTCGTTTAAATATATTCAATTCACATAAATTGCTTTCGTGACATAAACTGCTTCAATTTCACGCCAATGATTACCGAAGAAAGAATTATAGGCGAGATAACCTTGTAAATCTCGTTGTTAATTGATTCCTGGTGAGATTTGTGGAAATTCGATAACAGCAGATTTCAAAATCATTGTATAAAATGTTGAAACGTCGGGTTTGTATTTGTATAATACATAATAAATTATACTATATTATTGTCATGGCGGTGGATTGGCAGAATCGGTAGAGCGCCGGACAACATGCTTTGTTTTATCGACCCATACTTACGAGGTGGATAAAATAAAGCACCAGAAACACACTGGAATCGATTTTATCGACTTTTCCCTCCCCCAAAACATTGCTAGCCTTGTCCCTAAATCAGAAACCATTATTATTGTCAAGGCGGTGGATTGGCAGAATCGGTAAAGCATCAGACACCATGCTTAGTGACATTGAGTTACGGCCCTTTACGTTCTTAGCTCAAATCCCGCCGGCGTTATCTTTGCCTTTAATCCTTACGGGGTCGATAAAATAAAATACCAGACACATACTGGGGTCGATTTAATCGACTTTCTCTTCCCCCCTTTAAATTGCTGGCCTTGTGCCTAAAGTAGAAACGATTATTGTCGGGAATTAATAACGAAGGTATTAGTATTCTGCTTGCTACTGGTACCATGTGACCCAGTATAACCTTCTTTATGGTCGAGAGATTGGTAACTAAACTGGCTCCTCTAACAGATTCTAGTCTGGTTAGAAGTGTATGAGGAACCCTGGAAGCACAAAAAAAAAAAAGTGCTTTAAAAAGGAGGAATCAACTCCTCAGAGTCAACGGCCAGAGTCAGTCACTAGCCAAGCGTAGTGAGTTCGGCTATACACCTGACGTGACCAAAACCAAACAAAAAATGGTGGGGGGGGGGTCAACCAGAGAGGGCTTGTTCCAACAGAAGTGAGAAGGCCCTGAATTGTGTGTGTGACAGCTCACACCTATGCAGGTGTAGCTGGCCTCCTCCAAGGGTATATCTCGTTGGAGGTGTCTTGGGTGATTTAATGATAGGGACCCCAGTCCTATCATCTCATTTCTACATCTGAGTAAACTGGAGCAACGTGAAATAAAGTGTCATGCTCAAGGAAATAACACATCATCCGGTTTGAGAATTGAACTCACAACCTTTTGATTGCAAGCCCAATGCTCTAACCACTAAGACATGCGCCTTCACACCTGAATTGGTGGGGATTATATCATTGATCGTGGTATGGCGTGATTCTTGTTTGATAGAGAATCGTGTCTTTCCTGACCTACGTGTTGGTAAAGGCAATTTTACTTAAATATGTCTTTCATTTTAAGCATCAATTGAGACATCTGGTTGGAGACATATTCTCCATATAAGATCATTTGTATTTCATTTACCAGCGTTATAAAGATAGTTTTGATCTAACAACTCAACTAGCATTTAAACATGTCTGCTTATGTTACATAAATCCACGACATATTTTCTTAGCATCAGAGAGAAAGTTAATAGATTTTTGAATATGTATATATGTATTTAATAGTATTATTAATAGAAGCATTTCTACAGATGCCATTCATTTTCCTAGGCTGAATGCACCTTATACTTCTATTGATGTAACT
>OZ024758.1:21644803-21654803 GCA_964016885.1 Eledone cirrhosa
ATACATTTGTGCGAGTTTGTGTTTTACCTGGGTATCTGTACCTATGTGTGAATCCATTAAATTGGATCACTCTAAAAGCAGTGTCATTCATATGCAAATGGATTGCATTATATGTGCTACTTACTCTGCACAAACATATCTAGAAAAAAATATATACATTTACTGTTTGCATTAAGTGTTTACTTCGATTCTGAATGTTTTCGCAACATTTCAACAATCAGAATTCTCCCAAACAATAACTATAATAACCATGTTTACATCTATACAGCTCGGATTCACTGATTTGTAACAGTAAATTATCTGTTAGCCATAATGTTTGTATCCTGTGGTCAGATTATCAATATCTATGTCAATAATTCAGAAGAACAAAAAGAATAAGTATATTGTGTAAATCACCGAATCAGATATTTCATTTAATAATCCTCTTCAATAACACATCGGTATATATTCAAAGTTTGACAAATTATATTAGATTGTAATGTCACTCTGACATGTCGACTACGATAATACGCCATTTATATGCAACGCGCTGCTAAGAGTTGAGATTAACTCTTTAGCATTTAAACCAACCGTATCCGGCCAGAATTATTTCCCCCTTTTTTTAAACAGGCCGTAAGATATCGTTCTTAAAATAAACAATAACATCATCAAAATAACTCTCATAGACTCGAGATTTAAGATATCGTTCATAAAATAAACAATAACATCATCAAATTCTCGTAGACTCTAGATTATGCGAGATAATTGTGTGAGATAAATCGTTTACCATGAAAATACAATAGTAAATATAGAGTAATTGTTTCTACGTTTGGCACAAGGCCAGCAATTACCCAGTGCATTACTGGTACTTTATTTTATCGACCCCGTAAGGATGAAAGGCAAAGTTAACCTTGGGCGGGATTTGAACTCAAAGTGGAAAGGGCCGTAACTCTTTGCGTCAAAGCATGGCGTCCGACCCTCTACCGATACTGCCAATCCACCGCCAATAGTAAATATAGAGTAATGCAATTCTAAATGGTTAAAGACATTCTTTTACTCTATATAATCCACTAATGTCGTATCATGGACTGAAAGGGTTGTATGGGAGCTGTAGTGATATACAATATTTATTGAACAATTAGACTTGTTGAAGCTCATCTCTCTCTAAGCCTGGATTCTAGCGACTTCTTCCAGTGAAATATAGAGAGTGAGAAAGATATAACGATAAGGAATCGACCACATAACAGGAATGGTGGAAGGAAATAGAATACTTCTTATTACAAATAAGAAGTGTTGTCGTACACATTCACGGTAAATTGGTATTCGAAGGCACATAAAAGGCAGTGTGGTGTCGAAAGAGAAACATACAATGAGCAAAGCTAACATCTCACAAAATATATAATGGTTGTTTAGTATTTATGTTACTAAACCCTTCTTTACGTGTCTAATTTTCATGTATTTTCTATATTCAATAAATGTATATAGATATATAGATATGTTCATCTGTGTCGTTCTCTGCAAATTGTATGTGCGTGTGTGTATGTGTGTATATATTTATTTATATATATATATATATATATTGTATATATATTGTATATATATATATTTATTAAAATAACAGATTAAAGACGCTCCACATATGACTTATTATCTTCGTTTTTTCGTTCATTGCCAGAGAACGTCTCTATGCACCACCTAAGAGAACATTAGTCTACGACCTCTTTTATACCATAAACGTGGTTCTGTCTTTGCGCGTAATTGTTTTTCACCGCTCCTATTAATGACGTATTATTCGTTTTTTCCCGTTCTTTGCCAGCGAATGTTTCCACGAACCAAAGTATCGTCTTCCTGTCTTCCTCCGGTTGCAACGTTTTTTTAAATATCCAGTTCTGCGTTTACAGATTGACTTTGTTAGTTTCAGAAGATCCCGTTAAGGGTGAAAGCAGCGATTCTTTGCTTAAACTTTAATCTGTTATTTTAATAAATATTTGCTCTACGGTTCTTATATATTTGATATATATTTTCCTTATCGAGCCCTCTTTGAATTTTAGTCTTCAATTTTATTATTATTACTATATATATATATATATATATATATATATATGTATGAGAGAGAAATAGATAGGTAGATATAAATAGTGGGGGAGGATAAATAGATAGAGATAAATATATATATATAGAGAGAGAGAGAGAGATGTACTTAGAACAGTGAGGCATGTGTTAGTATGTTCATGAGTCTCTTTTTATTTAACACTTCTACATTTATAGTATTTGTTTATATATCTTTACTTGTGTGTCTTTATCAAATTTGCTTTGATGATTTTTCTCCATCATTAGATCTAAATTATTAGTATGAGATTCGTTAATAGATAATTGTTTCTACATTTGGCACAATGCCACCAATTACACAGTGTATTACTGGTACTTTATTTTATCGACTCCGTAAGGATGAAAGGCAAAGTTAACCTCGGCGGGATTTGAACTCAGATTCGTTAATAGATAACTTTCTTTCTTTTTTTGTTAATAGATAATGGCAGTTTACTATTCTCAAATAATTATAGATTATAGACAACAATAATTTTCTTTTTTTTATAATATCCAGCAGAATAATTTAAAAGTTCGATCTATGACTGTAACTCTCATTTAATTTTGAAAGAAGTTCAATTTAAACATACATCAACACTTACTCTCGGGTCTCGAATAATCACCCATCCAGCCATCACTGCTTATTAATTTTTCAGATGATTCCATCCACACATCGTTTATTCTATCGCCACCATTCCCACGTATTCCAAACCCTCCACCCCTCTCTCTCTGTCTCTCTCTCTCCCTATTTTGGGGGGACCGGGAGTAGTTGATAATGGCAATATACTTTGGATCCCTACAAATAGTCAATTCTCCAGTGAGTACTTATTTTCACCCCTCAACTGAATACAGGAATGCTTCCTTTATGAAGCAATTCGTTTATTAATTTCTAGATATAATTTTGCGATAAATGTCTTGGGATTTCCTTTCCTGTTATATATTTTGAATAACGTAATTGTAATCATAAACAACGAATTTATGCATTAAACACATCGCTAAAGGAAAATATAATTCCATGAAAATATTACTATAATCAATTATCCCATATTCTTCTAGAAATTCACACCTTAACGTGTCCTCATCACTTAAAACTGAAACAAGTATCACCTTAAAAGCTTTTAAACCATAACATTCGTTGGTTCTCTTGGGAGAAGCACAAGTAACAAGGCTTCTAAAATGAGGATTTTTTTTCGATTTGTATTGGGTTTTCTTTTATTTTTATTTTATTTTTTGTAAAACATTTAATGCAATGTTCGATAATCCGTGTGATTTATCGATGGTCAATATGGAATACAGTTATTACCTCTATTAAATTTACCCATGTTCTTCTATATGAAGATGAGCAAATAATTTGTTTGTTTGGCCGTCGTTAATTTCTACACATCTGAAGTGTATGTTATAAAACATCAAATGCAACAATGTAGTCAATAGCGCTGGTTTATTAATGACGCTTTTGTTGCAGTACGCTGTTGTCAGATTTAAAAGATGACACAAGCATTGTAATGAAACATTACCATCAGGAAAATATCAATGAAATCCTGTCACATGCAAACAAACGGTAATGAAACAACACCAGGTTCCTATATTTAAAAGATACTACATTGGCATGTATCACACGACATGGATGCATGAGGCTATACTTAAGTATATATATATATATATATATATATGTATGTGTGTATATTTGTATATGTATGTATATGTATGTTTGTGTATGTTTGTATATATATGTATGTTTGTATATGTATTATGTATATGAATATTTCTATATGTATGTATATGGATGTTTGTATATGGATGTTTGTATATGTATGTATGTATATATATATATGTATATATATATATGTATATATCTATACATATATGTATGAATGTATATATATATATATATATATATATATATATATATACATGTATATATATATGTATGTATATATATATGTCTATGTATGTATATATATATGTGTATGTATATGTATGTGTATGTATGTATATATATATGTGTATGTATATATATATATTTATATATACATGTGTGTGTATATATATATATACATGTATATATATATATATATATACATATATTTATATATATATATACATACATATGTATGTATATATATATATGTGTGTATATGTATATATATATATATGTAATGTATATATGTATTTATGTATGTAATATATATATATATACATATATATATATATACATATATATATATATATACATATATATATACATATATATATACATATATATATACATATACATATATATATAAATATACATATATATATAAATATACATATATATATAAATATACATATATATAAATATACATATATATAAATATACATATATAAATATACATATATATATATATATATATATATATACATATATATAAATATACATATATATAAATATACATATATATAAATATACATATATATACATATATATATATATGCATATATATATATACATTCATATATATACACACATATATATACATATATATTTAGATACATATATACACACATATATATACATATATATTTAGATACATATATACATACATACATATACATATATATATATACATATATACATACATATATTTACATACATACATATATACATATATATATACATAGATATATATACATACATACACACATATATACATGCATATATATATATATATATATACATAGATATATATACATACATACATAGATATATATACATACATACATATATACACATATATATATATATATACATACAAACACAGACACACACATTCTATATATAGAGAGAGAGAGAGAAAGAAAGAGATAGAGACGAGTAATAAATTGATATTCAGATATTTACACACAAGAAAGCATTACTTTACCTATGTCATTAATTATGTACACACCATTTTAAAATGTGCTCAGCGCCGAATCAATAATCAGAGTATAAAGATGATAATCAAGTTTCGGCAGCAAACAATAAAACCTGGAATATTGGATGAGAACCGCTTGTTTTGATCTCTCTAGGCATCATTGACATTAAGTATTCTTCACTGGAAGCTGGAAGAATTTGAATAATCACACTCGGATGTTAAACTGCGTTTTACAATTTTAAACGACCAAAACTAAAGAAAAAATATTTTAAAATGCTGTTTTATAATGGGTATATTATGTGTAGACATTCCTGCGAGAAAAAAAAATGAAGAAGGAATAGAAAATTAGTGCATTTTAATAACTATTTCTGCAGCATTTAAAATTTAAAATCGTGTATAGTTTTATAATTATGACAAGAATATTCTTCCTACTGATTAGTACCGGATCAAAAAAAGTAATTAAAAGAGGAATGGAATTAAATGGATCTTTCCTCGGTTTTTTTGCAATAAGTTTCCTGGTTGTTTGATCAACGGGAAGCCAGCTCATGAAATTAACATGCAAGTATTTGAATATTCTACTTATATGTATACCAGTAACTAAATGTGCATAGGAATTCATAGTGTGACAAGGCTGGCCTTTTGAATAAAAGATACAGTCAGCCTGACGGTTTTTTTTTTAATCCTTTAGCGTTTAAACCGGTCGTATCTGGCCATAATTCTCTAACCGGTTTCTGTTCAAACCGGATGTAACTGGCCTCTCAAAATACATATCAAAATCTCATACATTGGATATTGTGTGAGATAAAACATTTATGGGGTAAAAACAATAGATTATATTGAGAGTATATATTTACTCTCAAAGATTCGGACAATAAATGACACTTGATAAAGATATCACACAATGGGATCGAACCCCGAATCTAATGATTGAAAACCGAAGCTATTGACCGCTTAGCCTTGCTTTAAAGTATATTTTAGCAACTATACGACAGCAAAAAGAGTTCATGCTTATGGGAATAGTAGAAGGGGTTTTATGATGCGTATACATATCTGTTGCAGTTTACGATAATTTACTACGGTACTGTGACGTCAGATAGTTTTTGTTTTCTTTTATATCAGTAGAAAATGTATAGGCTAAATGTTGTTACAAATGTGGGTGGCAAACGAAACGTGTTATATTGATATGTACTGTACTATTTGCGTTTAACAAAAAACAGACATACACTAAGATATGCTCAGGTATATCATCTATCCGGGGTACACTGTATAATCAGATTGATGTTTTCTCAGATTGACATTACTTTCCAGATTCAATCACAAATAAAAATGGAAGGTACATCACTAACATTTATCAACCTGGAATACTAAATAGACGTATGGTTATGTAGACGAATTGTTTTCGCTGGTTATATTTCAATGTGATGAAGATAACCTAACTTAAACAATCTAAAATAGACACATACATGTACATAAATATAATCTAGTCATAAATATGGAATGTCATCAGGATTTTATCAATCGAAAGTTTCGTTTCGATAAAATCTTGAATGTAAAAAGATCAACATGAACAATTGCTTATTAATAATAATCTTGCTTCTATCTATAAATTTACTAAAAAAAAAATATATATATAATAAAAATACAACTAAAACTCCATTCTACATCTTTTTGTTGATATATATGTTGTCGTCGTTATCATTATCGTTATGCTCATATCAATATTATTAATATTATTATTATTATGATTATTATTAGCTTCATACTGCTTTTTTGTGACTATATCTAATTGAAAGCAGAATCACTCGGCCTGTTTGTTTCAGCATGGCTACTTCTCCCTGTTAAATAAAATTTTATCTATAATCTATTTTTCGTTCTTAGGTTTTTTACTGGGGGGGGGTTTCTTCATTTTTTTCCTTTCTAAAAGTATACATCTATTGGAGAATTTATTAGGATATATCACAGATATTTTATGAGAAATTTTCAACAAAATTGTTGTAGCTTAAAAATAGCGATTGAAAAAAAAAAGGCTATGGTATTGATCTTGATAACCAAAATAGCTTTTCTGACTTGAAAGTTTTACTATATTTTATGGCCTGCACAATGATTTTAGTCCAACTTTAATAAGTAGTAGGGACAGAATATATCAATATATTTCCTTGCATGACTGAATTGCAAGGCCTGAGTTAATCAAAGACAATTGTGATATTTTTCGTAAGGCTTTAAGTGTAGGCAGCTGGAAGAAGAAATATATAATGGAAAATAAAAGAAAAGAAAAAAAATTGTATCAATAAATGTATGAACTATGAAAGAATGTATCACAGGAAGAAATTATTTTCTATTTTTTTTCTAAAATGGAGATAGCGTCCAGTCAAAATAGATGGAAGAATGTGTTTAAGAAATGTAAGTAGAGAATACTTATTGTCGGATGAAAAAATAGAAGAATATCCGAAAATGTATATAGTGAGTCTATAAATGACAAGGAGAAAAACCATCAAAAACAAAAGAAAATCGGAAATGAGAGAAAGATATGTTGGGAACTTGAGGTAAAAATGAGAAAACATATTAGTGATGAAATTGACAGGTTGTTAATAGAGAAGCTGATGGTATTTTGTTTTAATGAATGTTAAATATATAACCACTAACGATGAAGAAAAGAAAGTTTAGAAAATATAAAAGTGTATGAATGAGAATTTTTTATGGTTGACTGACAAAAGCAGTAGAATGGCGGATGTTGAATGTCTTAGAAGATGTTGATTCGTTCAGGTTTTGCGTTCAAATCTCACCGGATTTTATTAGAAAGTTCTTCCTTAAAGCACCTTTCGTACAAATTTATTTATAAGGCTGGGAATCAATTATATTAATGTATATATGAGATAATTGATAAGTATTAAAGACTGGAACGTTCGTAGAGTAAAATCATGTTGTAGAGCTTAATTGGTTATTCATTATATATATATATATATATATATATATATATCGGGCGAGTAAAATTCCATAGATCCATGGACGAGTTCTCTCCAGCGGTCTCTGTCCCTCATCATTGCTGCCATTTCCTGCGTCTCCAGGAGACCAGTGTCTGTCCTTGGGGCATCAACATATGTCAACCTCGGTCTTCCTCTTCCAGTGTGTCCATGCAAGGGATCCCACAGGAGCACTGAGTGCAGTGTCAACTCTGGATGTCGGTGAGCATGTCCAGCTAACATCAGTCTCCTTTGTGCTACTCTCGAGCATGGCCGGCGTTCCACAGTTCGATATATATATATGAGAGAGAGAGAGAGACTGAGAGTTAAATGGATAAATATATCATACACACAACGCCAGCATAACAGTTTTCCAAGAGATGGCAACATATATGGACCTGTTATTTTTCTCTAAAAACATTTTTTTCCGATTCCGCCCCGCCCGTCCCTTCAATGTTTCTAATTTCTTATTCTTTTATTCTTTCTTCTGATGAAGGACTAGCATCCGAAATGTTAGGCTCTCTTCCTGCTATTTCAAGGGTTAACCTAATATATTCCTTCCATATAATGTACCAATTGTGTTGTTATTTCTGTTTACCTTTTACATACACACATATATATATATATATATATATATATATATATATATATATATATATATATATAGGACAAAGTATGACCCCGACGGCAGAGCTCAAGCCGTTTCGACGGCTATTTCTGGACGGTGGACGGTATTTTCCTATTTCCCACTCTACTACTCTAAGTATTGAGTACGCTGGTGCGTTATGGTCCATCTGGTTCCTTACCACAATTCCTTTGTTATATATATATATATATATATATATATATATATATATATATATATATCCATACAGATAAATTTCTGTTTATTTGCCACTAGGGCACAAAAGAAAGGGACATGTACATGGGTGGGGGGAGTTTACATAAAAATCGAGTAAGAAAAATATAACAAACAAAATAGTAACAAGTAGGTCCTCAATAGGGAGGGATCGTTTTGGGGTCACACACACCCCCGAAAAAAAGTGTGCGACCCTTCTCCACGGGAGCACAAAGAGAGGGTGCTCCCTTCTTCCTGTTCCACCTACAGGCTGAGGTAGAGAGAAGGCCCATTCACACGGGCCATTCTCGCAACTTTCACCCACCTTTCATAAAACTGGCTGGAGTGGAGCACCTCTCTCTCCATCCTGATCCTTCTTCCGAAATGGTATCGGAAGAAAAGGACCAGTTGTTGGTCGGAGAGAAAGGTGTCCGACCTCAGCCCTTTCAGACGCGTCCACCATATAGCCTCTTTTACCATGGCTAATAGATAGATAGATAAACATGTATCTATGCATATTCACATAACATAGTGCATATATGTTAAACAAATAGAGTAATGACTACATTTTAATTCATTTGTAAACATCTATAATAAATGTTAAATGGGACTTGCAGAATATATTTGCTGTTAGAGATTCACTAAGAAAATAATTGTTTCTACTTTAGGCACAAGGCCAGCAACTACCCAGTACATTACTGGTACTTTATTTTATCGACCCCGTAAGGATGAAAGGCAAAGTTAACCTCGGCGGGATTTGAACTCAGACTGTAAAGGGACGTAACTATGCTAGAAAGCATGGCGTCCAACCCTCTACCGATACTGCCAATTAAGAAAATAATACGAACATGCGGCTTTGTAATTCGTATCCCTTTCTAAACATTGACACATGCGCAGCGTTATAGACAGTAACGTTGATATCCGGTTAAGTGAAGATGGTTCTATCTTCTGTTGTAAACGTATTTATATAGATATGTGTGAATGAAAGTAATAGTATTATTGAATGTATAGTTATGCATAATGTACATATACATAAATATTTATAGCTGTGTATAATATGTAACATGAGGTGTAGCACACACCCCCACCCACCCCACCCACCCACACACACATATATATATATATATATATATATATATACGGCAACATGTATACCAGAGTAGAGACGATACACCTGTTTATGATGGATATGTGTATGTATTTATGTGTATATATATATATATATATATATATATATATATATA
>OZ024758.1:21677303-21694803 GCA_964016885.1 Eledone cirrhosa
TCACGTGTTCTGGAGTTTATACCTAACGCTTTCCCTACCATAATCTAATCTAAGTCGTTAACTATATTTTAAAATTTCGTTTCTGAATTTGTTTAGCAAGATTCTTTATCAATACATGAACAACCGACCGGTTGTGGAACCAACCAACCCACAGAAAATTTATAAATTCTTAAATTTATAAATTTAATTTATAATAAATTGGAGTGAAAGCATCTGGTGCGTGTGTTTCTTATTGGCAACATGACCCTCTCAAAGTATAACAATATATTTTAAAAGTATATTTGAAAATAATTCAGAATTTGATGTGATTTAGTAATATAGGTAACACGTAAAAACTCGTTATTAAGTTGGTGTGAGAGCGTGGTGAGTTGTCTTATGTTTTGTAGGGTTTAGTTACAGCCCTTTACGTTCTAAGTAATTGCCTATCCCCTGTTTTCCAATTGCTGCCCTCATGCCGAAATTCGAAACCATCATTAAGCTGGTGATTAGGCATAACTTCATGAATGCTCTTACAAAAATGTTGAGGAATGGTTTTTCGAATAAATAGAGACCTTTTGAAATAAGCATAGAACAAGGTGCTGCTTCAGGCTGCTTGGTATCGAAAGTTTTTAATGGTCACATGTAGAAACTTCATTCCAGAGTTTATGCACATTATGCAATTATTACCGGCGGTTTACCTGAATACTTCTTTTAAAAGGTGCTAATGAACAAGAGATCACAGTTCAGCTAATATAGACATGGGGTTAGAATGTCTCAGGAAAAAATCACTGGTCAGATTTGTAGCTTGGAGATCAGAGAGTCATTCCATGTAGAGCTGCTAGTTCTCTGAATTGATAGATCACAGCTCCGATACTAATGGAGATGTTGTTAGAATGTCTCAGGAAAGAATCGCTGGGACAGATTTTACAGGCGAAACCAACTGGCAAGAGAACCAGGGGTAGACCCTGAGCAAGATGGTTGGATAACAGGTCACGCTTGGGGATCCAGCCCGGATCAGTTGGAGACGGTTGCTTCTGACAGGACCTGCTGAAAGGAAAGTTTGAGGACTCTGCCTCCCCAACACCCACTCTTAGGAATAAATGGGCGAAGAAGAATAATAATAAGAAGAACTACTACTACTACTACTACTACTACTATTACAATATTTGAATATACTAATATGAATGTGTATCACATTTAAGGTATAAACGAACGCGAACAGGAGAATATCGGGAATTAAAGGGATAGAATAGAATTGTTTCTACTTTAGGCACAAGGCCAGCAATTTGAAGGGGAGGGGAAATTGACCCCTGTAAGTTACTGGTGCTTTATTTTATTGACCCCGTAAGGATGAAAGGTAAAGTTAACCTCGGCGGGATTTGAACTCAGATCATAAAGGGCCGCAACTCTATGCTGCAAAGGGATAGAATAAAATTACGAAGAAAACAAAGAAGGCGTAGACGTTATTTGAAGAAAATTACAGAAAACAATACTGTATAAAAGTAGGACTAAAAATCAGGAGACCCCAAAACAGAAAAGCTGGGTAGATATGACAATTATGTAAAAGAAGTACATACCTTATTTTTCAGGTAAAATAGATGTACGATTAATGGTTTGTATTTTTAAAAGAATTTTTTAAAGGAATATAAGTATGTATACGTACATACATATATGTATACATACGTACAGTAGTATGTATATACATACATGCACACACATATATATATATGTACGTATGGGTTTACCGGTAAACTACTGTACGTCTGTATACATATATGTATGTACGTATACATACTTATATTTAAGTATCAGCCGTACTAAGAGTGAGAAATGAAATTTCATTTTTTCCATTTATCGTTTTCGGTACGCCCGGCCCACTAACTCACACGATATGCAAATTAGGCTGCTCAGCCGTTAATATGCATAAGGAAAGTATATACTTTCAAACGTTCAATCGACTGACAGGAAGGTATACGGTGCTGATGACAGCTAATAAGCTAGAAACTAGTTCTTCGTACCTTTGTTAGTGTTGAACAAAAGGGCAACGATGGTTGCCGAACACTGTACGGCTTAATTTGGGCTGTTTGTTTACAAACAAACCGAGCATTATAATAAATATTCGGTAAACCCACACGTACATATGTATATATGTGTGCATGTATGTATATACATACTACTGTACGTCTGTATACATATATGTATGATACTTATATTTAAGTATGAGCCGTACTAAGAGTGAGAAATGAAATTTAATTTTTTCCATTCTTTAAAGGACTTTTCTATAAAATGAAAACACTTAACTTTGGATGAATAATTTAGACTATAAGAAATGAAATAGTATATATATGCTTGAGTGTATGTATGTGTGTGAATGTGTGTGTATATATGTGTGTATGTGTGAATGTGTGTGTGTGTGTGTGAATGTGTATGTAAATATGTGTGTATGCGTGTATATGTGAGTAGGTGTGCATATGTGGTTATATGTGTTAATATGTGTGTATGTGTGTATATGTGTATGTGTGCGTGTTTTACGATTACTATATACACAGATACACAAATTCATGCACACACGTATAGAAAGATACATAGAGAGAGAGGGGGAACTCTATGTGTGTGTGTGTGTTTATGTGTGTGTATTACATATCATCTATAACCAAATATATACACATACACACACCATTCACACATACACACATACACACATCCGAAGAAAGAAGGAGAGAGAGAGAGAGAGAGATATTAGTAGGGTGAGGGTGACACATTATCATGCATGTGTGTGAATTGGCAGTATCGGTAGAGGGCTGGACGCCATGCTTTCTAGCATAGTTACGTCCCTTTATGGTCTGAGTTCAAATCCCGTCGAGGTAAACTTTGCCTTTCATCCTTACGGGGTCGTCGATAAAATAAAGTACCAGTCACGCACTGAAATCGATGTAATCGATAAAGTACCAGTAATGTACTTGTGCCAAAAGTAGAAACAATTATTATCCATGTGTGTATGTGCGCGCGTTTGAGGATTTTTACAAAGATTTAATATAATAATTCTTTAATTCCGTTGAGGTGGAAGCAATGTAATATATATTTTCTTTTCATTCGAAGGAACACAGTGACATAGCACTGAGAAAAGGTTGAGTTAAAAGTAAAACTCTGAATCTATACCTAAACAAAATTCACAGAACAAGTGAATAAAAACTATCAAAATATACACAAATATCCTCTGGCACATACATACAATAAAATAGAAAGTGATTCTGGCACTTACACACTTTTTAACACGAAGTGTGCATTCATTATTGCCAAAGAGTTCCAACTATTGATCAGAAAACATTTCTATATCTACCACCAATAGAACTAGCTCTTTAATGAAGACTCGTATAAGACGTAGTTACAGTTATATTGCCGACATTAGTAACATGACTAAGACATAAAGAAATTGAAATAGCCTCATGTTCATTCGTCTTTATGCTGAATAATATCCTGAAAATTACTGCCTTTGGCAAGTGTTTTACCCGCATCGTTGTATAGTATTACAAAACATTATGTCGGCTACCGTCTGGTTTCACACTTATATATCCTTACAATTATCCGGCATCCCTCAAACCTTAGAATTTACGAATAGCTGATCAGTGATCAGAAGTGATATTTCTAAGTTTTCACATATCAAGTCATTCATGGGATTTCTATATACAAAAAAAAAGAGTTGTTACTTCTTTTCTAATTTAAAGATACCCTGATATCTTATGTATCGCGACTTTTGGTCCACTATATATATATATATATATATATATATATATATTCATTCACATATATTTTCCCTTCGCTGTGGTTCGTATTTTTTCTGTTACCTTGCTGCTTTCCTCTTTCTCTCTCCCTCTTACCTCTTGATTTCCTCCATCCCCGCTGCTGGTAAACACACTCTCAGCTGGCCCCTTCCTCACACTTTCACTCACTCACTCTCTGCTACTCCACCTCTCTCACTTCCTCCCGTCTGACCTGCGTTAATTCTTTCCTCTCTCACTTTTTTCGTGGCTCGGACGTGTCTGTTTTCTTTTCGTCATTTGATTTGTCAGACTTAAGGCCCACAAAATTCATTGACTTGTCCCTCTTTTCCACTCTTTACGTTGCATTACTTCCATGTTGTTTGTTCACTTTCCTCTGTCCCTATCACTTAATTGAGTTAACGCTCGCACTGATTTTAGGTATATAGTCTTTAATGCGAAGAAATACCAATGAGAGTCAGCAGACTACTGATGACGGATTTTTATCTTGTTTCTCGGTCTATTTTTATTCGTATGTTCATATTCGCAACAACGCAGCACGCCATTTTTCATTCATATATATATATATATATATATTTGAGCACTTGCCACACATTTCGGAGGTTGTTTTTCGTTATTTCGTGGGCCGAAATGCGAATCTCGATAATTTATGTTTGTTTATATATATATATATATATATAGTTATATATATATATAGTTATATTTGGGGAGGGTCATATTGTTATAATATTGGCAGAAATAATAATAGAACACACTCACTGTTTGGTTTGGATTGGTTTTCGCTTCTGAATCTTTTAAATCTCCATAGTAAAATATCTGGCAATCAATGTTTATCATTGATTGACCAACGGTTAAAAATACAGATATAAATATATATATATATATATATATATATATATATATATATATTCTATCAAAGTTCTTTCGTCACACACTTTTTACATCATCAGTGGTACTATTATGTTTCCTCCCGTTGTATTGTAAATACCTACGCCATTATATATATATATATATATATATACCTTCCATTCAAGAATTCTTTTTTTTTTTGTAATTTCGAGCAGAAGACTGTGACATGCTTTGAACGCATATCAATATCGTTGACAACAGAAGAGGACCAGCTAAATACCTACACGGACATCCGCACATACCTACATGCTAATATACACAGGCACATATATATATGCATACATACATTAACATGCTTTGACACACCCTTCAAGTGAAATTTCCTTGGTGAAACGTCTATGTAATTATGCATATATGTAGATGTGTATATATATATATATATATATATATATATATATATATGTATATATGTATATATGTATGTATGTATGTATGTATGTGTGTCTATGTGTATGAAGGAAAACTCTGATATAACACCTGCAACTCTGATGATATCCAATGATGTTGACTTGTTCTTCTTTTTGGTAAATATCATCTTGGTTAAGATAGTGGGACTGGCTTTGTGCAGTGCCTTTGCTCACTATAAAAGCTTCACGGCACAGGCATTGCTTTATATCTGGAGATCTCTCTGCACTTGTCGTCACATGGTACCATGGACCCAGCACTATGTGTCAATAATTGTCACAAGTGTTGTGTTTGTACCAGAGTTTTCAAGTCCCTGGCTGGACTAAAAAGTCACACTCGTTCAGCGCATCGGTAGGGGTTCTTCTACATGGATATAAAGTAGTGGCCGTACTCTAAAACGAGTTGGCAGCCTCCATATGTGTATGTGTGTGTGTATATATATATATATATGTGTGTGTGTGTGTGTGTGTATATGTGTATATATGTATGTGTATGTATATATATATATATATATATATATATATATGTATGTGTGTATATGTGTATATATATATGTGTGTGTATGTGCGTGTAAGTGTGTATATATATATATATATCGATGTATGTATGTGTGGGTGTGTGTGTATATATAGAGAGAGAGAGATATTACTTCACGAAGGAAACCTCACTGGAGGGATATGTCATTGTATGAATTAGAGGAACATTTATATTTTTTCCTTTACATTTCGATCATGGAAATCATTTTCTTTCTCCATTTTCCTTTTTGTCTATCTATCTTATTCCTACATCTTTTTTACCCTTCTATCTATCTAATATATATATATATATATATATATATATATCATTTTATTCATCTATTTTTTTTGTTTCTACTTTTGGCACAAGCCCACCAATTACTTTATATCATCGACCCCGTAAGGATAAAAGGCAAAGTTAATCTATTTATCTACCTATCTGTCTTTTTACCCATCTGTCTATCTATCTATCTGTCTATCTATCTATCTATCTATCTTTATATATATATATATAGCTCCCCATCTGTCAATCTATCTATCTATCGATATCATTTCGGAAGAAGGATCAGGATGGAGAGAGAGGTGCTCCACCCCAGCCAGTTTTATGAAAGGTGGGTGAAAGTGGCGAGAATGGGCCTTCTCTCTATATCAGCCTGTAGAACAAGGGAGCACCCTCTCTCTGTGCTCCTGGAGAGAAAGTTTGCACACTTTTTCGGGGAGGAGGGGGTGCGACCCCCCAAAACGCCTCCTCCCTATTGAGGACTTTATTGTTAATTTTATATTTGTTATTGGTTTCTTTTACTCGTTCTTTTGTGTAAACTCCTCCCCCCTTTGTATTTGTCCCCTTCTTTTGCGCCCTCGTGGCAATAAATAGAAACATATCTATCTAACATTAAATTTATCTCCCCTCCTCCTTCAATTTTTTTCCTATATTTTCTACTCCCTTCTCGCCCTTCTTTCCATCTATCTATATTCTATCCCTTATTTTTTTCCTCTGCCTTTATTCCTTTCTTCTCACTTACCTTTACGATTATTGTAATTTACCCTATTTTTTCAGAGACCTATCTTCTTCTTTTGCGTCCTATCTCTATTTATCCATCTTGTTTAGCGAATTCTGTTGTAATTTTCTTTGTTGTAATGTTTTTTCCTCTTTTGTTAATTCGCACTTTCGTTCTTCCAATCTATTTGTGAAATTCTATTACGCCACGATATTTACTTTTACTAGACTTTCTTTCTTTCTATCTATCTATCTACCTATAGCTTACACACACACACGCACACGCATACACACACACACACACACACACACACACACACACACACAATCTCTCTCTCTCACTCTCGCTCTGTCTCTCTATCTATCTATCTCTCTCTCCTACATACACATACACAGGCACACACACATACACAAGCACTCTCTCGCTCTCACGCACACACACACACACACAAACACTCTCGCTCTCTCTCTATCTATCTATCTATCTATCTCTCTCATACATACACATACACAAGCACTCTCACGCGCACACACAAACACTCTCTCTCTCTCATACATATACATACACAGGATCACACACGCATCACAAACACTCTCTCTCACTCAGACACAAGCACACACACACACACTTTCTCTCTATCTATCTATCTATCTATTATCTATTTATCTTACACATACACACGTTCTTTCTCACATACACACATACACTCACACATACACACACTCTCCTCATCTATCTATGCATGATCTTTGAATATTCTTAAAAGCAAAAAAAAAAAAAAAAAAACGCCACTAATAAAGTATCAATACTTTATTTTCAGCTTCGAAAGTACATTAAATAGGGATATTTGCGATATATATATATGTGTGTGTGTGTGTGTGTGTGTGTGTGTGTGTGTGTGTGTGTGTGTGTGTGTGTGTGCATGAAGGCAAGTACTTAAGTTTCGTTGGGTTACACACCCCAACACATTCAGTCTTTCAGTCTGTTATATATATATATATATATATATATATATATATATATTGAGAGAGAGAGAGAGAGAAGTTGGAAATAGCACGGAAAATAAATTTAATGGTCTGTTTTTCTTTTTTTATCCTCCTTTGATTCGTCAAAGTGACATTGTTGAAAAGATAACATTATTGAAAAATGAGGGGGACAATTCTTTTTTTAAAAAAGTTTCATAATGTATATAAAACATTACCGGTTTCTATGTATTATTAAATCATCTTATCAAATGTTGAGTATTGAAATAAAAAATTAAAAAGAATTAATAGGAGTTAAAAAGTAAAAATTAAAGATTTAAAATTAAAATTGTATATATATATATATATATATATATATATATATATATATATATATATATATGAAGAGAGAGAGAGAGAGAGAGAGAGAGATGAAATCGAAAATGCGCCTGGAGTCTTATTTTAAAAAATATATATATATTTATTTGGTTCCTTTACCGGTTTCGCAGTTCCTCTGCTTTTCAAAAGTAGAGTTGAGATGGAGGGCCTGTGGTTTTTCTCACATCAGATGTGAGAAAAACCACAGACCCTCCATCTCAACTCTACTTTTGAAAAGCAGAAGAACTGCGAAACCAGTAAAGGAACCAAATAAATATATATATATTTTTTTAAATAAGACTCCAGTCGCATTTTCGATTTCATCTTTTTTTCTTTATACTTTGACTCGTGTAGGACACCTCGGTTATTTTTCATTTTGTAAAAAAAAACTCACTTTCTAATATATATATATATAATTTTTGAAGAAACAAGGGATGTGTGGTTGTTGGATAAAGTGTGTTTAGAAATAAGAGGAAATAACAAACGGGTGATATTTCCCATCATCAGTTGTCTGCTGGAGATCATGGATATTTCTAGGCATTATTAGAAATGTTCGTGATCTCCAGCAGACAACTGATGATGGGAAATATCACACGTTTGTGCTTTTCTCTTATGTATATATGTGTGTGTGTGTGTGTGTGTATTCGTATGTGTGTATGTATATAAGTATGATGTGTCTATGTAAGTGCGTGATGTATGTGTATGTGTGTGTATATGTATGTATGTGTATGTATGTGTGTATATGTGTGTATGTGTATGTTAGTATGAGTGTGTGTGTGTGTATGTGTGTTTGATATTTGTGTGCAGGTATGTGTATGTGTATATGTGTGTGTGTATGAGTGTATATATGTGTGTATCTGTGTGTGTGATGTATGTGTGCATGTGTATGTGATGTGTGCATGTGTGTGTATATGTGTGTATGAGTGTGTATGTGTGTCTATGTGTGTGTGATGTGTGTGTGCATGTATATGTATATATGTCTGATGTGTGTATGTGTGTGTAATGTGTGTGTGTGCATATATGTGTGTGATGTGTGTATGTGTGTATATATGTGTATGAGTGTATATGTGTGTGTGTGTATGTGTGGATGTATGTGTGTATATGTATATGGGTGTAAGTGATGTGTGTATATGTGTGTATGAGTGTATATATGTGTGTGTGTGTATGTGTGTGTGATGTGTGTGTGTGCATGTATATGTATATATGTGTATGTGATGTGTGTATGTGTGTATATATATGTGTGTATGAGTGTATATGTGTGTATGTGTGATGTGTGTGTGTGCATGTATGAGTGTATATGTGTGTGTGTGTGCATGTATATATATATATGTGTATGTGTGTAATTAATTGTCTCTACTTTGGGCACAAGGCCAGCAATTATCCAGTGCATTACTGGTACTTTATTTTACGACCGCGTAAGGATGAAGGGCAAAGTCAACCTCGGCGGGATTTGAACTCATATCGTAAAGGGACGTAACTATGCTGCAAAGCATGGCGTCCGACCCTCTACTGATACTGCCAATCCACCGCCCTTGTATGTGTGTAATTAATGTGTCTCTATGTGTGTGTGTGTGCATGTATATGTATATATGTGTATGTGATGTGTGTATGTATCACTAATATTACAATTTACATACGTTACAAACTATCGGCTAAATCGGAACCTTTCTGTTCTTTTGTCTTTCCTGTTATCCTATTACATCTCACTTCTGCTTTCTCTCTCTCTCTCTCTCTCACAGTCTTTCTCTCTCACACAGTCTTTTTCTCTCACTCTCTCTCACACACAGTCTTTCTCTCTCACTATCTCTCTCTTATACACTATTTCTCTCTCTCTCTCTCATACACTATTTCTCTTTCTCTCTCTCTCCTTCTCTCTCTCTGACTCTGTCATTTTTGCTGTCACACTCTCTCTATCTCTATCTCTCTCTCTGTCTCTCTGTCATTTTTGCTGTCACACACTCTCTCTCTCTCCCTCTCTCTCTCTCTCTATCTATCTATCTCTGTCCCTATAAGTTTCGCTGTAACTCTCCTTCTCTCTCTTTCTTGCTACCACCTCTCCCTCTCTTAATACTGTATTCCTTTCTCCCTCTCTCCCCTTCCCCTCCCCCCTCAGTCTCTACCCCACCCCCCACCCCACATCTCCCTCTCTCTACCTACCACCCTCTATGCCCCCTCTCTCTCCCTCCCTCCCCCCCTCTCCCCATCCTCCCCCCTCTCTCCCTCTCTCTCTCTCCCTCTCTCTATCATTCTACTTAACACTTTTAATCTGTCACCTTTCATTCCTCAGTTAATTTTTACCATCTCTCCACAATCCCAGATTGCCATATCGTTTACCAGAAGACACAGAATTGAATTTCTATGTCGGTAGTATTGATTCTATAGAACTAAATACCGTATACCACCGGTATACATTTTATCGATTACAGGTCAATGAAACCAAATGTAAAACCAGCTTTACACATACTATGATGCAATGCATTTTATCACAAATTCTATCACACTATTTCTGTTCGATCATAATCTCCCAGTATGTTAAGAGTTATCGTTCTTTTTTCCTCTCTAATTGTGAAGTCTTTATATATTTTCCTACCCTTTCATAGTCTTTATTCTTCATAAAACCATTCTTAAATCATATTATCTCTTCCCTCTGCTTCTTGCAATCTTTTATGTATTTCGTTTTATTCATTTTGTTGATGTTTTTTGCCTTTTGTTCTTGTTCTTGTTCTCGTACTGTCACTCGTTTGTTATCTCCCTCCTTCTACCATTTGCTACCGTCTCTCTCTCTCACTCTCTCTCTCTCTCTCTCTCTCTCTATATATATATATATATATATATATATATATATATATATATATGTTTCTCTCTCTTTTCCATTTGTGTTGTTATTATTGTTTCTTTTATTCCCCAATCCCTTCATCCCTTCAGCTCCATCTCCCCCCCCCCCCCCTCTTCTGACTTATTTGCAGACTTCTCCTTCATTCTACTGTTTTCTCTCAAAACTTGCAGCTGATATTCCAGCTTTAAACTAATTTATTTCAATTTATATTCTAACAAGCTACCGGCTATTACTTTTTCAAATACTTCCGTGTTGACAAGTTCTCGCTACATATACTATTGGATTATTAAACGCGTCTAATCCATTATCACTACTATATATAAACGAACGAAAATATATACAATATATATATATATATATATATATATATATATATACAATTCTTGAATAAATACACTCGTAAGGAAAAACAAATTTTTATGCAAATATGCACCAATGATCAGAACCCAATTGTCGCGTCAACATCATTACTAAAGCCTCCATTATCTTCATGCCTCTATCATCACTATCATCGTCAATTTTATTATGATTATCTTCATCATTATCATCATCATCATCAGCTATGATATTGTATCTGACAAGAACAATAACACATGGAAATAATGGTTTCTTATATAGGCACAAGGCCAGCAATTTTGGAGGAAGGGGGAAAAAGCCGATTAAATCGATCTCAGTGCGTGACTGGTACTTTATTTTATCGACCCACGTAAGGATGAACGGCAAAGTTAACCTCGACGGGATTTGAACTCAGACCGTAAAGGGACGTAACTATGCTAGAAAGCATAGCGTCCAACCCTCTACCGATACTGCCAATTCACCGCCCTTCTATAATAATTGTCTCTACTTGAGGCACAAGGCCAGCAATTATCCCAGTGCATTACTGGTACTTTATTTTATCGACCCCGTAAGGATAAAAGGCAAAGTTAACATCGGTGAGATTTGAACTCAGATCATAAAGGGAGGTAACTCTATGCTTCAAAGCATGGCGTCCATCCTATACCGATACTGCCATGGTACATTTTATGATTTTAAAAAATAAAACTGTTTTAAGCAAATATTCCTCTATCGATACAACACTAAAGCACAACATCAATACATCTTTATGATCAGTTTGTGATAGCACAAACATTAATATGTCATATTACACAAAGCTGTATATAGTCACAGCTTCATCACACTGATTGACGTGATAAATAGGAACATTCACCAAACTCATAAAGTTTAATATGTCAAATGACTTCCATAAATCAGACCGACAATTCCAACTAGAGACGCCATATAGTATTAATCTTTCTTACGCGCATGTTCATAACGAAAGTATACATCTCTAATTATAAATTCAATGAATGCACTTATCACAGAATCTAAAAAGATGACAATTGTAAACAAGAACAAATGAGTTTCCAGTATATTCCAGTGTGTGTGTGTGTGTGTGTGTGTGTGTGTGTGTGTGTGTGTGTGTGTGTGTGTGTGTGTGTGTGTGTGTGTGTGACAGCTTGCACCCATGTGTGTGACAGCTCACAGCTATGTAGGTTTAGCTGGCCTCCGCCAAGGTATATCTCGTTGGAGGTGTCTTGGGTGATTTTAATTATAGGGACCCCCAGTCCCTATCATCTCATTTCTACAGCTGAGTAAACTGGAGCCACGTGAAATAAAGTGTCTTGCTCAAGGAAACAACACATTACCCGGTCCGAGAATTGAACTCACAACCTTTCGATTGCAAGCCCAATGCTCTAACCACAAAGCCATGCGCCTTCAGATATCCCAGTATATACAGAAACGAATGACAAATCTCCGACCCCCTTCGTTTACCGTGTGGGGAGGAGGAGTTCGTTGGGTCTGACCAAGGAAATAATGTTTCCATTGGTCATTCCAATTGCTGATAATATCGACCTGGAGGGAAAAGGAGCAACGGGAAATAAAGCATGTTGCTCGAAGACACATCACATCGCCCGGCGCGGGAATCGAACTCGCATCCTCAGTATTGTGAGTCCAATTCCCTAACCACTAAGCCAAGCAACATTATGGGTTTGAAATTAATGGTTTCTTATATAGGCACAAGGATAGCAATTTTGGGGGATGGGACAGTGAATTAAATTGACCCCAGTACATGACTGGTACTTTATTTTATCGACCCCGTAAGGATGAAAGGTGAAGTTAACTTTGGTGGGATTTGAACTCAGAGAGTAGAAATCCGGAACAAATACCATAAAGCATTCTTATTCGACGTTCTCTAGACTCTGCCAATTCGCTGCCTATACCACACAGTGTATCAAGGATTAAACCGAACATATATTCCAAGAATAGCTGGATGGATACCCAATAGAATCTGCTTCAGTGTAGTGAACAGCTTCAGATGTCAATTTTTGACGGTAAATATATTTCCTTAATGATATTAAGATCTAGTCAATGCCTTGGTTTCAAATACAATAAATCAGTTCTCGGAGCAGCGATGAAACTAGACTATATTTTTAACGACTAAACTTTATGTGAAGCCACATTGAAAGTGGTTATAAATGACAGGTTTTATTATTACAATGGTATAATTTTATGGTGCCCCCATCTTTCATTGGTTAAGAGATTCGGATATCAATAGGAAACGATTGTTTGCTAAGATTAAAACTTTTAACCTGTGTAAGATATATTAACAACGTTAAGATCTCTTAAATAATGTATGCAGTCCTCAACAAATGAAATGCCATATGCATAATAAAACAATATTATAAAATGTATAAATATATATTTCAACATCAATTCTACACCTAGCTTTTTCTTTATATGCACCGAGATAAACAATAAAATACATTAAAGAACGTACACGTAGCCACCTTATACATAATGTATGTATGTAAACGGTAAACAGAAATAACAACACAATCGGTACAATATATGGAAGAAATATATTAGGTTAATGCTTGAAATAGCAGGAAGAGGGTCTTAACGTTTCGAACGTTAGTCCTTCATCAGAAAAAAGAATGAGATATTAGAGAGATTGAAGGGACGGGCGGGTTGGATTTGGAAAAAATGTTTTCAGAGAAAAATAATAGGTCGGGTCACGTTGCCATCTCTTTGGATTTTGAAATATTATTTTCACTCGGAAATTGGATATACACCTGGAGTTTACCTGAACTTCCGCCAGGAAATATTTTCGTATCACTGATATTTTCTTTCCTTTATTCATAATATATATATACATATAGGAAAAAAGTCAGGAGCCCGGCGGCTCAGCTCCGGTCGTTTCGACAGATAGATCCGAGCTCTGGTAGTAGTGCCGGGATTTGAATGTGGTATCGGTTAAAGAGTGCTCCACTACGGAAGTAGGAGCTAAAGAACAAAGAGGGTGTGGGAAAATACCAGGTGGATCAAGACCCACCAGAGTATTCAATACTTAGGGTAGTAGAGTGGGTAATAGGAAAAGAGTCAGGTCCTGGACGGCTGACCTCCGGCCGTTTCGACAGCTAGATCCGACCTTATATATATATGTTTTTCAACGCCCCAAATAATGACGTATTATCTTCGTTTTTTCCCGTTTTTTGCCAGGGAACATTTCCACGAACCACGTTTTGTTAAATATTTACTTCTGCGTTCACAGATTGACTTTTTTAGTTTTATAAGATCCCGTTAAGGGTGAAAGCAGCGATTCTTTGCTTAAACTTTAATCTGTTATTTTAATAAATATGTGCTCTATGGTTCTTATATATTTGATATATATTTATCCTTATCGAGCCCTCTTTGGATTTTAGTCTTCAAATTTATTATTATTACTATATATATATATATATATTTATATATGTATATATATATATATATATATATATATATAGATAGATACCTACCTGTTTATCAAATCTAAAAGTTTAAATAATATATACTTTGGTAATATATAATTAGATTTCATGAATTTTCGAATCTTAATATACGTTTTCTTAGATATTTGAATTCTGCAATGACTTGCGAACGTATTCCTAAATATATATTTTTACATAACTGTATTTTTATACTTGAGTGTATGTGCGAAGGGTGATGGTGGCATCGATATATTATAGATAAGATTTCTAAATGAAATACATAATCTAATTTTAATTATTTTTGTTTCATCATAGGCTGCAGTTTTATAATAATACATGAATATCCCTTTTGATGTCTAATTGTTTGTACTAACCTATAAAACAAAATCGATAATTCTGTCGATGATTCGTAAGCAAATAAACTATAGTTTTCGTAGTAATATTTTCATTAGATATTGTAAATTTTGAAATCTGAATAAATGACTGAATAAATAAAAGTGTCCTATCATATCGTTTCTCTTAACAGTGTATCCAAGTATAGATTTCTGAGTTAGAATTTAGAAGTTGAAATCAGTCCATATATCTACAAATTGAATGAAATAGACATGACATGAAATTAATTTAGAATACTGAACTACTTTTCATACAGCATAGATTCTGTAAAAGCTACGGTATTTTATATGCCTTACTTGGGCAATTTTCTTCTTCTTCTTCTTCTTCTTCTTCTTCTTCTTCTTCTTCTTTGCCCACTTATTCCTGAGAGGGTCGTGGGGGAAGAGTCATTAAATACACCAGCGTCAGAAGCAACCGTCTCTAACTGATCCGGCTGGATCCCCAAGCATGACTTGCCAAGCTCATGGATGTTATTCAACGATCAAGCTCGGAGTCTACCTCTGGGTCTCCTGGCAGGTTGGTTTAGCCTGCAAAATCTGCACAGCAATTCTTTCCTGAGATATTCAAACCATATGCCCATAGTATTGCAGCTGTGATCTCTCAATTCGGAGAAGTAGAGGCTCTACCTGGAGTCTCTCTCTTCTCCAAGCTATAAATATCTCCATAAATTCTTTCCTGAGACATTCTAACCACATGCCAATATATTTGAGCTGTGATTCTCAATTCGGAGAAGTAGCGGCTCTACTTGGAGTGTCTCTCTGATCTCCAAGCTACAAATCTGTCCAGCAATACTTTCCTGAGACATTCTAACCACATGTCCTTAGTATTGGAGCTGTAATCTCTCAATTCGGAGAAGTAGCCGTTCAACCTGAAGTGTCTCTCTGATCTCCAAGCTACAAATCTGTCCAGCGGTACTTTCCTGAGACATTCTTATCACGTGCCATAGTATTTGAGCCGAGATCTCTCAATTCGGAGACATAGAGGCTCTTCCTTAAAATAAAACAGGTCTTCTTCCTCTTACTTAAATAATATTGAATGCTTGCAAATCTATGAAGGGTGTTTACTTGCTGTTTCGTAAACACTCATTTCTTACATTTGTCACACAGTGACATGTAGGATATATTCAGTGAAACGCCCGATTCGTTTCTCTAATATCTAACATCATTACTACTCTTATTTAATTTTCCAATATTGATGTGTTGGAAAATTTCAAGGGCCAATTAAAAGCCAATATTCCAGTGAAACTGGCAGTAAATCTTTTCTATCAAATGTTGCAATGAAACTGGCAGTAAATCTTTTCTATCAAATGTTGTAGATTTCTATCAAATGTCAGTGTAGGAACCAGGTGCAATGTATAAAGTTGTGTGTTTGCTTATCTGTCAACATCTGAGAAATTATACCCAGTTGTGAATTACCTATATATATACGAAAATACTGGCATTTATCCACCGTTGCGAAGCTGAGATGACTACCAACATAATTTACTTACAAGATAATTTGACAAGTAGTAAGAAGCAACTTTCTGTCAGATAGGCAGTGAGACATTAACTCCAAATTAAGCTCAGTCATGAACATTTCTATAACCCAACACTTAATCACAAGTAATTCTAAACCCAAACTGTATTAATTGAATTACAACGAATATATAAATGAAACGTATGCACAGGAAAATGGGTGTATATGGTGTGTCATAATGAACACAACAACACGTAGAGATGTGTTTTACAAATAATTCAAACAATCAGCCAAGTATTTTATGTAGGTTTAAATACTGTCAGCAAAACTATAGTCTGTATATTGCTACATTCATTTAGCTTTCAACAGCACGTTCATTCTCCTTGCTAAAATACTTTATAAATCGATATGAAAATCTGCACTGAAACTATAAAGTTCTAGAATGACACAAGAGCATAGACATTTATATATCATAATCAAAGGACACAAACACACACACACACACACACACATATATATATATATATATATATATATATATATATATTTATTTATTTATAGATATATAGATATATAGATATATAGATATATATATATATTTAATTATTTATATATATATATATTTAATTATTTATATATATATATATTTATATATTTATTTATATATATATATATTTATTTATTTATTCATATATATATTTATATATTTATTTATATATATATATATATTTATTTATTCATATATATATTTATATATTTATTTATTTATATATATATTTATATATTTATTTATATATATATATTTATTTATTCATATATATTTTTATATTTATTTATTTATATATATATTTATATATATATTTATATATTTATTTATATATATATTTATATATATATTTATATATTTATTTATATATATATATTTATATATTTATTTATATATATATTTATATATATATTTATATATTTATTTATATATTTATTTATATATATATTTATATATTTATTTATATATATAAACATGTATATATATATATTTGTATATTTATATATATATATTTGTATATTTATATATATATATATATATATATATATATATATAT
>OZ024758.1:21702303-21722303 GCA_964016885.1 Eledone cirrhosa
GCACTATCCACAAGTGTTTTTTAACCTTCATATAATGTCTTCCTGTTTTATCTGATGAGAACACAAATATTATTGCATGATGATATTTGTTTTTGAAATGCGCATAATAAAATACATGGAACTCTTTTAACCATCTTTTGTTCTTATATATATATATATATATATATATATATATATATATATATATATATATATATATATATCTTTATTACATAATTTATTGATATATACAGGACTAGATCTGTTTAATTCGTATGAAACCATCAGGAGTGTCCATAAAGCTGATCAGTTCTGGTTATTTAGAGGTGTCTAATTTGAGTGCTAAATGTGATGAGGGGACCCTATGTAATGTTGCATATGTCTAGAAGATATATATCCCTTCGGATCTAGCTGGCGAAATGGCCGGAGCTCAGCCGTCAAGGTCCTGAATATTTTCATATTACCCTCCCTACTACCCCATGTATCGAGTACTCTGGTGGGTTATGGCCTACCTCGTTATTATCACACCCTCTCTAATATATATGTGTGTGTGTGTGTGTGTGTGTGTGTGTGTGTGTGTGTGTGTGTGTGTGTGTGTGTGTGTGTGTGTGTGTGTGTGTGTTTGATATGTCGCTGGCAGGAAAAAATACACGTCTTATTGCTTGTGTGCCCAGCAGTATATATATATATATACTGAGAAAGCGGATGAATGAGAAAGAAAGAAGAGGGAAAGAAAGAAAGGAAGGGGGGAAGAAAAATAGAAAGCTGGTGAGAGTTTATATAATTATATATAGGAAGGAACTCTAACGAAAGTGGAAACACACTCTACTCTCATAGAGTAACGTATGTTAGCGATTTACTGTTTCTTTTCTACTATTAATCGCAGTCTGAGGATAACTAGCGTAAATTAGTGGAAGATGGAATATTAAAAAAGTTACTTTATATCTCTCCAACAGAGATAAATCGTGCCTAGTGCATTAGCTTCTTCCACGTGACCTGTCAAAATGGTAGACTGCTTCTTCTATTCTCACTATATTTTTGTATGATTTCTATATTTGTTAAAATATATTAATATATTAGGTATGCATATATATGTATATATATATATATATATATATATATATATATATAGTATTGTCTACATATATATATTTAATGTAGTATACGCATACATATTTAATATTGTACACACACATATATATATATATATATATATATATATATATATATATGTGTGTGTGTGTATGTGTGTATAAATATATAATATTGTATACAAATATATCTTTAATATAGTATATATATATATAATATTGTATACATACATATATTTTAATATATTATATATATAATATTTTATACATATATATATTTTTAATATAGTATATATATATATATATATATATATATATATATAATATTTTATACCTATATATACTTTTCATATAGTATATATATATATATATATATAAAATATATATAGTATATATATATATATATAAAATATATATAGTATATATATATATATATAAAATAAAATGTGTGTGTATATATATATATATATATATATATTTATATATATATACACGCACACACATTTTATTTTTTGTAGTTTATTATAATAGTGTCTGCAATGGAAATTATACTGCAACCTTTTAAATCATGTTTTATGGCTGTCATTATTGTATTTTAACTTAAGAGAAAAGCTTTAACAGTCTTGTAATAATTGGTTTAAACTCCGCCACCAAACGGTTCATATTTCAAACACCATGTTTCCCTCTCATTCTTTCCTCTTCCTTCTCTTCTCTTTAATATTTGTTTGTCTTTTGCAATTATTTTGTTTATCATAACTGTTTGTTTTGGTATATCATCCTTCTTCTTTCTCCTTCATACTTTTTTCTCCTTCAGGGTTATTTCTGTTTTATTTCCATCATCCTTTCCTTCCTCTTTCATTTTCGCTTTCATTTTCATCTTGTGCTGCAATATTTCCTTTTACACATTCACACATAAATATATTTATATATATATATATATATATTTATATATATATATGTATATATGTATATGTATATATACATACACATACATACTCAAGCAGACATAAATTATATATATATGTGTATATAAACATATATAAATATATATATATATATATATTCAAATAATATAAATATATATGTACGTTTGTGTGCATATATATATATTCATACATGCGTATATTATATATATGTACATACATATATATATATAGTATATATATATTATACATATATATACTATATATATACATATATATTATACATATATATACTATATATATATATACATATATATACATATATATATATACATATATATACATATATATATATATATATACATATAGATATAGATATACATATAGATATAGATATATATATATATATATATACTATATATATATATACATACATATAGATATAGATATATATATATATATATATACTATATATATATATACATACATATATATATATATATATATATATATACATACATATATATATATATATATACATATAAATACATACATATATATATATATACATATAAATACATACATATATATATATATACATACATATATATATATATATACATACATATATATATATATATACATATAAATACATACATATATATACAGATATATATACATACATATACATATATATATACATATAAATACATACATATATATACAGACATATACATATATATATACATATAAATACATACATATATATACAGACATATACATATATATATACATATAAATACATACATATACATATATATATACATATAAATACATACATATATATACAGACATATACATATATATATATACATAGAAATACATGCATACATATATATATATACATATAAATACATATAAATAAATAAATATATATATAAATATATATATATAATATATACATACATATATATTATATATACACACATATTTGTTTTTGCTGTTTAAAAATCGACGGATTTATTTCACTTTAGTTCTATAGTGATTTATTCCATCACCTCAAGAGAAGTAATAAAACGAAAGTTGTAACGCTAATTATCTTGCAGAGACTTTCATAGTTTGATTTATGTCAACTTCTATCTAGCGCTCGTCATGGTATTGCTTTTCACTTGAAATTCATACCACAAGCAAAACAAGAACGAACCAATCACTTGTCACGTGGTAAGTTTGTGATTTTTTTTTTTGTTTTTTGAGGCGTGTTTTTGTTTGTTGTTGTTTTGGGGGATGGAGGAGGAGAGGGGGGATTAATATAATCCATCCTCATTTAATTAATATTACCAATGTTGTTTTGCCGCAAACTGGTCCTTATGAGAATATTAAGTTACAATATTAGCAAATATTCTGTGATTATTTCCTCTGTGACCTTCCTTAAATAGCTGCCAACGTTTGTAAAACAAAAGGAAAAGTTTTGCATTTTTCCTGCCTAATATGAAGGAAATAAGTTTAGCGAGTGCCACCATGTTTCCCTTTCATTCCTTCCTCTTCCTTCTCTTCTCTTTAATATTTGTTTGTCTTTTGCAATTATTTTGTTTATCATTACGGTTTGTTTTGGTCTATCATCCTTCTTTTTCCTTCATACTTTTGTCCTTACAGTTGTTTCAGAAAGAGTTTGCTGACTAGTTTATGTATCTCCTTTGCATGGTGATGAATCCATTTATATCAGGGGGTTTTTTTTAATAAAAGCAAACATACAGCTATAAGAAAAGTACTGGTACAATAATAATGTTTTCTACTGTTGGCACAATGCGAGAAATACCCCAATGTATTACTGTTGCTTTATTTTATCGAGTCCGTAAGGATGAAAGGCAAAGTTAACCTCGACGGGATTTGAACTCAGAACGTTAAGGGTCATAACTCTATGCTGCAAAGTATTTGCCTGGCGCTCTACCGATACTGGCAGCATAATAATTGTTTCTCTTTTTATCACAAGGCCAGCAATTATCTCAGTGTATTACTGGTACTTTATTTTATCGAGACCGTGAGGATGAAAGACGAAGTTAACCTAGGCGAGCGAGATTTGAACTCAGAACGTAAAGGGCCGTAACTATGCTGCAAAGCATGTCTGACTCTACCGATACTGGCAGCATAATATAACAATGAGCCAATATCGAGGAGCTAATCAGAAAAATATTCAGATATCCAAATGAAATTCCATAACTAAAGTGACCTCACCGTATATCCTTAGATGGTTAAACAAAACAATTATCTTCAGAGATAAACATTATATGACAATTCAATCATTATACAAAGGACTTATATAATGATTACATAGTATCAACAGAACAAGTTTTACTTAGCTAATTACAGCGGTGAAATAAAACCTGATTAATCCTCTTGATATAAACAAACATGGATTAACACTAGAGGAGACTAAAGCACCAAAGTTTAGAACACTCGACATCTCACAATAGGTTCTTGGTAATAGAAGTATGCAACAATCTATTCTAAATCAAAAGACTATTATTAAAATTAACCAATACAACAGTAATATTCTTGACATGAATAAGAGCTCAAACAAAGATTAACTTTACTATAATAGCTACCAAACTCAGTACTATGCAATATTATTTTCGTTTTTGTTAGCTATTTTATTGGAGTGCATAAACGAATTATGAAATTGATTTTTTTTCATTCCAGCTGCTACAGTTGTGTGTAAATTACGTTAGTTCCTTCCTTCATGACAACAAAAGTCTGAACGTGATGCAAAAATAATACAATAAGAAAATAATACAAAAAGCTAAGAGAAAATAAAACCAAAAAATAAAAGCTGGAAGCTGAAAAAAATAATCACTCATTTTGGCAATGTGGAAATCTGTCAACAAATATATGTTGGAATAAAAAATTAGATGCTGTATTATGACCGAAGTCTTATGAAAATTATTATAACACTTTCAATTATTAAATTTGTACATAAGCACTCAGGTTCATAATAGAGGTGTCTTCGTTGGTTATACGTGGAAGTATATCATTAACAATGTACAAGAAGTCAGACAAAAAATAGTCCATCCGTTGTCACATCTGAGAAAACTATAGAGTCCGTGTCTATTCAAAATTAAGTAAAGTTTTCTTGGACAGGATGTTTGTGTACGATCGGAGGAATATTGATTTACTGCAAGAATAATATAACAAAGGTTGGGAGGAATAGAACATTGAAATAGAACATTGAAATAATGCCACAGTATGATATAACTGTTTCTACTTTAGGCACAAGGCCAGCAATCACCCAGTGCATTACTGGTACTTTATTTTATCGACCCCGTAAGGATGAAAGGCAAAGTCAACCTCGGCGGGATTTGAACTCAGATCGTAAAGAGTTCAAATCCCGCCGAGGTTGACTTTGATATAACAATGACTTATAGCAACGTGATAGACGGTGAATTAGCCGAGTCGTTAAAACGTCAGATAGATTGCTTTGCAACTCTTTGCTTTCTTTCAGTTCAAATCCCACCGAGGTCAACTTTGCCTTTTTATCCTTTCTGAGTCGATAAAAAACTAACAGTCTAGTACTGGGGTTGATTCTTCCTCTTTTATTTATCTCGTAGAGTTTACAAGATCAGATAATTTTAGTAAGAGGCATATAGTTTATCAATATGGCTTGTGACCTGGAGGATACAAGGAATACAAGATACTGATCCTCTATGATCCCGGGTAGATATATCCATCACAACCTACACTTAATACGATTTCGTTTTGGCTGCCGGCCTCTGCTTCTCTTACCAGCCAACCTTCCTTCCAGGCATAACCTACTCACACCATGAGTTGATCATTTTATATGACCGTATAGTTTGACCGTATAGTTTGAGTACTCTTGACTTGAAAATTGATGTAATTGGTCTAAGTCTGCCAGTCATAAGTCTCATGATGTGGTTGGAATGTAGAGAGCTTCTGAAGTGATCTTGTCGTCCAATTAACCCAGTCAAGACCCTATAACACAACTGGTAGGATGTAAGTATCAAATATCTTAGCATTAAAATGATAGAAAACAGTAGCCATCCATAAATAAAACACAACCCACACATCACATACTCTATGCAATTATCATCTGACACTAAAACATAACAGCAGTCACATATTTTATACGACACACTGTCACTACCCAATAAAGTAACACAACTTATATTATTCATAGTCAGCACAACAAATGAAGCACTTATCTAACACCAGAAACAAAAAGACAAATACTTAAACACAAAGAAAAATAAATATAATATAGAAACATAATTCTACATTGCCAAATGATAATGATGCACAAGGCTGGACAGCTGGCGATGTTGTAGATATTTGCTAATAAATGTTGAAAACCTGATAATATATAATACGATACCAAATCTAAAATCACCAAGGCAACAAAAACGTTTCTCTTTTCTCTATATAAAGAAACTATATCAGGGGACTAACTACACTGAAGAAAAGTATTTAGATACGTACAAAACAAAAAAAAAGCAATCGCTAAAATAAAATAAAATAAAAGGCAATTCTGCATACTACAAATATTTCTCTTTCAGCAACAAATTGTAAGAGTCGTTAGTGAATGAGATTAAGTGCCTCACTATTTCTTCCATCTTTATTGTGCTCTGTGTTCAAATCCCGCGGAGATCAACATCGCTTTTCAGCCTTTCGGGATCGATAGATAATGTAGAAATTCAGAGGAGGGGTTGAAGAAAGCATCAACGAGTCAGATGGAGTGCTTTGGATTTAAGCAGGACATGGAGTGCCTCGCTATTTCTTCCATCTTTTTATATTCTGTGTTCAAATTCCGCCTAGATCAACATCACCTTTCATCCTTTCGGGGTCGATAGATAAAGTACAAATTTGGTGAAGGGGTTGACGGAATTATTAGAGTTAGGTGGATTACTTTGGATTTAATCAGGACATTGATTATTTATCAGAGATATTTTCCCCGTGTTATCTACAGACCTGTCAACTCTCCCCGTCCGACGGGGTGATCTCCCACCCACTTTGGGGAGGGTGAGAAATGTCTTCTCTTGTGAAAATGAGTATAGTTTTCTTTATGTAAAATCTCCCCATTTTGCCTCATTTCTCCCTGTTATCGGGGCACTTTTTTTCATGGTAGACCCCGTTTGGGGTTTTAGAGGTTGGCAGGTCTAGTATTATCTACACTTGGAGCCTAGAATTATTAACCATGACACAAGCTGTACCAATAATAAGCGAATGAAGTAAACATGCTAGGAGAGAATAGAAAACCATTCTGCAGATATGGATAACAGACGGAATTATAAAAACCAATTCTATATCTATTAGGAGATAAATATTCCAAGAATCCCTAAGGAAATAATGGAAAATAATTATCCACAAACTTTGAACAACACACTATACTGTTACATAGCACAGATTGAAGTAAGAGGCAAAAGGAAACGACAACAGATATTGTGAAATACTTACTTAAGTTAAAACTGAGACTACAGAATGTCATGCGAAAGCAGCCATAGGAAGAAAGACCCCCTATATATCCAATATCAAATAAATTTAATAGCATGGAAATAGAGCAAAAAGAACTGCAACAGTGGTTCAAAAGCGTTAGATTCATAGCTGAGATTGAAGGATTATCGATTGCAATACAGGACCATCAACTACTCAACGAAAATATGGAAATGCATGTACTGGAGCATAACACGTATAACTGCAGAATATGTTGAGGTTTTGAAGAAACAATAAACGACATTCTTCTGGAATTACATTCCAACTTAGCCAAGAGAGATACATCTATCGTTATAACTTTGATAAGGATTTAGGGCTTTCATACACTCTAAGTTACGCCAGTATTCTGAAATGCTAACAAAAAAGTGGTGGTAAAAAAACATATTCCGGAAAGGGTCTCAGAAAATAACAAACTAACCACACGCTGAGATACACCAATACACACATACCAGGAAATTAAAGCTAATCTCCCGGATATTGTTGCCAAAGGATATCAGAAAAGATTCTTCTAATAGTATTAATCCCAACAAAAATATCACTCCCAACAGATGCTAATGTATCTCTAAAAGAAATCGAGATCTATATATATATATATATATATATGGAAACGGAAAACCAAAATGATGTGAGTTAAAAAGAAAACAATCTCTATAAAATGGGTGCTTTGGGAATTATTTTAAAATAGCATATAGGCAAATATATGACTAAAAACCCAAGAATTATAAATTTGGAAATCATACAGAAAATAAAACTTTTAGACACGGCATGTATATTCTATGGAGTATTCACAATAAAAATGTGAACATATTATAAAAGCAAAATACTTCTCTTACACAAAGTGTTTTAGAACACTGTGTGGTGGTGCTGTGGGAGCAAGCAATAATAAATCTAATTGATATAAAATTCGGAAAAAATAAATAATTCACTTTATAGAATTTCCATTGTCAGGCGTCCAGGTTCACCCTCCCCTTGACGCAAAACTGCAACGCCCTCATAAACAAAAGCCTGCGAGGAAAATATGTCTCATAAAAGGTAACTTTACTAGCTCAGGGTAACTTACAGTAGCCTCCGTGAAGAGGCTGTTCTGTTCACAAAAAATACATTTTAATGTCTAGAATATGTTGTGAGAGCGAGCAATAATAAATTTATTTCATATAAAATTTTGAAAAAATAATTCACTTAACAGAAATTCTATTGTCAGGCGTCGAGGTTCACTCCCCCTCCCCCCTGCCCTCTTGACGCAAAACTGCAACGCCCTCATAAATAAAAAATCTGCTGGGAGAACATGTCTCATAAAATATAACTTTCCCAGCTCAGGGTAACTTACAGAAGTCTACGTGATGAGGCAGTTGAGTTGACAAAATAACATTTTGATGACTAGAATACGTTATGTTATTCGCCAAAAAGGAATGAAATAGCAGAAGCTCCAATCCCGTCAGACGGACAGTTTATGATCAATAAGATAATTGGTCGTTGAGTACCGGGATTGATTTAATCGATTGTCTCGTTCCTCAATGTATGTGGCCCTCGTGAAAATATCAAAGGTCATTAAAACGACCATCATCAATATTGGTAAACAAAAAGTCAACTTGTGTTGTTAACATCCCATCTGCTACACCAATTATTTAACTTATCTGAATGTCCATCAACACGAACTTCGTCAGCTGCTCCCGGCATCTTTAACTTTCAAAGTATTTCTGCTTTTATCTACTTCTATTTTTCATATATTTATTATTTTAAATGTTGAGTTTACAATATTTTCATTATAGAAAGATAAGGTAATTTTATTATTGGAACAGTAATGCCAGAAGAAAATCAAAATTATTTTCTAAATGCAATTTACCAAATATAAGATGGCCGTAAAGAATGAATCATATTTTTTTTTTACCTTACAAATATCAGAAAATATTAATTTTTCCAATAATCGTATCAAACAATATTCACCTGATATCGGTTTCAATATTTTGTTTTCATTTTTTAAGCAACTTTTCACAAAATATTATTTCCCTTTTATAACGTATGCTTAATATGTACATATTCGGCTCATAGAATAATTGTTTCTATTTTTGGCACAAGGCCAGCAATTACCCCAGTGTATTACTGGTACTTTATTTTATCGTCCCCGTAAGGATGAAAGACAAAGTTAACCTCGGCGTGATATGAGCTCAGATCGTAAAAGGCTGTAACTCTATACTGAAAAGCATGGCCTCCGATCCTCTACTGATACTGCCAATCCACCGATTCGGCTTATATAATAATTGTTTCTACTTTTTGGCACAAGGCCAGCAATTACCCAGTGTATTACTGGTACTTTATTTTATCGATCCCGTAAGGATGAAAGGTAAAGTTAACCTCGACGGGATTTGAACTCATATCAAGGCCGTAACTCTATGCTACAAAGCATGGCGTCCGACCCTCTACTGATATTGCCAATCCAATAATGATGATTTCTTATAGAAACCAAAAGGTCTTCAGAGAAAAGAACCCCTACCCACTTCAAGTGTTTCAGCTCGTAAAAATTCTTTTGATTCTGTTGTATTTTGGGCTGTAACAATATTCGTGCCTATAATACTCTCCTTCGAAACCTCCTTCGTTGGGGGTCGATTTAATCGACTCTCCCTTCCTCGAAATATAGTTTGTTGCTTTGTAACTAAATCAGAAACCATTGTTATTACAACTACTTCAGTTCAAATCCCGCCGAGGTAAGCTTTGCTTTTTATCCTTACAGGGTCGATAAAATAAATCACTAGTAATGCATTGGGGTCGATTTAATCGACTTACAGCTCCCCTTCAAATGTCTGGCCTTGTGCTTTTAGTAAAAACAATTATTATTATAATTAATACTAATACTACAAATACTAATATTACAGATACTACTAGGACTACTACTAAAGATATTACAAATACTACTATTGCTACTACTATTGACTGTTAATCTGTTCAGATGTATTTTCACATTGCTCTTCAAAGTGCCGGGTTTTATTAAGAACAGCTGCAATGTGATTTACTTTCACACTTATTATCTTCATATATACACACAAATATACACTCTTAAAACACTGATTACACATCAATCAGTCATCAACAATATGTTCACACACTATATATATATATATATATATATATATTTTTTTTTTTTTTAATTAAAATAGATTAAAGTTTAAGCAAAGAATCGCTGCTTTCACCCTTAACGGTGAATAATAAATATTTTAATAAATATTTGCTCTACGGTTCTTATATATTTGATATATATTTATCCTTATCGAGCCCTCTTTGGATTTTAGTCTTCAAATTTATTATTATTACTATTATTAATATATATATGTATATATATATAAACAAATCGTAGAAAGGAAAAAGATTTTTTCAGTAGAAAATGTTGATCAGTTATTTTTAGTGAAATTTCAAAGCATTAATTTATTTACAATACCGGTTTCAACATTAAATGCATTGTCAATTGCGGATATTGTTAAGTTGCATATTTGTAGAAATAGTGAAAATAATGATAACAAAAAAAAATATATAGAGAGGGGAAGAAAAGTTAATTTTCGCATACGTGATCCTTCAGAGAAGAAAGTAAATTTGTCTGCCCATCCTTCTCTGCTAATGGCTTTGATATATATATATCGATTCTTTGCTTAAACGTTAATCTGTTATTTTAATAAATATATATATATATATATATATATATATATATATATATATATAGGAAAAAATATGACCCCGACGGCAGTGCTCAAGCCGTTTCGACGGCTATTTCTGGAAATATATATATAGTCCAGAAATAGCCGTCGAAAAGGCTTGAGCTCTGCCGTCGGGGTCATACTTTTTCCTATTTCCCACTCTACTACCCTAAGTATTGAATACTCTGGTGCGTTATCGTCCATCTGGTTCCTTACCACAATTCCTTTGTTATATATATATATACACTAAAAATGGCTTCTACACCCCCTCGTGCTTCATTTTAGTATTAAGATATACATAAAGTTTTTTTTAATAACACAAAACGTTTTATATAAGTATGTATACGTACATACATATATGTATACAGACGCACAGTAGTATGTATATATATATACATACATGCGCACATATATATATATGTATGTATGGATTCACCAAACATTTATTATAATGCTCGGTGTGTTTGCAAACAAACATCCCGTATAAAGCCGCAGTGTCTAGCAACCACCGTTGCTCGTTTGTTCAACACTACTAAATATTTAATTATTTTCTATATTTGCGTAATCTTATCCTAGGAATACCTTCAGTAGCACCTCTCTCCAGAAAATGTCAGAGATATTGGGTGAAAATATCTTTATAACATGTGCATGTATGTATATAATTCCTCACTCTTATCACAAACACACATAGAAGACGTAATGGAACTTACACTACACAAATTAAAAGATGTATATATATATATATATATATATATATATATATATGCAGAAGTTATATTTAATTTGAGATTCAACAAGCCTAAAAGTTTTATAACTGATATAAAGCACTCAACAGTTTACTGACTGAAGTAAATATTCAATATATTAATAAATGGAAACTATATTTATAAAACCATAATTATTTTATTATATATATTTCAAGGGCAACCAAGGCAATTTTGGTGCGCTTTCATCAGATAAAATACAAAATATGTTTTATAAATGTTGACATACCCGTAGAAAAACAACGTTGACGGTTATATATATATATATATATAACCTTGACAGTTTATATGAAATGTTTATATGAAAAGCAATGTATTTAAGCAGACTCTAAAATATATTTTTACTTTTGCATTACAACGTAATTCCTTTAAAAAAAAGATTAATAATATAAATCTTCGCAGGGTTAAAAGGAATAATATATATATATATATATATATATATATATATATATATATATATATATATATATATATATATATATATATTTTCTCTCCGTCTCCTTAACACTATAACTAAATAACGACAGTACTCCCTCCTAAATCTCTCAATTTGTATGATGAATTATTATTATTCATCTGTTGCCTCAGCTGCCTCTCTTTTTTCACCTCCTCACTATTTCTCTCTCCCCTATCTCTCTCTATTTCTCTCTGTTTTTCTTTACATACATTTCTTCTTTTTCTCCGTCTTTCTTTTTTTTAACTATGCTTAACACTAAATATTTATAAACATCTCACTACCAAACCAACTTCTTACATAAAAGTTGATCAATATTTATGGTACGTCAAAATTATTTATAAAACTGCTTATATATTGTATTTTATCTGAAGAAGGCATGCCATATTTTTAATATGGTATCCCTGAAATATATATAATGAAATAAATATGGTTTTATAAATATAGTTTCCATTTGTTTAATATCGTAGATATGCTCCAAAACTTGTTGAGTGCTTTATATCAGTTATAAAATATTTACTTGTTGTAACCCAACAATTTTAAATAAAACTTTTGCATATATATATATATATCGTTAGTGTGTGTATATTATGTTCATATTTGTATATGCATGCGTATAGGGGATACGCGTGTGTATGTGTCTATATCTGTGTTTGTGTGTGTCTCAGTGTGTGATGTGTGTGTCTATATATATTATATATATATTATATATATATATATATATAGCAATTATAGGAACTTATTATATGATTATAATTCTACATTGCAAATCCAATATTGTCATAGGCTAAATTTTATCTTGTCTAGCATCTTGAAATATTTGCAGAACACTCAATTGGAGATTTGTGCTCAAAATATCACTCTCTATCGCACAAATCTCTTTTCTTTAATATACCTACTTTTCTATTTCATAGAATAATCGCTCCTGGCTATATACATACATAATATAGAATATACTGCGTCATAGTATCAGAAATATTTTAGTTCTGAACAGCTGTTGACCTTCTACAAACATTAAAGTGGACTAATTGTGTAGCAACGTTGCTCTTATATTTGTAATAGTGGTGTTGTTGCTGTTGCTATACACGTGTCTGTGTTGGACTTCCGTCGCTCCGATGATGAGTGTGTCGATTGTTCGAACAAAAGAAAAGTTGTTTGTTCTAGAAATTAACGTGTAAGTGTAGTTTTTAATGTAGTTTTCAGGGAGATGTGAGTCAGCCTTAGACTGTTTGTGTGTGAAAAGGATAGTCCTTTGAATTCTAGATACTACTCCTTTTTTGCTCAGCCGTGTGGACTGCAGCAACGTAAAATAAGGAGTTTTGTTCACGGTTACGTTAAGGGTACATGGCGACAGCGGGAATCGAAATCGTGACCGTGTAATCGAGAACCAGTATGTTGCATGCATAGACCCGTGACTCCTGAAGAGTGCTATATTGACATACATCATTTCTAGACTAATGTTTTAAAACCTGGCAGAGCCCATCTCTTGTCTCCATGTCTAAATACAGCAAATTTCCTCCAGAGAAAGATAACTAGCGATAGAGAGAAATGAAGTGAGAAAGAGATACAAAAAAAAAAAGAATCGACCCTAGTATTTGACTGGTATTTTTTTTATCGACCTCGAATGGATGAAAGACAAATTTGACTTCGGTGGGATTTAAACTCATAGGGTAGAGAGCTGACACCAATACCACAAAGCCGACGTTCAAACAACTCTGTCAATTTGCCGCCTTCATATTAATAACAGCATCGTTTAGTTTTTTGTTTACTCATTTATTAGCTGAACATCTGCCGATCTATGGTTTAGTCATTTATACAGAAGAGTGCATAGGAAAAATTTCCTGCAAGTGTGTTCTGTACTGGTTGGGCAGGGCTATGGTCAGAAATATTCAAGCTTTGACCATTTCACATCTTTTCAGTCTCTATGCATCTGAATCATATTATCAAATGTAACCAATTTTAAGATGGTAAGGCATAGTTTGAAGAGCATTTGGCTGCTATTTTTAATATTAAATGACTGTATAGAGGCCCTACATTGCTGGCTCGTTTTCTGATAACGAAATATTACATTTGAAAGAAATAACTTTTAGCAATATTCTATTTAAAGATGGGTTCTATTCACTTATTTCAAAAGACAGGATGGGTCTTTATGAATGTATGAGTGGTAATGGATTTTGATGAGTTAAGGAATGTCTTTGGGTGGCTTTGTCTTAATGGGTTTGCTTGATTTCTTTAGTCTCTCCAAGAGGCTCAGTATTAATGGATATGCTAAATTTAAATCTTGATTTCTCAAATATACAACTACACATTTGTATGTATGTATATGTATGTATATATATGTATATAGTTTTGTTTACTGGATTTAAGTCATATATTTTTCTGCTGTGTGTGAGTGGATGGTTTAAAATAAAATTACAAAAGAAACAAGAATTTGAGTAAATATTTTAATATACAATGATATATAATTGTTTCTGCTTTTGGCGCAGTGCATTATTGGTACTTTATTTTATCGACCCCGTAAGGATGAAAGGCAAAGTTAACCTTGGTGGGATTTGAACTGAGAATGGAAAGGGCCGTAACTCTATGCGTCAAAGCATGGCGTCCGACCCTCTACCGATACTGCCAATCCACCGAATGTACAGTGATATATAATTGTTTCTACTATTGCCACAAGGCCAGCAATTTCCCAGTGCATTACTGGTACTTTATAATATCGACCCCGTAAGGATGAAAGGCAAAGTTAACCTTGGTGGGATTTGAACTGAGAATGGAAAGGGCCGTAACTCTATGCGTCAAAGCATGGCGTCCGACCCTCTACCGATACTGCCAATCCACCGAATGTACAGTGATATATAATTGTTTCTACTATTGCCACAAGGCCAGCAATTTCCCAGTGCATTACTGGTACTTTATAATATCGACCCCGTAAGGATGAAAGGCAAAGTTAACCTTGGTGGGATTTGAACTGAGAATGGAAAGGGCCGTAACTCTATGCGTCAAAGCATGGCGTCCGACCCTCTACCGATACTGCCAATCCACCGCCCGTACAGTGATATATAATGAAAACTAGAAGTGAAGGTAGGAAGAATTTAAAGAAAGACATAAATGAACAGGTAAAATGAAATAAATTTATGATGATATAAAGAAAGGGTGTATTTAATAAATACATATTGCGTATCATGTTGTAATATCAACGTAGCGATAGTGAGGAGGGTGCCTATGGGGGTGATGGTGGTGGTGGTGGTGGTGGTGGTGGTAGTGGTGGTGGTAGTGGTGATCATCATCATTTTGTTAATAAGGATGATGAATGTTGGTGATGGTGGTGGTTTTGGCGATGGTGGTAGTAGTAGTATTGATGGTGATGGTGGTAGTATTGGTGATGGTAACAGTAGTAGTATTGGTGGTAGTATTAGTGTAGGTTATGGTGGTAGTATTGGAGATGGTAATAGTAGTAGTATTGGTGACAGTAGTAGTATATTGGTGATGGTAATGTTAGTAGTATTAATAATTGTAATGGTAATGATAGTAGTATTGTTGATAGTAATGGTGATGGCTGTAGTATCAGTGGTAGTAATGGTAATAGTAGTAGTAGTGATAGTAATGGTAATTGTAGTAGTATTAGGGATAGTAATGGCAGTCGTAGTAGTATTAGTGATAATAATAATGGTGATGGTAGTAATAATATTAATGATAGTAATGTAGCTAATAGTAGTAGTAATAGTATTAGTGATAGTAATGTAGCTAATAGTAGTAGTAGTAGTAGTAGTAGTAGTAGTGGTAGTAATGTAGGTAATAGTATGGTAGTAGTATCAGTAATAGTAATGATGGTAATAGTATGGTAGTAGTGATAGTAATGTTGGTGGAAGCTGTATTAGTGATAGTAATGTTGGTGATAGTATGGTAGTAGCATTAGTGATAGTAATGTTGGTGATAGTATGGTAGTAGCATTAGTGATAGTAATGTTGGTGATAGTATGGTAGTAGCATTAGTGATAGTAATGTTGGTGATAGTATGGTAGTAATATCAGTGATAGTAATGTGGGTAGTAGTAGCAGTTGTAGTAGTAGTAGTAGTATCAGTGGTAGTAATGATGGTAATAGTATAGTAGTAGTATCAGTGGTAGTAATGATGGTAATAGTATAGTAGTAGTATCAGTGATAGTAATGTTGGTGATGGCTGTATTATTAGTAATGGCTGCTATTGTTAATACTAGGCCGTAACGGACATAATACCTTTCAATACATCACCAGTGATAACCATACATAAAGCATAGTTTTGGGACAGCCATTGCCAAAATGCCTTTCTATTTTGCACGCTAAATTACTTTCACAATATAGTCTCCTGTTTTTCCTCTATTTATTTTCGTTTGATAATTTCTTTCTATATTTATTCATAGTTTGTTTTGCTTTTTTTATTGTGGCAGAGACTTGGTTTTGTTTTGTTGTTTGTTTGCGGTATATTTTTGTTGTGTTATTTTTTGCCTTTTAATGATTTATTTTTGTGTGTGTTTTACTTATTTTTCTCTCGACCTGCCAACCCTTGCATTTTGAAGGTAGTTATGTATCAAGCGAGGAATGGACAGACTTTCAGTATAAAGAAAATTGCTTTTTTTGGTAATACCTCTTGGTCACGAGAAATTCTCATTTATAAAGAGTCAAAGAGATACAGCGGAAGATAGAGAGAGGAAGGGAGAGAGGGGAGGATAGAGAGAGGAAGATAGAAAGAGAAACAGGGGAAGAGAGAGAGAGTAAGAGGTGGTGGGATACAGAGAGAGACACAGAGAGAGGGAGAGAGAGGGAAGGGAGTTGTGAGAGACAGAGAAAGGAACAGAGGTGGTGAGATAGAGAAAGAGAGACTGAGAAAGAGGGGGGAGTTGTGAGATACAGAGAAAGACAGAGAGATAAAGCGAGAGAGAGTGAGAAAGAGTAAGTAATACACGGAAAAACAGAGAGAGAAACAGAGGAAGAAGTTATGACATACAGAGAAAGACAGAGAGAGAAACAGGAAGAGAAGAAGAGAGAGAGAAAGAAGTTATGAGAGACACAGAAAGTATAAAGAAAAATTTCGAGAGATCGAGAAGGGGAGAGAGATGAAATGCTAATAGATAAGAATAAATAAAAAGACAAAATAGGGAAAGACAATCTATGTAGCTAGTTAGGCAGATAAATACACACACGAGCACATGATTATAGACATATATATATATATATATATATATATATATATATATATATACATACATACATAGGCACACATATATTTATATAGTGATAGTATAGAAACTGATAGATAGATATTTAAGGTAAAAGAGAGTGAGAGAGTGTCAAAGAACCAACAAAAAAATGGAATAAAATAGCAAGAATTTTCCACTCTCCATATCTCTTATCTCTTATCTCAGGAGAATATGGTTCACAGGGACATTTGTTTTCCATATACAGACACTGAAAGACATACATTTACACACAATTACATACATGCGTATAATAGGACATAAGCAGCAATGCATACATACACACCCATTAACATACACGCATCTAAATACATTAACATCAATACGATTTGTCGTGGTTTGAAATAATTTTGCTATGTTTGAAGCATTTAAGCAAACTTAGGTTACAGACAAACAGCTTTTTTTTTTATCCTTCTTCAATATTTCAGACATTATTTATCAGAGATCGAGTAGTTTGGAATGGTATAGTAAATATTCTATTTCTCGGTAGAGTAAACGCGAGTTCGTGTCCCAGGTGAGGTTTATTCTTGTTGAAGAGGTTTTTCGAGTATTTGTACGCAGTCGTAACATACATAGTTTACAAACATACTTGTATAAACACTGCTACATTTGAACGGTATTAACAGATATTAATGACGGGAAAATAGCTCTACATTTGATGTTACATCTTCTAAAATAAATAGAACTACTACTACTACTACTACTAGTACTTCTAATAATAATAATAATAATAATAACAACAACACTGCTACCACTACTATCAATAGAGAGAGAAAATCAATTTGCAGCTTTTAACTTTTTTTGTCATTGGTGATAACTTGTCTATTTGTATGAGTTGGCCAGTATGTTCTAAATTACTGATACATTATTTGTTCCATGTCTGGCTTTGGGAGGGGGGAGGTTATATTATTCCAGTTGGTTAGCTGTTGCTTGTTTTTTTGGGGGGTGGGGGGTTGTAGTTGCATATCGTTCAGTGTAGGTATTGAAGTGGTAGAAACAAAAAATCCGAATTGTAATTAGGATGAGAGAAAAGTGGAACCCAGTAAGAATTCCTCAACATTTTACTATCCACAATATATATGATCCTGCTATAAGGAAAGATCTTAAGTATCTTTCATCCAGAAGAAATTGGAGGTGTTTCGAGACCAGATTTTTCCAGTGCTTTACAGAAATACTTAGGTATGCTACAGTATAGGAAATGATTTGATGAGATTGGTTCTGATGTCCAAATACTCCTCTTTACAAAAGTCTATGCACGGAGTATATTACTAGATGGAGACCTATCTGTTGAATAGCGAAAGCTAGCACTTGTTTATTACAAGAACATTACATATATATGTGTATATATATAAGCAAATATAGCTCCAAGAAAAACATAAACGTCGGCGAGAAAAGAAAATAGGAATTTATTTGTTTTAACATATGTTTCTCTGTCTATTTAATTGTCTACATATGCTGACTATAATATATATATTGTTCAATGATATACAATACTTAATTATTTAACACATTTCATCAGAAGTGACTATTTACTACGCGGTAGAATTCAGCAATGGAATTTTTTCGTTTAAGAAAATGTAAGTTAAAATGACAATAAAAATAGAATATATATATATATATATATATAGAGAGAGAGAGAGATTTTGAGTTCATGCTGGTTGTATACCAACACCTCAGTATGCAGGCTGGAGCACTCGACGAAGTGCGCAGGTTGGTTTGGTTACTCCGGGGTAGTGTAAAATAAAGTTAAATAAAAGTCAAATGATTAAAATTTAGCTTCGTTTATTACTGCTATATATATTTCAGTGACTGAAATATATATAGCAGTAATAAACGAAGCTAAATTTTAATCATTTGACTTTTATTTAACTTTAATTTATATATATATATATATATATATCGCGCGCTCTGCTGAATACCTCAGATATTCAAAACAACGAACAGCGGAGGCCACGTTTCGCACCTTTCCGACAGACAACCTTAACGGAAAAAAACCCCACTTGATGAATGTGATCCGAAATATATAGGGACAATTAAATCTCTCCCAAGGTAACTCTATTTCGTGTTTTTATTTTTATCCTTTACGCTCTTTCTTTCATTCCTCTACACGCTACAGTCTTATACAGGCCACGCATCTCAACGTACATTTACTTACATCTCTCTCTCCACCACCGGATCTTGTTACCCGGAGATTTACCCATCTGCATTGTCGAGGCTTCCAAACGACTTAAAGAAATTTACCTTATTATTCCACAATGCTTCAAGCAAACTTCAATACTCTCATATATATATATATATATATTTATTTATATATATATATATAGTAATAATAATAAATGGGAAGACTAAAATCCAAAGAGGGCTCGATAAGGATAAAT
>OZ024758.1:21727303-21729803 GCA_964016885.1 Eledone cirrhosa
TCTTTTATTTTCTGAGCTCAAATCCTGCCGGGGTTAGCAGCGCCTTTCATCCTTACGAGGTCGATAAAATAAAGTACCAGTACTACACTGGGGTTGATTTTATCGACTTTCCCCTCCCCAAAAATTGTTTATCTTGTGCCTAAATCAGAAACCATTATTAACATATACGTAAAAGGGCGGTGAATTGGCAGTATCGGTAGAGGGTTGGACGCCATGCTTTCTAGCATAGTTACGTCCCTTTACAGTCTGAGTTCAAATCCCGCCGAGGTTAACTTTGCCTTTCGTCCTTACGGGGTCGATAAAATAAAGTACCAGTAATGTACTGGGTAATTGCTGGCCTTGTGCCTAAAGTAGAACCAATATTTAACATATACGTAAAGCGGTGAACGACATGTTTTGTGGCATATAATTACCCCCCTTTACAGTCTGAGGTGTGCCTTAATGTATACGTAGAGCGGTGAACGACATGTTTTGTGGCATATAATTACCTCCCTTTACAGTCTCAGGTGTGCCTTAATGTATACGTAGAGCGGTGAACGACGTTTTGTGGCATATAATTACCTCCCTTTACAGTCTGAGGTGTGTCTTAATGTATACGTAGAGCGGTGAACGACATTTTGTGGCATATAATTACCTCCCTTTACAGTCTGAGGTGTGCCTTAATGTATACGTAGAGCGGTGAACGACGTTTTGTGGCATATAATTACCTCCCTTTACAGTCTGAGGTGTGTCTTAATGTATACGTAGAGCGGTGAACGTCATGTTTTGTGGCATATAATTACCTCCCTTTATATTCTGAGCTGTGCTTCTTGCCGAAGTCAGAAACCATTATAGAACATTATAGAATAAGTGAGGTGCTGGACAGACAGCTATGATGTATAATTATGACCTGATATCTTCTGAGTTGAAATCATATCAAGGTTGAATATGCTTTAAATATTCTCGGATCGATGAAATTAATTACCAAACATGTCCTAGTATCGTTAATTCCTCTCTCACTCTCTCTCTCTCTCTAAACTATTAATGGCTTTGCGTCCTCCCAATCGTATAAAAATCAATACAAATTATTTTCCTCCTTATCACTAATCAATCTGCATACCAGGGTAGGTTTAGGCTTTATCACTAGATGTAAATGTATTTTAAAAGCAGGATTTTGCTGTCGAGAAGTGTGTATTAATGCATTTCTTTATAAATAGAAAACAACTGGATGTTAATTATTCCCGTCATTGGATCAGGAAGACTTGCCTGTATTTATTAACAGCTCAAAAATAGCTTTAGCTGTATAAAAAGATATATATTTCACTAGAATAAGGCATATGGTTTACCCATTCCGTGCTAATAGCAGATTTAATTATTGTCTGAGACGAGTTAGGTAGTATCGGACCTGTGATATCTGAATTCAGAGAAGTAGCAGCTCTACCTGGAGCGACTTTCTGATCTCCAAGCTACAAATCTGTCCAGTGATATTTCCTGAGATATTCAAACCTCATGAACTATAGTACCGGAGCTGTGATATCTCAATTCGGAGAAGTAGCGGCTCTACCTGGAGTGACTCTCCAGTGATTCTTTCCTGAGACATTCTACCCACATACCTATAGTACCGGAACTGCCATATCTTAATTCAGAGACGTAGTGGCTCTACCTGGAGTCACTCCAGTGATTCTTTCCTGGGACATATTAACCACATGTCCATAGCATCGGAGCTGTGATCTCTCAATTCAGAGAAGTAGTGGCTCTACCTGGAGTGACTCCAGCAATTCTTTTCCTGGGACATTCAAACCTCGTACCCGTAATATCGGAGCTGTGATCTCTCAATTCAGAGAAGTAGCAGCTCTACCTAGAGTGGCTCTCCATTGATTCTTTCCTGAGACATTCTAACAACATGCCCATAGTATCGGAGCTGTGATGCCTCAATTCAGAGAAGTAGCGGCTCTACTTGGAGTGACTCACCAGTGATTCTTTCCTGAGACATTCTAACCACATGTCCATAGTATCGGAGCTGTGATCTCTCAATTCAGAGAAGTAGTGGCTCTACCTGGAGTGACTCCAGCAATTCTTTTCCTGGGACATTCAAACCTCGTACCCGTAATATCGGAGCTGTGATCTCTCAATTCAGAGAAGTAGCAGCTCTACCTAGAGTGGCTCTCCATTGATTCTTTCCTGAGACATTCTAACAACATGCCCATAGTATCGGAGCTGTGATGCCTCAATTCAGAGAAGTAGCGGCTCTACTTGGAGTGACTCACCAGTGATTCTTTCCTGAGACATTCTAACCACATGTCCATAGTATCGGAGCTGTGATCTCTCAATTCAGAGAAGTAGTGGCTCTACCTGGAGTGACTCCAGCAATTCTTTCCTGGGACATTCAAACCTCGTACCCGTAATATCGGAGCTGTGATCTCTCAATTCAGAGAAGTAGCAGCTCTACCTAGAGTGGCTCTCCATTGATTCTTTCCTGAGACATTCTAACCACATGCCCATAGTATCGGAGCTGTGATGC
>OZ024758.1:21742303-21744803 GCA_964016885.1 Eledone cirrhosa
GTTGTTGCCTAATCTACTTTGTAGCTTAAATCTTGAAACTGAAAGAGTGATTCACATCAAATATGCATTTGTCTGTATCTGCTCTTTGATGAGACGTTAATTTCGCTTATATTCTTCTGTGTATCTGAAATGACATTGATGTTTTGCCAAGACTTCAGATACAGCACCAATTTACTAACAGAATTACATAGGTTCCAATGAACAGAATTAAATTCCCATGGAAACTAAGTTGCAAATTATTCTCTCTAAATTATAGTCGAAACTTTTCTGCCAACAGTAGCTACTATTATATTACAAAGACTTGTTTTGAGATAAATATAAATTTGTTCTTATTCAGAATGTGATGAAGCAGTTGCTGGCATTGTCACTGTATGTAATGCCTTGTCGACCTGCACTTTGACTTTCATGAAAGTCAAATTTACATAGTAGTAAATAAGTATTCTTAGAAAATAAACCTTCTCTTCTATCTTGAATTTTATATCTGACGAATCAAATATTTTGGATGCTTTATGGTGGATTGGCAGTGCCGAGGTTGACTTTGCCTTTCATCCTTACGGGGTCGATAAAATAAAGTACCAGTGATGCACTGGATAATTGCTGGCCTTGTGCCTAAAGTAGAAACAAGTATCTTTAGAAGGTCTAACGCCATGCTTTGCAGCATGGAGTTACGGGCCTTTACAATCTAAGTTCAAATCCCACCGATGTTAACTTTGCCTTTCATCATTACGGGGTGGGGTCGATAGAATAAAGTACCAGTAATTCACTGAGATAATTGCTGGCTTTGTGCCAAAAGTAGAAACAATTATGTAATAGCCAGCTGTTATTTACCATTAGATAAAATAAAGTACCAGTAATGCACTGGGTATTTGCTGGCCTTGTACCTAAAGTAGAAACAATTATGGTAAATATGTTATTTACCATTAGATCATATGATTTCCTTTGTTTACTGAAAATAGAATTATATTCTCAAATGTATCGTTCCTTCTCTAACGATAGCATGGTGTGATTTAAGGGGAGATAAGATTCTGTTTCCATTTCAGGACTGAGGAATTACCACCGAGAATCTTCATTATTTTGACGTAATATTGTAGTATGGTAATACAGGGGCTTATTTTTCTATGTGTATTGCAAAGTTTTTGTAACCCTGTATAACTAAGCATGAGAATCAAGGACAGAATACATTCGAACGATGACAAGATAATTCCATTTCATCGTGACAGTTCTAAAACCATTGTCCTTACATAACAGTGAGTGATTGAGGAGCCGCCGGCTCGATGTGGCCACTCGACCTGCAAATAATAGGAGCCAAACTTTCACCTTATGATTTCTGTCTTAAATACAATTCAGATTCTGGAATAAGCTAAATATTAACAACAAAGAAAATCTGCACAATAGTCTCTAACCAAGCAATGAGACCACAGACTAGAATAGATTCAAACATATTTACCAGGAGAAAATATCGTCTGTCTTTAAGGATTGGCAGCATCGGTAGGGCTTCGGACAACATGCTTTGCAACATAGTGTTACGGCCATTTATGATTTGAGTTCAAATCCCGCCGAGGTTAACTTTGTCTTTCATCCTTAAGGGGTCAATAAAATAAAGTACCAGTCACGCACTGTGTGTGTGTAACAGCTCACCCTATGCAGGTTTAGCTGGCCTCCTTCAAGGTAAATCTCGCTGGAGGTGTCATAGGTGATTTAATGATAGGGACCCCCAGTCCTATCATCTCATTTCTACAGCTGAGTACACTGGAGCAATGTGAAATAAAGTGACTTGCTCAAGGAAACAACACATCAGCCGGTTCGAAAATTGAACTCACAACCTTTCGATTGTAAGCCCAATGCTCTAACCAATAAGCCATGCGCCTTCACATCAATGACAGACCACAAGCTAGAATATATTCAAACATATTCACCAGGAGAAAATATCGTCTGTCTTTAATGGTTAATAGCAACGGATTTGCAGTATCGGTAGGGCGTCGGACAACATGCTTTGCAGCATAGAGTTACGGCCCTTTATGATCAGAGTTCAAATCCCGCCGGGGTTAACTTTGCCTTTCATCCTTACGGGGTCGATAAAATAAAGTACCAGTCACGCACTGGGGTCGATTTAATCGACTTTCCCCTCCCACTTCCCCACCAAATTGTTGGCTTTGTGCCTATATAAGAAACCAATAGTATCAAAAATACAAAACAAGACAAGAGAAGACAAGACAAGACAAATTAAGCAGTTTATCCAACAGATGTCAATTTAATCCAAAGAACAATAAGATCTACATAAGCATACTACTAAACCTAACTATTAGACTATAAAAGGGACACGTCTATAGATATGTCTCGGTAAAGCGTGAATTCAGGAGTTTCACTGAGAAAGCTTGGGAGATACAGATCCTGCTGAAACATGAGAGCTATGTTTTAAGAATTTCAAAAATTCATTATATACAAGATAGTGTTTGCTCTGTTTTTAACGTTGAGTTTATTATTACATGTGGGCAAATAT
>OZ024758.1:21752303-21754803 GCA_964016885.1 Eledone cirrhosa
TTTATAGCTCTTGTCACACATATACCAACATACCATACCTCCACACATAAACACGACCCCCCCCCCCCCGCAATCCCCACCCCCCACCCCCATACACTTACATACATACATATACGCATACATACACACACAAGCATATCACACACATACAGATATATATATATATACATACATATACGCATACATACACACATGCATATCACACACATACACAGATATATATATATATATATATATATAAATATATATACATGGTACCATACTTGTTATTATTGACGCATTGAGTTACGGCCCTTGCCATTCTGAGTTCAAATCCCGCCGAGATTAACTTTGCCTTTCATCCTTACGGGGTCGATAAAATAAATCACCAGTAATACACTGGGGTAATTGCTGGCCTTGTGCCAAAAGTAGAATCAATTATTATATATATCGGTAGAGGGTCGGACGCCATGCTTTGCAGCAAAGAGTTACGGCCCTTTATGGGCTGAGTTCAAATCCCTCCGAGGTTAACTTTGCCTTTCATTCTTACGGGGTTGATTCAATTGGTAATATCGGTAGCCAGTCGGATGCCATGCTTTGCAGCATAGAATTACGGCCCTTTACGTTCTGATTTCAAATCCCGCCAAGGTTAACTTTGCCTTTCATCCTTACGGGGTCAATAAAAGAAAGTACCAGTAATGCACTGGAGTCGATTTACTTAACTTTCCCCTCCCCCAAAATTGCTGGCCTTGTGCCTATAGTAGAAATCATTATTTTCAGCAGTATCGGTAGAGGGTCGGACGCCATGCTTTGACGCATAGAGTTACGGCCCTTGCCATTCTGAGTTCAAATCCCGCCGATGTTAACTTTGCCTTTCATCCTTATGGCGTCGATAAAATAAAGTACCAGTAATGCACTGGGATAATTGCTGGCCTTGTGGCAAAAGTAGAAACAATTATTTTCACTTTAAGTAAATGGATAATCCTATATTTATTTCTGGTTTGAGGAAAAGCAGTGATTAAGGAATGGATGTGTGTACGTTTCGGCTTCTGTTTAGTTATTTGGCCTCATCAGTGAAGCTTTGTGCATATTCGCCTCTAATCATTTTTAGAAAATTTAACGTATTAAAACACTTCTTTGCTTCTTGTTTAAGGGTAGCTTACATAATTGAAAAGGAACTGTCAGAAAAGGACACGAAAAGCCACTGGCATAAGTTTTAGATTAACAAATTCAACAGGGCTGAACTAAATACTCTACACGATAAATGCAAAACTTGGAAATTTTTCCTCGGGCATAGAGAAGGAAAGAAGGGATAGCAGCGAATATTTTGCAAGTGTGAATGAAATTGTTAGATAATTTCAAGAAATTAGAATATAATACGTTTGTTTTCAAGTGTATACGTGTGTACGGGCGCGTCTTTCTGTGTGTGAACTTGTATGTGTATATGTGTATATGTATGTATGTGTATATGTATATGTATGTATGTACATATATATGTATATGTATGTACATATATATATATATATAAATATATATTTACCAAAAAGAAGAACAAGTCAACATCATTGGATACCATCAGGATTGCAGGTGTTATATCAGCGTTTTCCTTCTAGAAGGAAAACTCTAATATAACACCTGCAATCATCTTGTAAATATCATCTTGGTTAAGAGAGTGGGACTGGCTTTGTGCAGTGCCTTTGCTCACTATAAAAGGTTCACGACACAGGCATTGCTTTATATCTGGAGATCTCTCTGCACTTGTCGTCACGTGGTACCATGGGCCCAGCACTATGTGTCAATAATTGTCACAAGTGTAGTGTTTGTACCAGAGTTTTCAAGTCGCTGGCTGGACTAAAAAGTCACACTCGTGTATATATATATATGGTGGCTGCCAACTCGTTTTCGAGTACGGCCACTACTTTATATCCATGTAGGATAACTCCTACCGATGCGCTGAACGAGTGTGACTTTTTAGATATTTCGTTTCTGAATTTGTTTAGCAAGATTCTTTATCTGAAATCGTGTGTTGAAACCGATATTGTTATACTTTGGGAGGGTCATGTTGCGTGTGTTTCTTATTGGCAACATGACCCTCCCAAAGTATAACAATATATATATATACATATGTGTGTATATGTGTGTGTGCGGACGCATCTTTCTGTGTGTGAGCTTGTATGTGTATATATATATATATAAATATGTGTGTGTCTGTGTGTGAGAGAGAGTGCTTGTGTGTGTGCGCGTGTTTTTTGTGTGCATACTTGTGTGTGTATATATATATTTATATATATATACATATATATGTATGTGTATGCGTGTGAATATATATATGTATATATATACATACACATATATCTATGTGTGCGTGTGAATATATATATGTACATGCGTGTGTTTATATATATTTTTGTGTGTGTACGTGAATACCTCTATGTGTATGTTCACATATAGCCAGAACGAGAAAGTGTGTGTCCATCTATGTGTCAGAAAGAGACTGACTATTCACAGTTCTCCATATGAC
>OZ024758.1:21767303-21777303 GCA_964016885.1 Eledone cirrhosa
CGTAAGTCCAACACACTTACCACTAGGCCACGCTTAGGCTCCATTGATCGATCTGAGACTATGATAAATGACATTTGCAGTTGGATCATGACGCCCCGCAGTGGATCGAAACTGAAACGCAATAATTGCAAACCGAACATCTTAACAATTCGGCCAAGATCCATCCATTTTTTTTCATCAATGTACATATTTTACTTCAAGGGATTTTATGGCAATTAATCTGTATTTTCATCCTGACACTTTCTGTGCTAATAATCACTCCTCGGTTTGCAATGATGTACATATATTCCCATACATGGCATACTCTGCAGTTTACACCAATTTAATGTGAAGCTAATTTAATCTTATTTTTATTTCTCCGCTGGCAAAAATCTTAAAGATTTCGTTTGTGAGGATTATACGGATATGATAATCCATAACAACAGAATATGCAAAATTGACACAGGCTTGAGAATATAAATAGCTTCTTCTTCTTCTTCTTCGTATTCGTCTTCGTCTTCGTCTTCGACTAGTTATTTCTGAGAGAGTTGTGGGGTCAAAGTCATCAAACACTCCTTGCAGCGGGTCCTGTCAGAAGCAACCGTCTCCAACTGATCCGGCTGGATCCCCAAGTTAGACCAGCCTAGCTCATGAATGTTAACCAACCATCTTCCTCGTGGGGTCTCAAACAATTCTTCTCAAACACACATACATTTACAGAAAGACACACATACACATACACATAGACATACACTCACACACAGCGTAGCAAATGGACGCCAGCTGCTGTTTTGCAATAGTCTTTTCACCATCCCCTTCCTTCTTTTTACACACACATACATTCACACAAACACACACATTGTGGGACAGATGGAAGTCGCTCAAATTTATATATAGATTATTGATACTTTGTGTAACTAGGCTCTTAGAATAATTGTACTTTGCACTATCTCCCTGCGTGTCATAAGGGGTGACTAAAAGGGTTGGCGTCAAGGCGTATAGCTCTGCTATTATAAAAACAAAAGCCTGTTCCAAACCGTGTCAGCATAGTGTAAAACCGATGATGATGATGACAACTGATCTGTTTATACCTGCAGGGAATAATTATTCCTATTTTCAAGATGTCTAATGATGTGGTATCAGATTGATGGCTCTTCAGAAATAAGCATTAAAAAATTGATAAATATATAAATAATATAAATAATTGTTTCTACGTTTGGCTCAAGGCCAGCAATTATCCCAGTGTATTACTGGTACTTTATTTTACCGACCCCGTAAAGATGAAAGGCATAGTTAACCTCGGCAGGATTTGAACTCAGATCATAAAAGGCCGTAACTCTATGCTGCAAATAATGGTGTCCGCCCCTCTACCGATACTGCCAATCCACCGCCTACTGCCATGTAAATAATTGTTTCTACTTCAGGCACAAGGCCAGCAAATACCCAGTGCATTACTGGTACTTTATTCTATCGACCCCGCAAGGATGAAAGGCAAAGTCAACCTCGGCGGGATTTGAACTCAGATCATAAAGGGACGTAACTATGCTGGAAAGCACGGCGTCCGACCCTCCACCGATACTGGCAATCCACCATGTAAATATTATACATAATATAGACTTCATTAATGTCCAGTTAGTTACCCGTAGGGTTCATTCAGTAGAATAAGGATGTTGTCTATTTCTACAAAGAGAAACTGATTTTATGTTCAATAAAAACAGATGCTTTTGCTACTTATGAAATTGAGATCTGAAGCTAGAAGTTGACAACAGTCAAATAATCGATTAAGGACGAAATAAAATAAAGACGTTGGCAAAACTATCCTGGAAGCACTTAACGTCTAAGAAGTGACCATTGAGTCATACTTTGTATCAATATCTTTATGGTTAATACTTGGACTGCACTGTCTTCTCATATAACCAACCAGACAGATAAATCACTTTTGCTTTATTCAAAAGTATATTACAAATAATTTTTTAAAGAAACCAACGAGAAGATATATAGATTACAATGAGTCCGAGGTAGCACATCTTAATGACTTTTTCAATGGCGCAGTCATTGTCGTTTGCTGTTACTGTTACCTATTTCTCGATAGCAATTCAATGCAACATCGATTCAATATATTATCAATAAGTTTCTTCTCGCAACAACACGTACACCTATGGCTACTGACACATACGTTCAGACACGCGCACACACACACAGACACACACACACACATGTATATATATACATATATATATATATATATATACATACATGTGTGTGTCTTTATATAGAGAGAGAAAGAGAGAGAAAGTGTGAGATACATATATACATGTCTGTATGTATGTATATATATATATATATATATATTTATATAGACAGAGAGACATTTATATATATATATATATATATATATATATATATATATATATATATATATATATATATATATATATATATATATATATATATATGTGTGTGTGTGTGTGTGTGTGTGTGTGTGATACATATATACATGTCTGTATGTATATATATATATATATATATATTTATATAGACAGAGAGACATTTATATATGTATATATATAATATATATATGTGTGTGGGGGGTACGTAGGGAGATAGATGGATAGATAGATAGATAGATAGATAGATAGGTTTATGGCTTTGAAATTCTCAATACTGAATAGTGCTGGACATTACTTATACGTTGAAAGATATTGTAGCTTACACATTTCTTTTAATTACGTTAGCAGCAATACAAATAAAACCGTGTGAATAATTTCGTTCGGTATCACAGATGGTAATTGAGGAATTCATTGTTACTTTATGACAATATATTTGGCTGCTTATTCTAACAGTTATCGTAAATGTTGAGTTAAGTCAGCTAAAAAGTGAAAATTATATGAAAACGGAGATATATTTATATGGAACTAACTAACCTAATATACGAACAAGAGAGAAGAAGAATAGAGTTTTAAAATGCATTAAGCCTGAGAGTTTTCTTAAAAGAAGGGAAAAAGGTCTGGAAAGTTTGAATGTATGTCTTCTAAAATGTATTAGCGACATAAGTAATGGCGCCAGTGATGAATCGAAACCCAATTGCAACTTCGATTTCCCTATAATATCTCGTTTCATTCTAGGTATATAGGAATATAAATAACAACGCACTCACGCAAATATGTTTATCTCGGAATTTAGCAACCATTTTTTTTATCTTTTTTTTTTCTTATTTATTCACTGCTATTAGCTGTTCTAAGCGTTGTACAAGAGAGGTGGGTGGAGGAAAGAGAGAGAGGGAGAGAGAGCAAAACAAGAGTGAGTGAGATAAAGAAAGAGGCAAGGGAGAAAGAGCGGGTGAGAGACATTGAGAGAGAGAGAAAGACAAATATAATATATATATAAAGGCAAATATAATATATATATATATATATATATATATATATATATATATATATATATATATATATATATATATATATATACAGATATCCACGGTAAGGTGTGGGGTCTATTCTGCATGAAGAACTCAATGTAATCCATATGTTGAAAATGTTCTAGGTTAAGATAAATCCCGGAAAACAATACAACATTAAAATATCAAGTCATTAGAGATATACTTCACTGCTTTACGATCGTTTCTAGATGATGATAATACATTGTAACTATACTTCGTCATTGATCTATGTAAGGTTAGTTACAAAATATCAGATAAAGAGAATATTTACTTACATGCATATCACAAAGCAATGTGGTGATATGCATGTGTGATATGCATGTAAGTAAATATTCTCTGTATCTGATATTTTGTAACTAACCTTACATATATCAATAACGAAGCATAGCTACAATGTATTATCATCATCTAGAAACGATCGTAAAGCAGTGAAGTATATTTCTAATGATTTGATTTTTATTTCATTGTTTTAACTTATATATATATATATATATATATATATATACAGAGAGGGGGCGACGGAGACGGGCAGACAGAGAGAGGTGGTAGATTTGCAGAGTTGTTACTGTTTTAGATATTTGTTTCAAGTCTCTACCATCTAGGTTTACTATGTATTTCACCATTTTTTGCGCATGAAGGGGCCCCACAAACCTGAAGTGCCGCCTACACCAAGATCTAAATCCAACTCTGAACGCAACGACATATGTTTATATTATTTGTTTGGAAAGGCATTACCATAAGCGTGTTTACTGACGCAGTATTTTCCTAAAAAGAGCGATGGATTGGCAGTATCGGTAGAGGGCCGGACGCCATGCTTTGCCGCATAGTTACGGCCCCTTACGGTCTGAGTTCAAATCCCACCGAGGTTAACTTTGCCTTTCATCCTTACGGGGTCGATAAAATAAAGTACCAGTAATACACTGGGATAATTGCTGGCCTTGTGTCAACAGTAGAAACAATTATTTTCCTTAGAGATATTCGTAGAATTAGTCCAGTTGATAAAATTCTGGAGTCTGTAACACAAGATGTAATGGTATTGGTTTAGTTAGAATACAGTTCTTATCACAAGTAGTTTCCTTGGAGGAGAAATGAAAGTTATCAGTGTAAGCCAACATTACACGTATCAATTCTTTACAATACTAACTCTTCCAATAGTGACAGAGTATAAAGCCCTACCCCACCACATGACATATGCTTAAAGATACGTGGATTTCTCGATTATTAAGAAACAAAACTTGTAACGAGATACGAACAAACTCTTCAGGTAATTTTCCGATATAGAATTTTCTCGAAATTCCACGGCTGTTAAGAACAAGATATGACATAGCAGGGAATAATCTTTCTAAAGTTCTTCCTTATTCTGTGTTTTACTACGCCAAGGCTCTCTACCTTTGAAAACTTTTGCTTGCATTCTCTATAGTCTCTCATTGTCAGCTCTACTGAATTCACAGTCCATATCCTGTTGACGCCGCTGTGCTGTATTCATGACAAATACACTCAAAAGCTCCATGCTATAGATAAGGCATGTCAAACATGCAGTCTGCAGCCAGCACAAACGTTTTTACAGCGCGAGCCTAATATAAAATAAAAAAATATTAGTTGTAATGTGCGCAATTAGTTGTTATGTGTGTCCCTCAGACAACACATATGTGACCCATATGGCCCTCGGGGGGCCCCTCAGTTTGACATGCCTGTTATAGACCACTATCTGTTTTGCTATCTTTCCTTTAAATCATATCATAAAACTGGTCTCTGTTAGACTGCATAAATCTCATGATATAGACCACTATCTGTAAATAAGTGATATTTGTAAGTGAAGTTTAACGATATCAACAACTGCAACGAGATCACTTTATCACTGGCGTTTATTTTGATATCTGTTGATATCTTTCCTTTAAATTATACCCTAAAACTGGTCTCTGTAAGACTGCACAAATCCCATAATATAATACTATAGACTACTATCTGTAAATAAGTGATATTTGTTAGTGAGGTTTAACGATATCAATAGCGACAATGAGATCACTTTATCATTGATGATTGTTTTGATCATTTTTTTATATCTTTCCTTTAAATTATACCCTAAAACGGGTCTCTGGAAGATTGCACAAACCCCATGATATAGACCACTATCTGTAAATAAATGGTATTTGTTAGTGAGGTTTAACGATATCAACAGCAACAACGAATTCACTTTATCATTGATAATTGTTTTGAAATCTTTAGATATCTTTCCTTTAAATCCTACCCTAAAACGGGTCTCTGGAAGACTGCACAAACCCCATGATATAGACCACTATCTGTAAATAAATGGTATTTGTTAGTGAGGTTTAACGATATCAACAGCAACAACGAGTTCACTTTATCATTGATAATTGTTTTGAAATCTTTAGATATCATTCCTTTAAATCCTACCCTAAAACGGGTCTCTGGAAGACTGCACAAACCCCATGACATAGACCAATATCTGTAAATAAATGGTATTTGTTAGTGGGTTTTAACGATATCAACAGCAACAACGAGTTCACTTTATCATTGATAATTGTTTTGATATCTTTTGATATCTTTCCTTTAAATCCTACCCTAAAACGGGTCTCTGGAAGACTGCACAAACCCCATGATATAGACCACTATCTGTAAATAAATGGTATTTGTTAGTGAGGTTTAACGATATCAACAGCAACAACGAGTTCACTTTATCATTGATAATTGTTTTGAAATCTTTAGATATCTTTCCTTTAAATCCTACCCTAAAACGGGTCTCTGGAAGACTGCACAAACCCCATGATATAGACCACTATCTGTAAATAAATGGTATTTGTTAGTGGGGTTTAACGATATCAACAGCAACAACGAATTCACTTTATCATTGATAATTGTTTTGAAATCTTTAGATATCTTTCCTTTAAATCCTACCCTAAAACGGGTCTCTGGAAGACTGCACAAACCCCATGATATAGACCACTATCTGTAAATAAATGGTATTTGTTAGTGGGTTTTAACGATATCAACAGCAACAACGAGTTCACTTTCTCATTGATAATTGTTTTGATATCTTTTGATATCTTTCCTTTAAATCCTACCCTAAAACGGGTCTCTGGAAGACTGCACAAACCCCATGATATAGACCACTATCTGTAAATAAATGGTATTTGTTAGTGGGTTTTAACGATATCAACAGCAACAACGAGTTCACTTTCTCATTGATAATTGTTTTGATATCTTTTGATATCTTTCCTTTAAATCCTACCCTAAAACGGGTCTCTGGAAGACTGCACAAACCCCATGATATAGACCACTATCTGTAAATAAATGGTATTTGTTAGTGGGGTTTAACGATGTCAACAGCAGCAACAAGATTACTCTATCACTGGTGATTGTTATGATATCTCTTGATATCTTTCCTTTAAATCATACCATAAAACTGTCTCTGTTAGACTAACATGCCTCTAGCAACACCTCATGAAGATGAACTTTTCGGTCGTTATCAAACGATCCAATAGGTTATGTCAGTTGCACTTTGTATGAACACAAAGAAACCATAAAAGAGAACTGCTTCAAGATATTGTCACATATAAATGACCAAAGTCTTTTAATTTACCAAAAGCCAGTAAAACTTAATATGATGGCCGCCATAATGATAAATATTATCCATCATGATCATTGCAATTATAGTAATTAATATTTGTTTTATATTATTATTAACCATCGTCATCATCATGTCATCGTCGTCGTTGTCGTCATCATCATGTCATCGTCGTCGTTGTCGTCATCAGAAGAAGAATTAGCACCACAGCAATGATTCAGACTTTTCTTAATGTTTCAGATGATTTTTTTGTTGTTGGTGGTGGTATTGGTCGTTGTGGTGGTGTTGTTGGTGATGGTGTTGAGGCTGGTGTTTATGGTGGTGGTGGTGGTGGTGGTGGTGATTGTAGTATTGGTGGTCGTGTTGGTGCTGGGGCTGCTGTTGGTGGTGGTGGTAGTGATTGTGGTGATGGTGGTGCTGGTGGTGCTGGTGGTGATGGTGTTGATGCTGGTGTTTATGGTGGTGGTGATGGTGATTGTAGTATTGGTGGTGGTGGTAGTGGTGGTGTTGGTGTTGGTGCTGGGGCTGCTGTTGGTGGTTGTGGTGATGGTGGTGCTGGTGGTGATGGTGTTGATGCTGGTGTTTATGGTGGTGGTGGTGATGGTGATTGTAGTATTGGTGGTGGTGGTGGTGTTGGTGTTGGTGTTGGTGCTGGGGCTGCTGTTGGTGGTGGTGGTAGTGAGTGTGGTGATGGTGGTGCTGGTGGTGCTGGTGGTGATGGTGTTGATGCTGGTGTTTATGGTGGTGGTGATGGTGATTGTAGTATTGGTGGTGGTGTTGGTGTTGGTGTTGGTGCTGCTGTTGGTGGTGGTGATGGTGGTAGTGATTGTGGTGATGATGAAGATGGTGGTGGTGCTGGTGGTGGTGGTGGTGATGGTGGTGATGATTGTGGTGAGGATGAAGATGGTGGTGGTGGTGGTTCAAATAATGAAGATGAGGATGGCGACGATGATGATGATGATGATGATGGTAACGACACTGATGAAACAAAAATGTCACACAATTAAGGCAATGTTGTTTAACGAAATAATATTAAGATAATATTATTTAGGTTTGTATGGGCGGCGATTGGTGGTGGTGGTGTTGTTGTTGTTGTGTGGACAACACTCATTATGGACTATCATCTGACAGACAGCCTCTTGTGAAATAATTGTTTCTACTATTGGCACAAGGCCAGCAATTACCCAGCACATTACTGGTACTTTATTTTATCGACCCCGTAAGGATAAAAGGCAAAGTTAGCCTCTGGTGAAATAATTGTTTCTACCTTTGGCACAAGGCCAGCAATTCCCCAGTACATTACTGGTACTTTATTTTATTGACCCCGCAAGGATGAAAGGCAAAGTCAACCTCGGCGGGATTTGAACTCAGATCGTAAAGGGACGTAACTATGCTGGAAAGCATGACGTCCGACCCTCTACCGATACTGCCAATCCACCACCCTCTGGTGAAATAATGATAGAGTAACATATTGTTGGTTAGCAAGCTATTAAGAGCAGCTTTAGAACATTATATTCTACAGGGTGAGCAGAAAGTCTTTCCCTCATTATAAAATACCATATCTTAGATATTATTTCAGATTTTACGTTTTCGTTGTTTTAATTTATAAATTTCAAGTTTAAAGATTTTTTTCTGAACATGTTGTATATTTTCTCTTCTACAGGAAGTAGTTGTAATTTTCAGAAACAAAATGGCATCTCTGAAGCAAAAATCTCAGTGTGTTTTGTGGTTTCTAAGACTTTATGCTAACCTTGTATATATTCTGATTTTATGAAAAGAAATGATTTCAGTATAATTCTTTTTTAGAAATAAGTTTGAAATTTTCCGATAGGTATTGAAGTATTGAACTGATGTTCTATACTTCTAGATCATACTTGCTGCTCACAATTATTAGGAAGAAGACGGCGAATCGGCAGAGTGGTTAGAACGTCAGATAGAATATTTTATGGTGTTCGTTCCAGCTCTCTTAGTTTAAATCCCGCAGAAGTCAACTTTACCATTCATTCTTTCGAGGTCCATAAAAAAAGTACTAGTCTAGTACTGGGTCTATTTTTTTTCCTCTATTTTTAGGAACGATCGACTTTCGTCAAATCGGACCGAGGAAACAATGTTTCCGTTGGTCTTTCCAATTGCTAATACTATCTATCGGTCGCAACTCCAGGTAGAAGGAGCAACGTGAAATAAAGTGTCTTGCTCAAGGACATAACGCATCGCCTGGTCCAGGAATCGAACTCACAACGTTACGATTGCGAATCCAATTCTCTAACCAATCAGCCACACGCCTATATATATATATATCTTTCCTAATTCCATTTTCTCATTTTCTATTCTTCTCTGGAAGAAATCTGCTGTATTCAGACCTAGAGAGGAGATGGACTCCACCAGGTTTTAAACGAAAATATCTTACCAACCCCGTATATCAATACGGCGCCCCTACAACTCTTTCAAAAGATACGGTAAAAATTTAAAAATAAAGTAAGTGTTGGGAAGTGATTGGAAAAAAAGTTCAAGCAAGTGAAATGAAGAAACAAATTTGATACTTTTGTAAATTGTAAATTTGAAATCTATTATTCAAGTATATGCAGTCTTTTAGCAATGGCGGATAAAAACTGGCTTATTCTTCCTACCATTAAAATAATTATACTCATCCTAGTCGTCGTCATAATTATCAACATCATCATCACCTTCCTCATTCTTCTTTAAATTTGTTTGTTTTGTTTGTTTGTTTTTTGTCTGTTTTTGTTTTTTGGGCTTTTTTTTTATTATTGTAATTCATTATTTCGTCTTCACTTCCTTTATTATTATTATCATTATTATTTGCTGTTGTTAATTTTTATTTTATTTTTTATATATTGTTTGTTAGTTTTTTACATTATCTGTTGTTAAATAGTTTGTTTTGAAATTTAGCTTCTTTGACTAATCGTATAAAGTTGGTAGATCAGTTTAGTTATCAAAAAGTAACATTTTTAACTGTTGTAGCAGCTGAAGTCAACACT
>OZ024758.1:21782303-21785533 GCA_964016885.1 Eledone cirrhosa
ACAGAGGCGAACAATACGTTACCAACACCGAACCTAGCGGCACCCCGACCAACAACACACCTGACGCAAAACACCTCGTCACAGACTTGACAGGATCCCCTCTCCCGAGAGGAATTAGACCTCCTCAGCCTGGGTCCCAAGTTCATATTGAAACAGAGACTGGACGACAGACTATGGCTCGACATAGAAACGAATTTCTGTCGAGCTGCCTACCAACTGAAATGGATATCGACTCTCGACAACAACACCACGGAATCCACCACACCCAGATTCCCCGATATACCAACTAGATCGCCCACTCTATCCACCGCCCGCCACCGCGAGCTGGAAGATAAACTCTCGAGACTAAAACATTCCGTATTTAACATCTTACGGAAACAGAAGAGATGGCCCCTAACCTCTCCAGGACACAACAACTCGCCCTGAAGAACCTACGGAATAAGGAACTTATTTACTTACCATCCGACAAAGGTAAAGAGTTCTGCGTCATCTCTCAAGCCACATACAATAACCTAGCCTTCGAACACCTAAGCGACAGTGAACTGTACACAGTGATCCCGGACATGACCGCAGCCCAAATCGAAAAACAGACCAACTCCATTTGGTTCGATATCTGTAGGAGAAGACAACTCCCGAATAAAATTAAACTCAACTACACCACTAGAAATAGCAGACTGCCCACTTTCTACCACCTCATCAAGACCCACAAGAATAGCACTAAGACGCATATAAGACCCATCGTCTCTAGCATAGAAGGACCCCTATACAAAAATTTCCTGGCTTCTCTCCCAGGTCCTCAAGCCTCTACTCTCCACCTTCCCCGGACATGTCAGTAGCTCCGACGAAGTTATACGTAGATTACACCAACTCCAGCCAGAACAACTTAAACTTAATAAATACGCTTTTAGCCTCGACGTTGTCTCCCTCTACACTACAGTCCCCGCTCACCCAGCTGTCGATTTATTGACGGACTGCGTGGTCGCAGAGAACATCCACTGCTACGGCCTCCACCCGACGGACATACACCAACTTTTGTCCTTCACAGTAGACAACACGTACTTCACCTTCCACCACCACACATACAGACAGACAACAGGATTACCCATGGGATCCAGCCTCTCTGGCCTGCTGGCCATCACTTACATGAACCAGCTAGAATGCCGAGCCCTCAACACCTGCCATTCCCATGCCTTCTTCACCCGATATGTAGATGACATACTCATCCTTACATCATCCCGTGAAGAGGCAGAGAAAATATACACAACATTCTCCAGCATGGACGCCAGTATAAAAGTTCAGCATAGAACACCCCGATGACCGCGGATCCCTATCCCTGCTGGACTTCCAACTCAGGGTAACAGAGGAAGGCAACATCCACACCTGCTTCTATAAAAAATCCGCCAGCAGGGACCTGTTCGTACATTTCAGATCGGCCCTCCCACTCGGTGCCAAGTTCGGATACATAAAGAACGAACTGGCACGTATCAAGAACAAATGCACCGACGCCAGAGACCGAGACACACACACACACACATTTCCTGGAAGTACTCAAACTGAACGGATACACGACATCCACCACAAACCGTGCCAGAAAGAACAGAGGACACCACACCCGAGGCACTAACACTTGCTTCCTGAAGCTCCCACACTTCAGTGAAGAAACAACAACAGCCATCCGCAGAGCCATCAGACGAGAAGGTCTGGATATTCAACTGGCCCATTCGGGTCCTTCTTTGCGTGGACGGCTAGCTAAGAGACACTCCACCAGACATGACAACTGCTGCAGACTAGCCAACTGCCCCATCAACGACACAGACCTATGCCACCAGGCTTACGTAGTTTACAGACTAGAGTGTGACAAATGCAACAACTTCTACGTAGGTAGCACCACCAGACCACTCCACATAAGAATAAAAGAACACCTCAATACTAACGCTTCCTCATTAAGAAACACCTAGTTAAATGCAAAAACACTGATAAAAACATAACAGTTAGGATAGAAACTAAAGAAAGAAACCTCGGTAATCTTAGAATCAAGGAAGCACTCATTATAGATAGAACACATCCACCAATCAATAATAGACTAGAGCTCAACACCCAATTTATAACCTGATAGGGCCTCTAGCCCCACTTTACACACCCCACACACACGCACGCACACACCTCCACTTATTCTCTCTCACACATACACACACAAAACCAGTTCTAACACCAAATAACACCTACCCCCCACTTTTACGATTAGACCTATCTTCCCACACTCACACACACACACATACCTACACCTTCATGCTTTCTCCCACACACATATACAGGCACGCATATAAAATTTAAAAAACACAACAAAAACATAAACAAACCCCTCTTAAAGGGAGACTACTCTTTACCCACCTAATTTTAATTCTTTGATATTAAAGTTAGAACTCTATACTATTTCCGGTCAGCATGGCTTCATTGGAAATTTAGACGCTGGTCTGAGACTTTTACTTCCCTCCGAAGAAGAGATATTATCTCGAAAATTAAGGACATTTAAATAAATTCAAGGTGAAAGACGAATTCTCATCAATATCTCTCACTATTGCATTCTTTTCTATGTCCATATCTGCATTGTCTTGGCCTTATTACACATATTCTAACGTTTATATATTATATATGTATATATATATATATATATATATGTCTATATATATATATATATATATATATGTATATATATATATATATATATATATGTGTATATATATATATGTATATATATATATATATGTATATATATATATATATATATATATGTGTATATATATATATATATATGTATACATATATATATATATGTATATATATATATATATATGTATATATATATGTATATATATATGTATATGTATATGTATATATATAATATATATATATATATGTATATATATATATATGTATATATATATATATGTATATATATATATATGTATATATGTATATATATGTATAATATGTATATATATATATATATGTATATATATATATATATATATATATATATATATATATATGTATATATATATATATATGTATATATGTATATATAATGTATATATGTATATATATATATGTATATATATAGTATATATGTATATATATATATATATATGTATATATATATATGTATATATATATAATGTATTATATATATATGTATATATATATATGTATATATCTATAAATATCTATAT
>OZ024758.1:21785733-21788233 GCA_964016885.1 Eledone cirrhosa
TCATTTTAAACCTTGTGGAGGCCATCTCCTCTCTCCAGGTTTGAACACAGCTGATTTCTTTCAGAGAAAGATAGAGAGAGAATGAAAATGAGAAAGAGATATAGAAGAAAAATCGATCCCAGTACTAGACTGATACATTTTTATCGACTCCAAAAGGATGAAAAGGAAAGTTGACTTCGGAGGGATTTGAACTGAGAAAGTTTCTAGGGTATTTTAAACCTACCGGAGCCCATCTCCTCTCTCCAGGTTTGAACACACCATATTTCTTCCAGAGAGAAAGAAAGAAAGAGATATCGAAGAAGAATCGATCACAGTACTAGACTGGTACTTTTTTTATCGATCTCAAAAGGATGAAAAGCAAAGTTGACTTCGGAGGGATTTGAACTCACAGAGCAGAAAGCCGGAACGAATAGCGGAATCATTCTCTGTAACGTTCTAACGAATCTGCCAACAACGGTTTCTACTTTAAACATTAGATCAGCAACATGGTAGGCAGAAGAAAGTCAATTATATTTACCAGTATTTGACTGGTACTTTATGTTATCAATCTGGAAGGATGAAAGGCAAAGTAGGTCTCCGCATGATGAAACAAATAGATACAGGAATTTATTGCTGTGGAGAATGTATGAACCAAACAAGAAGCCATTTTATGTCGGCTACAATATAAAATCTCTGTCGACCACAATATGAAACCTTTATGTCTACAGAAACTTAACAGATAGTTGAACATAAGTTTGGAAGAAATACGTTAAAACAAAATACTATTTATTACTTTTTTCTGAATGGGATTGATTCAAGAGCTTGGACATTTTAGAAATATTTACGGTAAGCTGTGAAAATGAGAGTTGAAATAGATGCTGCACTTTGAAAGAAAGAATGTTCACTGCAGCTTATATCTTCCACAGAAGGCACTTAACTTGTCGTTCTAGTAAGCCAACAAAACACTGTTCAACTTTAAAACGTTGTTCCTATTTACAGAGAAAGATTATAGTAAAACCCATGGTACCTACAAAAAGCTAGCGAAAAAATCTTCTTCGCAGTTGTTTCACAATTTATGAAGCACATCTTATTCTTCTTCAATCTTAACATCGCTCTCATTACAAAAACAGAGAAAGGTATATAGCTTAAAGGGTTTTGGTGTTTAGCTCGAGGGGTGGGTTCTCGTCGGTGTGTTGGACCTTGAGCAAGACACTTTAGTTCACGTTGCACCAGTGATCAGCGAATTTTACTATGTATGCTGTTTTAATATATGTATTAAACATTATATCTATATGGAAAATAGAAAGTCCGTAGATCTGATTTAAATTGCATTTAGTAGTAGTAGTAGTAGTAGTAGTAGTAGTAGTAGTAGTAGTAGTAGTAGTGGTGGTGGTGGTATTAGTAGTAGAATTACAAATAGTAGTAGTGGTGGTGGTGGTATTAGTAGTAGAATTACAAATAGTAGTAGTGGCGGTGGTGGTATTAGTAGTAGAATTACAACTAGTAGTAGTAATAGTTGTGGTGGTGGTAAGCAGCAGCAGTACTAGTAATCATAGTAGTAGTAGTAGTGCTTGTACTGGTAGTAGTAGTATTATAAGTGGTAGTTGTAGTATCATAATCAGTAGTAGTAGTAGTAGTACCAACATCAGTAGTAGTAGTAGTAGTAGTAGTTCATTCATCCGAGGATCGATAAAATAAATATCTATCATAGTAGTAAGTCAATTGAATCGATCATACCGACCGATCAATATTTCTGTTGATATTTCTCATCGACTTAAGATCAAAAGGTAAGAGCCATTACCACATTGAATGACTCGGGCAACGATGCTGCGTGGTTAACAAGTTTTCTTATATATATATATATATATATATATATATATATATATATATATATGTGGGGAGGGGGGTGTATATACATATATATATATGTAGGAGGTGAGTTTTATTGTAGTACAATAAAGCAATGCAGATATCGGATAAGAAGCACTCTACAGTTTGTGGGAGTGGAGTATACATAATATATAAGATCAAAAGATGGTTAAAGGAGTTCCATGTATTTTATTATGCGCATTTCAAAAACAAACATCATCATGCAATAATATTTGTGTTTTCATCAGATAAAACAGGAGAACATGATATGAAGGCTAAAAAACACTTGTGGATAGTGCAGTGGATAGTGCAGTTGATTTAAAACTGCACTATCCACAAGTGTTTTTTAGCCTTCATATCATGTTCTCCTGTTTTATCTGATGAAAACACAAATATTATTGCATGATTATGTTTGTTTTTGAAATGCGCATAATAAAATACATGGAACTCCTTTAACCATCTTTTGATCTTATATTATATATATATGTATGTATATGTATAAGTGTTATTTACCAAAAAGAAGAACAAGTCAACATCATTGGTAAATATCATATTGGTTAAGAGAGTGGGACTGGCTTTGTGCAGTGCCTTTGCTCACTATAAAAGCTTCACAGCACAGGCATTGATTTATATCTGGAGATCTCTCTGCACT
>OZ024758.1:21795733-21805733 GCA_964016885.1 Eledone cirrhosa
TACTTTATGTATTTTCTGCGGCAATCATATCAGTTTTTATATCCTCCTTACTTTAGTCTTGCAATCACCACTTCCACATTAATATGTCATGCTTCATTGACCTAGCGAGGATTCATGAAATTTTTATGAAAGCTTCAATCTAATTGGTTAATTAGATAACTGAAATCTTGTGAAGAGAGAGAGAATATTTACTGCTCTGCAAAATATTTCGTATTTTTATTTGCAGTTTATATATATATATATATGGGTGTGTGTGTGTGTGTGTGTGTGTGTGTGTGTGTGTGTGTGTGTGTGTGTGTGTGTGTGTGTGTGTTTATATATTATATGTATATATATATACATATATATATATATATATATATATACATATATATATATATATATATATATATATATATGTATGTATGTATTTAGAAGATTTAAAACAGATATGGAAAAATGAAGATACTAAATATCATAAGGCAATTAATTACAGCTGTAAATTAATGATACGCATACACACACACACGTATATATATGTGCGTATGTGTGCATATATATATATATACATACATATATCACATCCACACATACATATATACTACTTACGCATACATACATACATACATACATACATACATACATACATACATGGTGGCTGCTAACTCGTTTTCGAGTACGGCCACTACTTTATATCCATGTAGCAGAACCACTAACGATGCGCTGAACGAGTGTGACTTTTAATCCACCTAGCGACTTGAAAACTCTGGTACAAACACTACACTTGTGACAATCATTGACACATAGTGCTGGGCCCATGGTACCATGTGACGACAAGTGCAGAGAGATCTCCAGATATAAAGCAATGCCTGTGCCGTGAAGTTTTTATAGTGAGCAAAGGAACTGCACAAAGCCAGTCCCACTCTCTTAACCAAGATGATATTTACCAAAAAGAAGAACAAGTCAACATCACTGGATACCATCAGGGTTGCAGGTGTTATATCAGAGTTTTCCTTCTCCTAGAATTCTGCCTTGACAAAGGCTAAGGGGTCATCTTTCACATACATACATACATACATACATACATACATAAACTGAGTAACCAGAAAATGTAGCACACGAATAAGAGAATTATGGTCTCCTGAATTCTTTGCTGACAATAAAACAGTGGCTCACAATATATTTGCTGCAACTGTGCTGAAACCAACATTTGGACATTTTGATTGGACGCTAGATGGTTTCAAGGTCAATATAAAAGGAACCAGTTTAGTACTGGGGTCAAATTCTTCCTTTATAACTCTTTTTTTACTTCCCTTTCTCTGACTTGATATCCTTCTCTGGAAGACATCTGTTCTGTTCAGACATGGCGAAGGATGGGTTCCGCGAGGCTTAAAATTTCGAGGAAATGTATCCCATTACTGCGCCTCTTAAAGACTGAATCTGGAGTTACGGGACCAATCATGCAATATATATTACAACACTCAGTTAGCCCTTAATGATAACAAAGCCACTAGTTTTTAAGAAGATATTTGTAACCTTGCTATCGTCTCATATTTACTTACATTTCCATAGTGTATAAATATATCTAATATTTCTGTTTTTATTGACTAACGTATAATGTAATATTACTCATAACAAAATCAGATTCTTCATAACATTTGGACTTACCTATATCTTAGTATCAGTTCTTGTCGATATTTCTTACAGATTTGCAGATAATCTAACATTTTGGAAATACTATTTTCGTTTCCAGATATCTGACATCCCCAAAATGAAAATAAATCAAAAAAGTACGAAACTATTCAGACATATAAACATACGCCCAGATAGGTATGTGTGTATAGATAAACTATGGAGACATAACAAAACAAAAAGATGGTAAATTTGAGAAAAGTCTCACTTATTTGATTGATGAATTCTAGAGAATTGCAACTTTTTTAAAAGTAGAATATCTAGCCAAAACTATCGAAATATCTTCTTGTTTGCACATCGCTGGAGAATAAATAATTGGAAATATATAAACATGGAGGATAAATTTTAATTTAAGAAAAGACATAAGGAAGGGAAAAATCAACATCTATAAAATGTTTGCCACTCTGACGCAGTTTCCAATGTTTAGGTGATTTAGATATATAGCTTTTAGACTGGTCCACTATTTTCTCTTTTCCAAATGTATCATCATATATGTAACTGGTTGTCTCTGATTGCGTAATTCAAATTTACTTCATTATTCAAGTATTTAAATATAATATAACTTCACTATAAAATTAAGTTAAGATTGTATTTAAAATGATACAGAAAGGCATATTTTTTAGAATAATTATTTCTGCGTTTGTTTATATTCTGTCCGGTGAAGAAGTGCAAACACCAATACTCTTGAGATTTGCTATAGTTAAGGATAATACCGAATATTTGAAGCTAAAGTTCTTGCGGGAATAAAGGAAATAGAGATGTACAGAAAAATATAATTCCGTGAATAAAGAAATTTAGGAAATAGATACATTAGCACTGTTAAGGCTAAAAACTATAACCCATTATATTTTGGCTGCGCATATATACATATAGTGTATATATATATATATATATATATATATATATATATATATATATATATATATATATATCCATATTTGGGTATATATATATTCATATATATATATATATATATCCATATTTGGGTATATATATATTCATATATATATATATATATATATATATATATGTATATATACATTTATACACACACACACGCACATATATACATATATATATGCATATACATATACATGTTTGTGTATATATATTTATATATATATATAAATTTATAAACACACACATATATATACACATATATATATATATATATATATATATATATATATATATATATATATATATACATTTATATATATATATATATATATATATATATATATATATATATATATATATATACATTTATATATATATAAATATACATTTATATACATAACTATACATATATACACACACTCATATACATGTTTGTGTATATATATATTTATATATATATACATTTATAAACACACACATATATACATATATATATATATATATATATATATATATAGCCCAAATTTCATCATATTCTATTATATTAACTTTTCGTTGTATGTCAATCATTATAATTTATTAGATTGAAATTGGTAATGGCATCGTTTTCTATAATTTAGTTACTAGGACGTCTTATTTTTGTAATTATTTAAACCATATTATCTGCACAAATTGTTGAAGGCTGAGTCATATACATTTTGGAAACGTGTTATAATTTTGCCACATACACATACAAACACACGCCGAAGAACACACACACACAGATACGTGTGTATGTCTATATATATATATATATATATATATATAGGAAAAGGTATGACCCTGACGGCAGAGCTCAAGCTGTTTCGACTGCTATTTCTGGAGTCCAGAAATAGCAGTCGAAACGGCTTGAGCCCTGCCGTCGGCGTCATACCTTTTCCTATTACCCACTCTACTACCCTAAGTATTGAGTACTCTGGTGCGTTATGATCCATTTGGTTCCTTACCACAATTCTTTTGTTATATATATATATATATATATATATATATATATATATATAACAACTAGAAATTGATTAACATATAAATAAACATATGAAACAATCACAGGGGATAATTTTTACAAGTGTGTAAGCACACATAGCTAGGTAGGTAACTAAATATAGTTAACTAGAACTTCAAAAATAGGTACCTTATAGTATATATTGTCTTTGCACCACTCCCCTTCACACTCTCGGAACTCTTTTCCTGTCCACTTTTCTCCTGATGAAGGGCTTATGCCCGAAACGTCATCCCCCCCCCCCCCTCCCGCCTTCGTTAAGACGCTCTTCCTGCTATATCAAGCGTTAACCTAATATATACCTTCCCTATACTGTACCGGTTGTGTTGTTATTTCTGTTTACCTTTTACATACATATATATATACACTATTAATAAATGGAAACTATATTTATAAAACCATATTTATTTCATTATATATATTTCAAGGATACCAAGTTAAATCATGGTATGCCTTCATCAGACAAAATACAATATATAACAGTTTTACTGTTATATATTGTATTTATTGTTTTACTGTTATATATTGTATTTTGTCTGATGAAGGCATACCATGATTTAACTTGGTATCCTTGAAATATATATAATGAAAGAAATATGGTTTTATAAATATAGTTTCCATTTATTAATACTGTATATCTACTCCAAATATTTGTCGAGTGCTTTATATCAGTTATAATAATTGTTTCTACTTTAGGCACAAGGCCAGCAATAATTACAGTGCATTACTGGTACTTTATTTTATCGACCCCGTAAGGATGAAAGGCAAAGTTAACCTCGGCGGGATTTGAACTCAGATCATAAAGGGAGGTAACTCTATGCTTCAAAGCATGGCGTCCGACCCTTACCGATACTGCCAATCCACCGCCCTATATCAGTTATAATAATATTTGCTTGTTGTATCCCAACAATTTAAATAGAACTTTTGTATATATATATATATATATATATATAGATATACAAATATACATAAATACATATATATATATATATATATATATATATATATATATATATATATACAAATATACATACATATATATATATATATATATATATATATATATATATATACAAATATACATACATATATATATATATATATATATATATATACAAATATACATATATATATATATATATATATATATATATATACAAATATACATATATATATATATATATATATATATATATACAAATATACATACATATATATATATATATATATATACAAATATACATACATATATATATATATATATATATATATATATATATATATAGAAATATACATACATATATATATATATATATATATATATATATACAAATATACATACATATATATATATATATATATATATATATATATATATATATATATATACAAATATACATACATATATATATATATATATATATATATATATATATACAAATATACATACATATATATATATATATATATATATATACAAATATACATACATATATATATATATATATATATATATATATATATATATACAAATATACATACATATATATATATATATATACAAATATACATACATATATATATATATATATATATATATACAAATATACATATATATATATATATATATATATATATATATACAAATATACATACATATATATATATATATATATACAAATATACATACATATATATATATATATATATATATATATATATATATATATATATATATATATACAAATATATATATATATATATATATACAAATATACATACATATATATACAAATATATATATATATATATATATATATATATATATATACAAATATATATATATATATATATATATATATATATATATATATATATACAAATATATATATATATATATATATATATATATATATATAAATATATATATATATATATATATACAAATATATATATATATATATATATATATATATATACAAATATATATATATATATATATATATATATATATATATATATATATATACAAATATATATATATATATATATATATATATATATATATATATATATATATATATATACAAATATACATATATATATATATATATATATATATATATATATATACAAATATACTATATATATATATATATATATATATATATATATATATATATATACAAATATACATATATATATATATATATATATATATATATATATATATATATACAAATATACATATATATATATATATATATATATATATATATATATACAGTAATGACTACTGGCTTATTTCGGATCTAGCTGTTGAAACGGCCGGAGCTCAGCCGTCGTGGTCCTGACTCTTTTTCCTATTACCCACTCTACTACCCCAAGTATCGAGTACTCTGGTGGGTTTTGGTCTACCTTGTAGCTTACCACGCTTTCTTTGTTATATATATATATATCTAAGGCGGGTAAAATTCCCGAGATCCATGGACGAGTTCTCTCCAGCGGTCTCTGTCCCTCATTATCGCTGCCATGTCCTGCGTCTCCAACAGACCAGTGTCTGTCCTTGGGGCATCAACATACGTTAACCTTGGTCTGCCTCTTCTAGTGTGTCCATGTAGGGGCTCCCAAAGGAGCACTGAGTGCAATGTCAACTCTGGATGTCGAGTGAGCATGTCCAGCCAACCTCAGTCTCCTCTGTGTCACTTTTGAGCTGACTTTTGGGATGCTCCCATACAGCTCTGAGTTTTTCATCCTCAGTGTATATATAATATAGATTATTATTATTATATATATATATATATATATATATATATATATATATATATATATAATATAGATTATTATATATATATATATATATATATATATATAATATAGATTATTATATATATATATATATATATATATATATATATATATATATATATATGTAGAAGTTATATTTAATTTGTTGGGATACAACAAGCAAATATTTTTAAAACTGATATAAAGCACTCAACAAATTTTTGGAGTAAAAATACAATATATTAACAAATGGAAACTATATTTATAAAACCATATTTATTTCATTATACATATTTCAAAGACACCAAAGCAAATTATGGTGCGCTTTCATCAGATAAAATATAATATAGATCAGTTTTATAAACAAATATTGACATACCCTTAAAGAATGCGACCATGTCGGTAGTAAGCTCCCAAATCTATAATATATATATATATATATATATATATATATATATATATATATATAATTTTAGTAAGTAAGTTAATTTTTAATTTTTTTAAATTTCTTATTTTACGTCTTTCATATAATTGTTCTGCATCCCCCTGCATTGAACCACCTAGGTACTTTGACATAACTTATATATTTACTAGTATTAGTGTACATCTGTACGCATATGTTGGTAGATGTATTAATTCTAGATATATATATATATATATATATATAATAGATTTGCTTATCTGTCTACTGACATATATTAAATATGACCTATTAGTTCGGTCAGCGAGTGACGTACGTTATTGCTAATATAGATTTCTATCTTTGGTAAAAAGCCAAGAATTTGAAAGAGAACGTGAGAGGTATATTCGGTTGAATCGATGATAGTATATGACTGATATTTATTATATAAACCCCGAAGGGATATAAAGTAAAAATTATATTTGGTTGTATTTGAATTTAGAATTGAAATGGCTAAGTTCACCTCGCCAGGATCTGAGTTCAAATCCCAACGACGTTAACTTTGTCTTTCATCCTTACGGGGTCGATAAAATAAAATACCAGTAATGCACTGGGATAATTGCTGGCCTTGTGCCAAATGTAGAACCAATTATTATTATTGTTATTCTCCTTCTTTCTCTTCTTCTTCTTCTTCTTCTTCTTCTTCCTGAATTCAAGTTTCACCAAGGTCAGCTTTGCTTTTCCTCCTTACGGAGTCGAGAAAATAAAGTACCGGTCACGCACTGGGGTCGATATAATCAACCCCCCGCCCCTAAATTGCTGACTTTGTGCCTAAATTAGAAACAATTCTTCTCCTTTTTTTCTTTTTTTTTCTTCTTTTTTCTTCTTCATCTTTTTTCTTCTTCTTGAGTTCAAATCCCACCGAGATTGGCTTTGTCTTTCATCCTTAAGGGGTCGATAAAATAAAGTACCAGTAATGCACTGGGACAGTTCTTGGCCTTGTGCCAAAAGTAGAAACAATTATTATTTACAAACTCCGAAGGGATATAAAGTAAAATTATATCTGGTTGTATTTGAATTTAGAACTGAAATGGACGTAACGAAACAATGGTTTCTGATTTAGGCACAAGGCCAGAAATTTTGGAGGAGGAGAAAGTCGATTAAATCGACCCCAATACATTACTGGTACTTTATTTTATCAACCCCGTAAGGATGAAAGGCAAAGCTAACCTCGGCAGTAATTGAACTCAGATCGTAAAGAGGTGTAACCCTATGCTATAAAGCATGTTGTCCGACGCTCTACCGATACTGCCAATCCACCACCCTCACGTAAAGAAATATTGACAGTATTTTTGTCCTGTATTATACTCTCGCCATACTTTTTCGTTCATTTTCTCAATATTATTAATATAAAATCTGCACTGCAACGCATTGTGGTTTATGAAGTGTTATCAACTTATTAAGGCTAAAAATTATTATTCTCTATGATGAAATAAACCTAATCATTTCTATATTGTTTTTCGGGAAAGGCCATTTGAAGTCACAAAGCAAATGGAAGGATTTGAGATTTTTAATCAGAGAGTTGTTTATGAGCAGTAGAACGGTCGTATAATTTTGATTTATGTGGGTGATAAATTTGTGTTTACGTTACCAGATAATCAGAACCAATTTTACGGTTGACTGCTGGTTCTTTTTAATGGTGGATGTGTAAGTTAGTCCAGTAATGTTAAGATTGTAAGTTAAACGTGGAGTAATGTAATCAGCGTTGGAGGTGGTCTCCATGATTGGAATATTAGAGAAGAAATATTCTGAGTGTCACAAGCGAATAAATTCTTGGAGATCAGAGTTAGTGCATTATTTATTTTTCTATTTTCATGAAAAGCAATTGTGCATTCAATTGAAAATACGTAACCTAAATAATTAAGTTAGATGTAGTTAATATTTCTCAGCCTCAAGTTGTAAATTTTTAGTGTGAATTCAGTAGAACTCTTACTGATGTTAATACAGAAATTAGATTTTTATAAATTTCTTTAAAATACAGCAACTTTGGTGTAAGCTAGCAATAAATTTTGTTTCATAGGAACTAGTATTTCGGGTTGGAAAAAGATAGACATGAATTAAATATTCATCAAACCGTCATTATCAATAATCGTCTCTTAAAATTGAAGTAGATAAAATTGATCAGTAACTGTAAAGCTGACATATGTACGAAAGTATATAATTTCATGGAGCAATATTTAGTATGAATATCAAGTTAAGTGCAAAGTGTTTCCCGTTGATGCTTTTAAGAACACCCGATTTGTATGTACTAAATGACTGATAAAATTAGTGTGCTCAGTGTTTGTAGAGTATGAAAAAGCACAATTTATTGATATAACACCAAGTTAAAAGCTAAAATCGATGGACTTCAATAAGCGTTTTAATTCTTTAATTGTGTCTGTTCTTCCGCTTTAATGTTCTCACAACTATCTTTTACCTGAAACCAATAACTCATAAAACAGTCTTTGTTTTATGTTCTTCATATTTCGTTGTTGTTCCTATAGTTTTCGCTTTTTCTATTAGATATTTTCGTAAAATTACAGTATATATATATATATATATATATATATATATTCATTCCGCCCTGCCAGTCTCTCCTCAATCTTTCTATTTCTTCTTTAATTTCTCATTCTATCTTCTGATGAAGGACTAGCGTCCGAAACGTTAAGACTCTTTTCCTACTATATCAAGCATAAAACTAATATATTTCTTCATTGTACTGTGTCGTTTGCTTTGATATTTCTGTTTGCTTTTTGCATATATATATATATATATAATATATATATAATAATAATAATAATTGTTTCTATTTTAGGCACAAGGCCAGCAATTACTTTATTTTATAGACTCTGTAAGGATGAAAGGAAAAGTTAACCTCGGCGGGATTTAAATTCAGATCATAAAGGGATATATATAATAATAATAATAATAATAATAATAATAATTGTTTCTACTTTAGGCACAAGGCCAGCAATTATCCAGTGCATTACTGGTACTAATAATAATAATAATAAATATGAAGACTAAAATCCGAAGAGGGCTCGATAAGGATTATATATATAATAAGAACAAATTAAAGTTTAAGCAAAGAATCGCCGCTTATATATGTATATATAAGTTGTCGGGACTGCTCGTACCGGTTGCATTCCGAGTTCAAATCCCAC
>OZ024758.1:21808233-21830733 GCA_964016885.1 Eledone cirrhosa
TATGTGTGTGTGTATAGACATATATATATATATGTGTGTGTATATATATATATATATATATATGTATGTGTGTGTATAGACATATATATATATATGTGTGTATATATATATATATATATATATATATATATATATATATATATATATGGGGTGTGTGTCTAGACATATATATATATATCATAGATATATATATTATATATTATATATATATATATCATAGATTTATATATTATATATATATATATTCAAATCCAGCCGAGGTTGATTTTGCCTTTCATCCTTACGGGGTCGATAAAATAAAGTACCAGTAATGCACTGGGTAATTGCTGGCCTTGTGCCTAAAGTAGAAACAATTATAGATATATATATATATTATATATTATATATTACGCCATGCTTTGATGCATAGAGTTACGGCCCTTGCCATTCTGAGTTCAAATCCCGCCGAGGTTAACTTTGCCTTTCATGCTTACGGGGTCGATAAAATAAAGTACCAGTAATGCACTGGGTAATTGCTGGCCTTGTGCCAACCAAAAAGTAGAAACAATTATATATATATATATGTATATATACATAGAGTGTGTGTGTGTGTGTGTGTGTGTGTGTGTGTGTGTGTGTGTGTGTGTGTGTGTGTGTGTGTGTGTGTGTGTGTATGTGGGTTGTTTTGTTTAAGTGGAAATTAATGTAATTTATTTGCAGGATTTGTTACCATGCTACACAGATCACAGTTCAATCTCCTAAACTTCAGATTGATCTTCTTTAACCACAGGACTCCAATCTCTCTATCTCTGCCTGTCTATACCTCAATATATACCTCTATCTATCACTATCTTTCTTTATCTCTACCTCTATCTCTATTTATATCTCTCTATCTCTTTGTCTACCTGTCTGTCTATCTTTATCTAATAAAGAAACATATCTTTATCTATCTAATTATCTATCTATCTATCTATCTAAAGAAATCTGTTAGCTGGGCCCGAGTGACGGAGGCAAAAAGTGGCAACAAGTCCACGATTCGGTCTTTGAAGGACCAAAACGGACGCGTGATACGTGAGCCGAAGCAGATGTGTGCGGCTTTTCAGCGGCACTTTGCTCGGCTGTTCGGGGGGAGCGGCGCGCCGGGAGAGGCTATGGATTTCGGTCCATACCTCGACGGCCTACCGCGACTCTCGGACAGCGAGGCGAAGTTCTGCGAAAAGCCGATTTCAGCCACTGAGATAGGGGACGCGCTGAGCCAATGCGGCAAACGCAAATCTCCAGGTCTCGACGGTCTACCCTACGAATTTTACGTAGCAATGCCGGACTTATTCTCCGGTCTCCTGGAAGCGGTCTACTGCAACTGGCAACAGAACGGGAGAATTCCCAGTTCTGTAACCGGGGGCGTGGTCACACTAATCAGGAAGGACGAGAATAAGGGGGATGACATAGGCAACTTCCGGCCCATAACTCTGCTAAACACAGAGTTACAGTTTTTGGCCAAGGTGTTGGCAAAGAGGCTGGCGCTTGTCGTCGAGAACCTGGTGGGAGAAGCGCAGACATGCGCGATCCCGACCAGGTCCATACACGACAACCTCCACCTCATGCGATACATCATAGAGAGGGTAGGGTGTAAACCCGGCTTCGGTGGGGCCCTGATCAACTTGGATCAGTCTAAGGCTTTCGATAGGGTTGACCATCGTTACCTGGATGCGGTGCTCGAGGCGGCAGGCTTCGGACCCGTGTTCAGGGGCTGGATTGCTGCAATGCACAACAGCAACATCTGCTCAAGGGTCAAGGTGAACGGTTACCTCTCGGAGCCGTTCCATATTACGCGATCCATTCGACAGGGATGCCCTCTCTCCTCCCTTCTGTACGTACTGACTCTCGAGCCACTACTGCGGAAGCTGGAGCTATTGCAGGGCATCCCTCTGGAACCGGGACTGCGGAAAGCGGCGTCGGCCTACGCCGACGACGTGACAGTAATGGTGTCGAGCGCCTCGCAAATCGAGGAAGTCGGCACCTTACTAAAGGAATACGAAAGTCTCACAGGAGCGAAGCTGAACCGGGACAAGTCCATCGGTTTGCAACTCGGATCGTGGAGAGGCAGACCGATGCCTTCCGATGGCGTCGTCGGACGCTGGACGGAAGGACCGGTAAAGCTGCTCGGGGTCTGGTTTGGTCCGGACCTCCAGGTGGAGAAGAACTGGAACGAAGTGACGGCCAAGGTGTTTGCACTCACCCAGAAGTGGGCCGAGTGCAAACTATCCTTGAAAGGTCGAGCGGAGGTGGCGAACACTTTTATAGCGTCCGCCATCTACTACCGCTTGACCGTCGTGCCTTGTCCAGCCAAAACGCTCGCCAAAATGGAGCGCGCCCTCTTCCGATTCCTTTGGAAGAGGCGGGCTCCTTTGGTAAGAAGATCCATCTGCTGCCAACACCCTTCTAACGGAGGGCTGGGGATGCCGTGGTTGACGATGCGCAAACACGCGCTCAGGCTGCGGCATCTCTACGTATTCCTCACCGGACAACCGGTGTGGGCCCCGTTCGTGAGGCGAGCCTTCCCACGACTCGTCTCGCTGACCGAGCTGCAGTCCTGGGTCAAGCAGAGACCGAGGAAAATGGGCGACTGGCACATCGAATGTGCTCAGGCGCTCACAGCCCTCTGGCAGGCGGACCCGGCGATCAGTGGAGACTCCACTTCGTCATTCTATAGAGGGTTGGTCCGCAGCAAGTGCGACGACGCGCTCGGTGAAACTCTAGGCGTGGAGGAAGATGAACTAGCCAGTCTGTTCGGTAGGACCTTCCGCCCGGGACCGATGGACAACTTCCAAAAGTCCCTGGCCTGGCAGTGCTACCGAGGAGCTCTACCAGTTCGAGACAAGCTCTACAGACATGGGCGCCCGGGCAGGGACCCTGCAAAAAAGATCTGTCCGAGGTGCGTGCGAGACGAAGAAACCGTCGCGCACGCATTCATACACTGCCCGGGCGTCACTGACCTGTGGGGCTATGTGGAACGACTATTGTCGCGGGTGGGACCAATCCAGTTGACCACCGAGTCCATTGTCATGATCAAACCGCCACCCTCCTTCAAAAACGAAGGAGAGGCGGTTTTCCTTTGTGTGATAGCTATGGCGAAAGAGGTTGTATGGTGGACAAGGTTGAAAGGGCTGAGGTCAGACACCTTTCTCTCCGGCCAACAACTGATTCTTTTTTTCAAATACCACTTTGGAAGAAGAATCAGGATGGAGAGAGAGGTGCTGTACCCCAGCAAGTTTTATGAAAGGTGGGTGAAAGTGGCGAGAATGGCCCGAGTGAATGGGCCTTCTCTCTATATCAGCCTGTAGGTTGAGGAAAAGGAGGAGGAGAGGAAGGGAGTACAAGCTCTTCGTACTCCTGGAGATGAGGGTTGCACATTTTTTTCGGGGGTCTGTGTTACCCATATAAACTGTCTCCCTCTATTGGGGAAAATCGACTAACTTTTAAATTCCATCTGTGATAACATTTTACACGTTTTTATTGTATGTAAACTTCCCCCTTTGTATTTGTCCCCTTCTTTTGTGCCCCTGTGGCTAATAAAGAAATATATCTATCTATCTAAAGAAATATATCTATCTACCCCCTCTCTCTATCACTATCTTTATCTCTATTTCTCTCTCTCTATCACTATCTTTATCTCTATTTCTCTCTCTCTCTCTCTATCTATCTATCTATCTATCTCTACCTCTATATCTATCTCTCTATCTATCTATCTATCTCTACGTCTATCTCTCTCTCTACCTCTATCACTATCTCTCTCTCCCTCCTCTCTCTCTCTTTCTCTCTTTCTATATATCTATGTATCTCTACCTCCCCTCTCTCTCCCTGTACCCACCACCCCCTCTCTCTTCAATAACAATAAATTCTAATTCTCACGGAACTATTCTTTATTCTGTTATTCCCTTCTACAGTAGTTTTTCTATTTTATTTCTCTGCCTCGTTTCCTTTACTTTTTATTTCAACCATCTCTGATCTCTGATCCTTTTGTTCTTTTAATAAGCAATTCTAAACATTTCATGTACCAACCAAAAGAATTCACGCCATTCCATTCTATTATTCCCTTCTTTTTATAGATAACTTCATCAATGCAGCTGTTCACATAGGAATATAGGAATATAGGAATATATTGTTCCTAATAGTTTTCTTATTCTCTTATTCTTGCTAAACTGTTATGCCCATATATTCTTAAATGTTTTAAATAGTTTTTTTTCTATTTCTTGATCAGGTAATTACTTTCTTTAAAATGTTATGATTATATCCTTCGTACAAACGATCCAATCAGGTCCAAGAATCTGCTGGAAATAACTAAATCTCCCTTATTGGATAATTTGTTTCTACATTTGGCACAAGACCAGCAATTTTCCAAGTGCATTACTGGTACTTTATTTTATCGACTCCGTAAGGATGAAAGGCAAAGTTAACCTCGGCGGGATTTGAATTCAGATCGTAAAGGGGCGGAACTCTATACTGCAAATCATGGCAGCTGACCCTCTATCGATATTTCCAATCCACCGTTTTATTGGATAATGTAGTCCTCGATACACTATGTCAAGGCGGCGAATTGGCAGAGTGGTTAGAACGTCGGATAGAATGATTTGTGGTATTTGTTCCGGCTCTCTGCTCTTTGAGTTCAAATCCCACCAAGGTCAGCTTTGCTTTTCATCCTTATGGGGTCTTCCCTTCCCCCTAAATTGCTGGCCTTGTGCCTATAGTAGAAATCATTGGGCGGTGAATTGGCAGTATCGGTAGAGGGTTGGTCGCCATGCTTTCCAGCATAGAGTTACGCCCCTTTACGATCTGTGTTCAAATCCCGTGGCGGTTAACTTTGCCTTTCATCCTTACGGAGTCAATAAAATAAAGTACCAGTAATGCCCTGGAGTCGATTAATCGACTTTACCCTCCCCGCCCCCCCAAAAAAAATTGCTGGCCTTGTGCCTGTAATAGAACTCACTCTTCTAACGTCGATAAGATAAAATACCAGTGATTTACTGAGATTAGTGTAATCAACTTTCCCTTCCCCACAAATAGTTGACCTTGATTCTAAATTAGAAATCAACATTATTATTGTTGTTGTTGTTGTAGTAAATATTTCAACATTGACGTCAATACTTTCTGTTTGCTATAGCGACAGCATTGGTAGCCATTACCATCATCATCTTTTTATAGCTTTTAAATATTGTTAAGTTATTAACACTACTTCTCCAATATTTCAATCATATTTTTTCCTCGTTCAACTATCGCTGAATCCATGGACTTCTTTAAATTAAATTGTTGAAGGTTCGGCATTTGAAGTAACGTTACCCGAGAGAGTGCATAACTCGAAGATCAGAGTCACTTCAAGTAGAATTGAGAGATCACAGCTCCGATACTATGGACATGTAGTTAGAATGTCTCAGGAAAGAATCACTGAACAGATTTGTAGCTTGGAGATCAGAGATCGCTCCAGGTACGTCCGCTACTTCTCTGAATTGAGAGATCACAGCTCCGATACTATGGACATGTAGTTAGAATGTCTCAGGAAAGAATCACTGAACAGATTTGTAGCTTGGAGATCAGAGATCGCTCCAGGTACGTCCGCTACTTCACTGAATTGAGAGATCACAGCTCCGATACTATGGACATGTGGTTAGAATGTCTCAGGGAATAATCACTGGACAGATATATAGCTTGGAGATCAGAGATCGCTCCAGGTACGTCCGCTACTTCTCTGAATTGAGAGATCACAGTTCCGATACTATGGACATGTAGTTAGAATGTCTCAGGAAAGAATCACTGGACAGGTTTGTAGCTTGGAGATCAGAGATCGCTCCAGGTACGTCCGCTACTTCTCTGAATTGAGAGATCACAGCTCCGATACTATGGACATGTGGTTAGAATGTCTCAGGAAAGAATCACTGGACAGGTTTGTAGCTTGGAGATCAGAGATCGCTCCAGGTACGTCCGCTACTTCTCTGAATTGAGAGATCACAGCTCCGATACTATGGACATGTAGTTAAAATGTCTCAGGAAAGAATCACTGGACAGGTTTGTAGCTTGGAGATCAGAGATCGCTCCAGGTACGTCCGCTACTTCACTGAATTGAGAGATCACAGCTCCGATACTATGGACATGTGGTTAGAATGTCTCAGGAAAGAATCACTGGACAGATTTGTAGCTTGGAGATCAGAGATCGCTCCAGGTACGTCCGCTACTTCACTGAATTGAGAGATCACAGCTCCGATACTATGGACATGTGGTTAGAATGTCTCAGGAAAGAATCACTGGACAGATTTGTAGCTTGGAGATCAGAGATCGCTCCAGGTACGTCCGCTACTTCTCTGAATTGAGAGATCACAGCTCCGATACTATGGACATGTGGTTAGAATGTCTCAGGAAAGAATCACTGGACAGATTTGTAGCTTGGAGATCAGAGATCGCTCCAGGTACGTCCGCTACTTCACTGAATTGAGAGATCACAGCTCCGATACTATGGACATGTGGTTAGAATGTCTCAGGAAAGAATCACTGGACAGATTTGTAGCTTGGAGATCAGAGATCGCTCCAGGTACGTCCGCTACTTCTCTGAATTGAGAGATCACAGCTCCGATACTATGGACATGTAGTTAGAATGTCTCAGGAAAGAATCACTGGACAGATTTGTAGCTTGGAGATCAGAGATCGCTCCAGGTACGTCCGCTACTTCACTGAATTGAGAGATCACAGCTCCGATACTATGGACATGTGGTTAGAATGTCTCAGGAAAGAATCACTGGACAGATTTGTAGCTTGGAGATCAGAGATCGCTCCAGGTACGTCCGCTACTTCTCTGAATTGAGAGATCACAGCTCCGATACTATGGACATGTGGTTAGAATGTCTCAGGAAAGAATCACTGGACAGGTTTGTAGCTTGGAGATCAGAGATCGCTCCAGGTACGTCCGCTACTTCTCTGAATTGAGAGATCACAGCTCCGATACTATGGACATGTAGTTAGAATGTCTCAGGAAATAATCGTTGGGACAGATTTTATAGGCAAAACCAACTGGCAGGAGACCCATAGATAGTCCCAAAGCAAGATGGTTGGATAATATCTATGAGCTTGGCTGATCTCGCTTGGGGATCCAGCCGGATTAGTTAGAGATGGTTGCTTATGACAGGAGCTACTGGCAGGATTGTTTGAGGATTGTCCCCACGACTGTCCCAGGATTAAGTGGGTGAATAAAAAGAAAACTGATAAAATAAACAATAATCTAGCAAGAAGAGGGTCTCATTATTATGGCAGTATCGTCCCTTTACGATCTGAGTTCAAATCCCGCCGAGGTTGACTTTGCCTTTCATCCTTACGGGGTCGATAAAATAAAGTACCAGTAATGCACTGGGTAATTGCTGGCCTTGTGCCTAAAGTAGAAACAATTATTATGGCAGTATCGGTAGAGGGGCGGACGCCAAGCTTTGACGCATAGTTACGGCCCTAGCCATTTTGAGTTCAAATCCCGCCGAGGTTAACTTTGCCTTTCATCCTTATGGGGTCGATAAAATAAAGTACCAGTAATGCACTGGGTAATTGCTGGCCTTGTGCCTAAAGTAGAAACAATTATTATGGCAGTATCGGTAGAGGGGCGGACGCCAAGCTTTGACGCATAGAGTTACGGCCCTAGCCATTTTGAGTTCAAATCCCGCCGAGGTTAACTTTGCCTTTCATCCTTACGGGGTCGATAAAATAAAGTACCAGTAATGCACTGGGTAATTGCTGGCCTTGTGCCTAAAGTAGAAACAATTATTATGGCAGTATCGGTAGAGGGGCGGACGCCAAGCTTTGACGCATAGAGTTACGGCCCTAGCCATTTTGAGTTCAAATCCCGCCGAGGTTAACTTTGCCTTTCATCCTTATGGGGTCGATAAAATAAAGTACCAGTAATACACTGGATAATTGCTGGCCTTGTGCCAAAAGTAGAAACAATTATTATTAGTTAAAATGGACAGATATGTTTCAAAAGGCCAGTAGAATGCGGTAGAAATATATAAAGGGCAAAGGATGTCAACTAAAAACCAAACTAAATCTATCGTTCATTAGTTATAATAGTAATTTATATTAATGTAAATCATCATCATCATCATCATCACCACCATTACCACCACCACCACCACCACCACCGCCACCACCATCACCGCCGCCACCACCACCACCACCGTCACCACCACCTCCACCCCACCACAGCCACCACCACCACTATATATTCACCACAATGTAGCTATACTTTAGCCGATTTGTTCAGCTATTTTCTACAGCTACGAAGCTACTAACTAGTATTCGGATTGGCATTATCGGTAGAGCGTCGGACAACATGCTTCGTGGAATAGAGTTACGACCCTTTACGGTCTGAGTTCAAATCACGCCGGGGTTAACTTTGCCTTTCATCCTTACGGGGTTGATAAAATAAAGTACCAGTAATGAACTGGGGTTGATTTAATAGACTTTCCCCTCCCCTTGTGCCTATAGTAGAAACAATTATGGATGCTATGCTTTGCAGCATAGAGTTACGACCCTTTACGGTCTGAGTTCAAATCACGCCGAGTTTAACTTTGCCTTTCATCCTTACGGGGTCGATAAAATAAAGTACCAGTAATGAACTGGGGTTGATTTAATAGACTTTCCCCTCCCCTTGTGCCTATAGTAGAAACAATTATGGATGCTATGCTTTGCAGCATAGAGTTACGACCCTTTACGGTCTGAGTTCAAATCACGCCGAGGTTAACTTTGCCTTTCATCCTTACAGGGTCGATAAAATAAAGTACCAGTAATGAACTGGGTTTGATTTAATAGACTTTCCCCTCCCCTTGTGCCTATAGTAGAAACAATTATGGATGCTATGCTTTGCAGCATAGAGTTACGACCCTTTACGGTCTGAGTTCAAATCACGCCGAGGTTAACTTTGCCTTTCATCCTTACGGGGTCGATAAAATAAAGTACCAGTAATGAACTGGTATAATTGCTGGCCTTGTGCCAAAAGTGGAAACAGTTATTATTAATTATCTGAATTGTGGCCACTGTATTTGCAATACACGGTGATGGTGATGGTGATGATGGTGGTGATGATGATGATGATGATGACGACGACGACGACGACAAAGGTGATGTTGGTTGGTGATGACAGAGATGATGACGCTGCTGTTGACGATGATGTTTATATTGATCATGATGGTGGTGGTGGTGATGGTAACAAAAATCTTGCACGACGTTTTAAAACACGCAAATAGTTTCCTTCGTATCAGATTTCGTGTCTAATGGAGTAAACGCCAGTCAATCAGAACTGGCTTAGCGAAACAGATAATTCTTCCAGTAAATCGCTAAATCCGATAATATGGCTGAACAGAGGCTGAGACACCATCAGTAAAATGGCTCTTCTGGGATATAAAATATAAGAGCTATTTTTTTAAGAAAATTAGATAAAAGAAAAGAAAATAAACCTCTAAACTGGGCTTAAATTTAATTCAGTTATATTCAAAGATGTTGCCAGGTTTTATATGGTTATATGGTTATATGGCTTATATTTATTCATAATATTCTTTCTGTTTTAGTTTTTTTCCGTTCTTTTTTAGTATTTCATTTTCTAATTCAATTTGATCAACCGCATACTTTAACGATATATATATATATATATGTTTTATTAATTTTTGTTTCACTTCTAGACTTCTAGAATATTCTCTCCTTTTTTTCTATAAAAAAAAAATATTGATGCTTGTTTGTTTTTGACACCTTGCAATCCACAGAGATTTCCTTCTCGGTTTAAAAGCATTTTATGTTCACATATTTTGTGAAATATCTTTATACTAAATGGCAATAATTATTAATATATATATTCTGTGCGTGCGTGTGTGTGTGTGTGTGTGTGTGTGTGTGTGTGTGTGTGTGTGTGGTGTGTGTGTGTGTGTGTGTGCGTTTCGTTTTTCTCATTCCGCCTTTTGGAAAAACTGAAAATGTCTCAAATGTAAGTGTTTTGATTTTTTGGCGAAGTGAGATTGATATCGACTATTATATAATTGTTTATAATCGGTGTACGCATGCGTGTGTCTGTTCGTCGGAGTTTGTGTGTGCGTATATGTGTTTGTGTGTGTAGTTGTGTGTATGTTTGTGTCTGTTTGTCAATGTGTTGTGTGCGTGTGTGTGGGTGTGTGTGTGTGTGTGTGTGTATGTCTGTCTCTACTTGAGAGCATGTGTGTGTGATTTTGTCTGTCAGTCTGTGTGTGTGTGTGTGTGTGTGTGACTGCCTGTCTCTCCGCCTATGTATGAGTTTATATGTGTGTATGTATGTGTGTCTGTCTACCTGTCAGTATATGTGTGTCTGTGATTTTGTGTGTCAATTAAACAGTGTGTGTGTGTATGTGTGTGTCTGTATGTCACTCAACCAGTGTGTGTGTATGTGTGTGTCTGTCTATCACTCAACCAGTGTGTGTGTGTGTGTGTGTGTGCGTGTGTGTGTGTGTGTCTGTCTATCACTCATCCTGTGGGCGTTATGTGTGTGTCTGTCTATCACTCAACCAGTGGGTGTGTGTGTCTGTCTGTCTGTCTGTCACTCAACCAGTGTATGTGTGTGTGTGTCTGAGTGTGCCTGTGTGTCTGTCTACCAATCAGTATGTGTGTGTGTGTTTGTGTGTGTGTGTGTGTGTGTGTGTGAGTGTCTGCCAATCAGCTTGGGTGTATGTGTGATTGTATCTGCCAGTCAGTGTGTGTGTGTATATATATATATATATATATATATATATATATACATTCTCTTTTCCTTCCCACCTTTCTCAGGATGAAGGGTTTATGCCCGAAACGTCGTACCCCACGTCCCACTCTCAGGCGTGAACCTAATACCAACACTGTTCGTAACTGCACACTCTCTGTTATTGTTTTTGTTTTTTACTTTGCCTATATATATAATTCTATGAGAATCCAGCTTCTATAATTTTCGGCGAAAGCAGGGTAGTACGTGGCTCTGATAAACGCCAACCAGCGTGAAACAGACTGTCAGCTTCTCTCCCTTCTTTCGCCGAAAAGAAGTAAGTGACATAGTCACTACTTTAAAACTGATAGCGTATGGTCTTCTAAATGTATTTTAATTAAACATACGGTATATTGCCAAATATACTATACACACATTCATGTATACGTCGCTATTTCAGACCACCAATCCTAATATATGTATATATATATATATATGTGTGTGTGTGTGTGTGTGTGTGTGTGTGTGTGTGCGTGAGTATACAAATGTGTTTATATTATTTTGTATTGGTTTGTACAGTTTAATTTTGTCAGTTTTAGAAATGCGACGGAGAGATAAAAGATTGGAATATTAGAAACAGAAGTTGGCAGTAAGAAGTTCATGGTTAACTAAATAAAAAATATATAAATTACTTTTCTTATTTGAAAAGCTATATTTATCACTTGAAATCTTCTAATGTGTTGAGAAGGAGAAGTAGCATAAGGTGCAGATAGCTTGAGAGAACATTATGGGGAAATATGAAAGAAAAAAAATGGAAGCTGGAAACTAGAAAGGCGAAAGATAAAGAAAATAAGATATTTTAAAGAATAGTTTAGCTCTAAGTTAACTTCATTAAATATAAATGAAGATATTTTAATCATAATAGTATATGGTTAAAGTTAAAACACCGTTGTTTATATGCACCATCCTGCTATATATATATATAAGTAGTAACACAACAGTTAGTTCACCATACCGTGAACAATTGTTTCACATATATATATATATCATATATTCCTGATGATTTCTCACGAATGAAACAGTTCTAGTTCTGTAGAAGATTTTCTATATTAAATATTTATATTCTGCGATGTATTGAGTACCTTACTTACTTCGATTGAACCCGGGATAAACTTAAATATACATATATATTTATATATATATATATAATTGTAGTTTTATATATATAGTTAATAATTGTTTCTAGTTTTGGCACAAGGCCAGCAATTACCCAGTACATTACTGGTACTTTATTTTATCGACCCCGTAAGGGTGAAAGGCAAAGTTAACCTCGGCGGGATTTGAACTCAGAATAATGAGTTAATAATGGTTTCTTATATAGGCAGAAGGCCAACCATTTGGGGGAGGGGAAAGTCGATTTAATCAACCCCAGTGCATTACTGGTACTTTATTTTATCGACCTCGTAAGGATGAAAGGCAAAGTGAAGCTCGGCGGGTGGTGGTTGTTGTTGTCTCAGGTCTCACTCTCTTCTTGGACAGTTGTTAGATTATATGGAGATAATTTACATAATCAGTCGTAATCGCCAGTGTTGAGGGGGGAATTATACATACATACATGGTGGTGGCTGCCAACTCGTTTTCGAGTACGGCCACTACTTTATATCCATGTAGGAGAACTCCTACCGAAGCGCTGAACGAGTGTGACTTTTTAGTCCAGCCAGCGACTTGAAAACTCTGGTACAAACACTACACTTGTGACAATTATTGACACATAGTGCTGGGCCCATGGTACCATGTGACGACAAGTGCAGAGAGATCTCCATACATACATACATACATACATACATACATACATACATACATACATACATACATACATACATACATACATACATACATACATATGAAAGAGTACTGGTGGAATGCTCCAGTAAAAACCCCAATAAAATGCAGGCATAACAGACCAGATATAATGATATGGGACAGGGAGAAGAAAACATGCACAGTAGTGGAAATTAGCTGCCCAGCAGATGCCAATATAATGTCAAAGATTAGTGAAAAGGAGAATATTTATGCAGAACTGATGAGAAATCTGCAGATACTCCACCCTGATTACACCTTCAGATTTATGCCTGTGATTATTGGGGCACTGGGGTATGTTAGTAACTGCCTCAATACAAATCTTGAGAAGCTAGGCTTCACAGGAACAGAAAGAACACAACTAGTTAGGAAACTACAAGTACAATCCATTAATGGAACAGTAAAAATATGTAAAACATTGCAAAAATGTTGCATCTAATAACTGCATTTACACATGCACACATACAACTCAAAACATCTACACCCACACATACAATAACATCCATATCTACACATGCATGCATACATACATATCTACCTAGTTGATGTTGTGTAAATTCCAATGAGAGAGTCTTGTGTCTATGTTAGAAACCGACTCTCTCTCTATTGGTAAAACTTTGAGAAATTATAAAACCAGAAGAACATACATACATACATACATACATACATACATACATACATACATACATACATACATACATACATACATACATACATACATACATACATGTGTGTACGCGTGTGTGTGTATTCCGAATTCAATCGGGGCTAACCACAGTAAGTAAAGTACTTAATACATAGCAGAGTATAAATATTTAATATAGAAATGGCTTCTACAGGACTAGAATTGTTTCATTCGATGGAAATCATCAGGATACTCTTTCGTGATGAAGATGAGGAACTATGGTTATATATATGTAATATCTTACTTATTCACATTACAGTGCAAAGCATACGCACCAGTAAGCTACTTACATCGAGAAGAAATATATTACTTTAGGAAACATCAACCATCGGAAATATAGAGAATAAGCTACTTACTAAATCGTGTCCTTGAGGAACCACAGGCAAAACAAAAGTAAGAATAACACAGAGATATGACTGAGTCACGATACCAACATGTCTGCGATAAAATAGTATTATGGAGGGCGGTGGATTGGTAGTATCGGTGGAGGGTCGGACGGCATGCTTTGGAACAAAGAGTTACGACCCTTTATGGTCTAAGTTCAAATCACGCCGAGGTTAACTTTGCCTTTCATCCTTACCGGGTCGATGAAATAAAGTACCAGTAATTCAATGGGATAATTGCTGGCCTTGTGCCAAAAGTAGAAACAATTATTATTATTAATTTGTAATGCTGGACGGTAGATTGGCATTATTGGGGGAACGTAAGATGCCATGCTTTGCAGCAAAGAGTTACGACCCTTTATGGTCTAAGTTCAAATCACGCCGAGGTTAACTTTGCCTTTCATCATTACGGGGTAGATGAAATAAAGTACCAGTAATTCAATGGGATAATTGCTGGCCTTGTGCCAAAAGTAGAAACAATTATTATTATTAATTTGTAATGCTGGACGGTAGATTGGCATTATTGGGGGAACGTAAGACGCCATACTTTGCAGCAAAGAGTTACGACCCTTTATGGTCTAAGTTCAAATCCGGCCGAGGTTAACTTTGCCTTTCATCCGTACGGGGTCGATAAAATAAAGTACCAGTAATACACTGGATAATTGCTGGTCTTGTGCCAAAAGTAGAAACAATTATGTAGAAGATACAAACAGTTCAAAGAAAGCTCACAGCAAGATCTACTGTAAACTAGACTGTTTACAAACGACTAAGCAAAGTAAAATTGTGACACGAGTTGATGAAAAGCCTATTGACTATATATTATCCGTAATCGATCAGAGTTGCTAAATAGCACTTACCACAAATCGAAACGCCCCGGCTTTAGACATTAAATCTCTTACTGATCTATATTGTAATTACCTATCACCAACAGACAGATGTAACACAGATTGATCGTACATGGAACTAAATGGGATAGCAAGAATGTAAGTAGTACGAAAAAACATTGAATAATTAGATGCTTTCATTAGAAGCGAGGAGAGTAATTAATGCATGAACCAGTAATTACGACTTTATTATAAATCTGAAATCTATGCTGAATGTTGGCGAGAAACATTCACAGGGAAACGAATTTTTTATTTTAAGCAATTATATTATTCTTATCCATCGCGCTTAGCTGATTACAATTTTATACCAAGTCTTTGTTTCCCATTAAGGTTTGTAGGTCTTTCTTGTCAATTTTAGTATCTCTCACTATGGTATCCTGGTATCTGAGCTTTGTGTCTTCTAATCCATCACTCTTAGGCAAGACAGCCAGAACAAATTCATGCCAACAGTCTCTGTTTCGCCATCAAGGTTTTTAAGTCTTCCTTGTCAATTCCAGGGTCCCTTAGGTGAGACACCAATCACAGCTTCACACCCACAGTCTCTGTTTCCTATCAAGGTTTGTAGGTCTTCCTCGTTAATTCCAGTACCACTTGCTATGGCACCCTGGTATTTGAGCTTTCTGATAGAGGAAATCTCCCATAACAAGATGTCTGAAACCATCTCATCTTTTACGCGGAAGCAGCGACCGGTAAATCTTGACAAGTAATTATAAGAAGGTAGGACAATCCTTCGTGTGTTTGCATAAAATTCCTAAACTGTATATAGCACATAAAATCAATACCATCATGGTTTTAAATAATCCAAACCGGGATGATTTTGATCATACTCGGATATTGTTGGGATTCTTGGATGTAAATAAATAGCACAAACGACAAAATCATCCGCCGACAGGACACGATCAATACTCTCACTTCCTATTCACTAAAAATACTTTGATTTAGGAAGCAACAGCACTGACAAGTGAAAGCTTACAACTGCTCTTGTCTGAATGACAAAATTACAAAAGTGATGATATTTAATTGTCGCAAACACACGTGGAACACACTATGATAACTGATATGAATAATCTGTATATGGATGCAGGAAGACCCTGCTAGAAATTGCGCTGGATTGGCAACGGAATAAGAATATTGCGAGCCCAAAATGTGCCGACACATCCGATTTCTTAGCGACATACGATTGTGTCACACTTCTCCTTCTTGAGAGAGTCGTGGGGGTAGACTCCCTCCAACAGGTCCTGCCAAAAGCAACCGTCTCCAACTGATACGGTTGGATCCCCAAGCGTGACCAGCCAAGCTCATGGATGTTTACTCGATTATGTAAGACGAGAGACGATTTCTAACTACTAGAAGCCGTCATGGTAGCAACAGGCAAAAGCAAAATAACCTATTCAAGGAACACAAACACTGCAGGTCTCAAGTCAGAGTATCTATCCCTCATATGTATTTACATAAATATGTCAATAAATATACATGAAAATATATTGATTCTCATGTGTCTCCTTCAACCTTTGATGAGATTTGGTTTTTATCCAGCATGTTGTCCAAAACTCACCCTTCTCACCACGTAAGCTTGGTGGGGTTGCTGGTTTAGACGCCAATGTCCTGACCAATGAAACAGGCTGTATTAAGTTATGTTTTACCAGCAGTGCTCTAGAACAATCTAATTCCAAAGTTGTTTTTTCACTTTCTTCTTTGCTTTTTTTTTTTTTAGTTTCCCCATCTTTGCTCTCTTTTTTATATATATATATAATGGCTTCTCTTCTTTGTTTTTACCATCAACATCTCCACCATCACTACCACTGCCACGTTTCATTTATATATTTTCTGATTTCTTCAATTATTCATTTATACACACACACACACACACACACACACACACACACACACACACACACACACACACACAAAAGGATAAAGTGCCTTTAAATCCTAAATATCTAATGTCTCTTTCGAGCCCAGTTTCCGTGGCATTAAGTGGCTGAGTGTGCAATACCTCCCTGGACAGGACGCCAGTCCATCGCAGGGTTAAACATTCCAGCTAATGCTGGTACTTATTTTCAGCTGAATATACTGGAGCAACGTGAAATGAAGTGTTTTGCTCAAGAACACAACACCCAACCTAGTCCATGAATCAAACCCACGATATTATGATCTTAAGTCAAACGCACTTACCATTAGGTCACGCACCTCCTTCTATACATATGGCAATATTTCGCAATACTTTGAGTCTAAATTTAGAAATCCTTCAGCTACCAAGTTCTTAATTCTCTTAATCAAAAACAAATAATGTTGAGACTCGTAGAGTTAATTTCCCAAGACGATTATCTAAATTATTTGTCTTTAATAGAAATTTCCAATTTACTATTTTATTTTAGTTATTTGTGTATTTGATTGACACCTGTAAGAAAGAATAGTTTCTTTTAATCATACATTCTACAGTGACTATTTCTTTTTAAAAATTCATAGCTAATCTATAAAAATTAGTGATGGTTTGGCTTGATTAATCGCTTCCGTTTTTGTGTGTTGTTATTAATGTTTTTCTTTTTTTCTTTTTCAGAAAATAGTTTTAAACTTTTATCAGAAAATGATGCCTCCCAAACATCGTATAATCTGCCAACAAACGTATCGAATCTCAGTCTTCAAAAATCAAAGCCTAAATCATTTCTGTTCATTTGGTTGGAATATTAGTTTCTAAACTTGAAATATTGAAGGTAAATCGTTAAAAAGGTAAGCTTATATATTCACTGTTCTAAATCCTTGAATGTGTTTCGCTGTCTTTCTGGACATGAAAGGTTTATGTGTCGGTAGTTATATATATATATATATATATATATATATTGATTACTTTCAAACGAAGCTCTTTAGTTCAAAGCTGATGGTTCAATCGATTTCAAATTGTACAAATTTCAAGCCTAGACTTAATATAATGATTATGTTCTATCATATATATATATATATATATTTATGTATACACAAGGTTTATTCAAATATTGAACATATATAAAACAGTACTCACTACACACAGTAGAATTACTTTGAATATTCAAGTGTCTTTTGTGGTTATGAAAACGAAAAGTGGAGGGAAAAGCAAGGGCTCTAGGGTCACGGAAGAATGGGGAGGGGAAGGGAGAGGGTGATGGGCTCTGGGCCTTCAATCTTCCACTATATTATTCAATATTTATTCTATACCAAAACGGTAACTTAACTTCGAGATTTATCTCGCTTTGTTTAAACCAAGATCACCGAACAAACCGGTAACTTAACTTGGAGATTTATCTCGCTTTGTTTAAACCAAGATCCCCGAACAAAACGGTAACTTAACTTCGAGATTTATCTCGCTTTGTTTAAACCAAGATCACCGAACAAACCGGTAACTTAACTTGGAGATTTATCTCGCTTTGTTTAAACCAAGATCCCCGAACAAAACGGTAACTTAACTTCGAGATTTATCTCGCTTTGTTTAAACCAAGATCACCGAACAAACCGGTAACTTAACTTGGAGATTTGTCTCGCTTTGTTTAAACCAAGATCACCGAGGTGAGTATCAGTAGTTAGCCCTTCATTAGTCTAGAAATTTTGAGTTGTCATATTTTTAGTATTTTTATATTTTAATATTTTAATATTTTAAAATACTCTTCACGTTTGACATCCTTTCCGAGGAGGTCCATGAATCAAATTCTATTTTCGATTGTAGCTATTTCTCTTCGGCTTACATCGCTAGTCGTTTTTAAAAGATTTCTCTGTCCAATAATCTAATTTGTCTCCTCCATAAAACTAAGTTCTTGTATTTATTTAATAAATAAATGTTTAACAATTCTGATTATATTTTTTTAGGGACATATTTTGTATCTTTTTCAAAGAATTTTTCATGAAAATCACCATAGTTTCTGTGTCTACCATTTTCAGGGGTCTTTTGTTATATTTTGGAATCGTGTCAGTTATCATAGTTCTCTTCTTTGGTTTATTGCTTCTATAATGGTTTAATATAAATAGCATATTAGATCATATGATATGGTTGAAATATTCAAGATAGTCATTATACTACATCAGTTCGCTTTGCTTAAAATTTGTATTAACAAATCTATCAATAGCGAGATTGATCAATCTATTCTATCTATATATTCAATTCATTTATCTATTTATCTATTTATCTATTTATCTATTTATCTATTTATATTCATATTTTTATCAAAACATATGAATATACTTTTTTGGGAGAATAAAGCAATATTCCTATTTAAATCTGAAATTTGCATTACAAATCCCAAAACTTTATATTATTTCAATCAAAATTTATTACAACTTATATTGCCCACTTCGATAAGCAAAACATTGATTCTTGCAGTGATATCGATGTGTCAAAAGGGTTGTTTCCAGACAGTTCTGAATTACTTACTGATTGATTGATAAGACACACAGTTAGTTGATAATATAAAATATTTTAATGAAATAACATTGGTTATGGAGTCGGAATTGTAAGTTAAGTCGTGATATAAGAATTGTGGTTGTAAAGATCTAAAGTAAAAATGGCGATAGTAAGGTTAGAATAGATTTACGGACAAGAGAAACATACCCAGGGACACCTTCTGCAGTGATGTGGTGCAGGATTTAGATCTGATACCCAGGGACATCTTCTACAGCGATGTGGTGCAGGATTTAGATCTGATACCCAGGGACACCTTCTGCAGTGATATGGTGCAGGATTGATATATGATACCCAGGGACACCTTCTGCAGTGATATGGCTCTGGATTGATATCTGATACCCAGAGACACCTTCTGCAGTGGTGTAATGCAGAATTCATATCTGATACCCAGGTACACCATCTGCAGTGATGTGATGCAGGATTCATATCTGATACCCAGGTACACCTTCTGCAGCGATGTGGTGCAGGATTTAGATTTGATACCCAGAGTCACCTTCTGCAGTGGTGTGATGCAGGATTCATATCTGATACCCAGGTACACCTTCTGCAGCGATGTGGTGCAGGATTTAGATCTGATACCCAGAGTCACCTTCTGCAGTGGTGTGGTGCAGGATTCACATCTGATACTCAGGGACATCTTCTGAAGTAGTCGAACGTGTGATGTGAAGCTGGATTCTAAACTATGACAATATGGCTGCAGTGGGTCAAATGTAGTTCTTTTAAAAAGAATTCTTTAAAAATATTGTCTGATATATTTTCCTAATGAACATTTTTATAAAGCAGTTCGGTAAACTGTGGCAGCTTTTACTATCATTCCTTAGCCCTGGGTCACTCTGATTGAACAGATATCTCCAAAGGCGTTCCAATCATGGCTGTCTCATTGACTTATTATATCAAGAATCTACATAGTACAACGCAAATATGTTTCATTTTTAAATTGGTAGGGCATGATTGGAAGGATATTTCGTTGCTTTCTTTAGAAGGTCAAATGACAACATAGAAGGCTTTTTTCTTGGCTTGGATAACAACAAGTTGTTACTTAACCTTGAGTCAACTTTAATCAAGTAGTTTTATCATTAACTTAGTCTAGTTTACTTAAAATTCTTCTTCTTCTTCTTCTTCTTCTTCTTCTTCTTCTTCTTCTTCTTCTGTCGAGTTTACACTCGCAAAGATTAAGCACGCTTTCTCCAATCGCTCCTGTCTAGGTTGACATTTCTCAGTTCATCGATGTTATCAATGTTAACATCTCTCATCAGGGTATCGATGAACGAGACGACCTGTCTTCTCACGAGCTGTCTTCCCAGAGCACAAGTCATGATGTTATCTCTTCTGGAAGACGGATGCAGTGCCCAGCCAGTTTCATTCGTCTGTAGGAAACCTTTTTTTGAGACTGGCTGTAGTGATCTGTATAGTTCCTTATTTGTCAGCTTCTGTTTGCAAGAAATGTTGAGAGCCATTCTCAACATCCTCGTGTAACATCCTTCAAGTCTCTTGCATATCACTTTGTCAATAGTCTACGTTTCACTGTCGTAAAGCAGAACGGACTCAACAGTTATTGGTCACCTTAGATAATAGTAGTTAGTGATTAGCTGTCTGATTTAGTGATTGAAAATAATCGTTGTCTGATTAAGGCAGAGAGCCAACAATTCTGGTGGCGGGGAAAGTCCATTAAATCGATCCCAGTGCGTTATTGGAACTTCATTTATCGACCCTGTAAGGATTAAAAACAAAGCTAACCTCGGCGGGATTTGAACTCAGAAAAGAAAATAGAGGTAATTATATGCCACATTGCAAGATATCCGACGCTCCACCGATTACTGCCAATCCATTACCCTCATCAGTGACAAAATGTAACAACTGTTTATCCCTGTGCATTACTGGTACTTTATTTTATCGACCCCTTAAGGATGAAAGGCAAAGTTAACCTCGGCGGGATTTGAACTCAGAATGGCAAGGGCCGTAACTCTATGGGGTAATTATATGCCACATTGCAATATATCCGACGCTCTACCGGTTACTGCCAATGCAGCACCCTCATCAGTGAAAATATAACAACCAGCTAAAGATATGAGCATGTGTAGTTAGATGACGTCACATCCATATATATATATGAGTATATGGAATGAGGCTACTTTTTTTGTAAAACGAAGATAAAAACATAGAGTAGGAAACGCTACATAATTTCATATTTTTATGTGTGTATATTTGTGTGTGGTAATATATATATATATATGTGTGTGTGTGTGTGTGTGTGTGTGTGTGTGTGTGTGTGTGTGTGTGTGTGTGTGTGTGTGTGTGTGTGTGTGTGTGTGTGTGTGCAGAATGTCACTATGTTTCAATTTGTATGCATAGATATATAAATAAATACTTGCTTGGGCGATTGTGTTTGTTTCTTTGTGTGTGTGTGTGTGTGTCTGTTTATGTGCACATACATATGTGTTTGTATATATATATATATATATATATATATATATATATATATATATATATATATATGCATGTGCACATAAAGATTTCAATAGTGATATATTTGTATACACTTGAAAGAAAGCACAGGACACACAGACTTAGACAGAATACATATGCATGTGTATATATATATATATATATATATATATATATATATATATATATACATATATATATGTTATATACTTATATACATATAAATATATACATATATATATATATATAGTATTTTTTTGTGTATGTATTTATGTATGCATATATGCATGTAAGAGTGTCAGTGGTTGTATGAGGACGTGGGTGTGTGGGTGGGTGTGTGTTTGTGTGGGGAGTATGTGTGTGTGGGGGGGGGGGGTATGCATTACACCTAGTATCTATTGTTCTATCAGTTTCTTTCACCAACCATAAATTCTTAGGCGTTATGGAGGGATGAAAATACAAATTTGTATTATCTCCTGCATTTTTTTAAATTTATTTTACTGTTTGTTTCATTATTTAGTTGTTGTTTTTTTATTGTATTTGGTGTCGTTGTTGTTGTTGTTGTATGGGTGTATTTTTGTTTTCGGTTTGATTTTTTGTTTGTTTGTTTTTTTATTTTTTGTATTTTTTTTTCATAAATCTTGATATGGAAAATGAGGTAACTTCAAAAATATCTTACTAAAGAGAGAAAAATGGAAAGGTGACATAGTATATGAAAGAAATAGATAAATAAGACGTCAGAGAGATGTGAAAGGAAAAAGCGAAAGGGATGGGAAAAAAAGTAATGAAAGAGTATGAGAATAAGAACGAAACTCAGAAAGAGAGAGATATAGAGAGGGAGAGGCTGAGAAAATGAAAAAGAAATAGAATGATATTGAAAGAAAGAGTGAGAAAGAGAGAGGGGGGAGGGAGATTAAGAGTGAGAGAGGGTGAGAGGGAGAGAGGGAGGGAGAGAGAGATTAAGAGAGGAAGAGGCTGAGAAATTGGAAAAGAAATAGAATGATATTAAAAGAGAGAAAGAGAGAGAGGGAGAGGCTGAGAAAATGGAAACGAAATAGAATATTAAAAGAAAGAGTGAGAAAGAGAGAGAGGGGGAGATTAAGAGTGAGAGA
>OZ024758.1:21838233-21845733 GCA_964016885.1 Eledone cirrhosa
CAAGCACAACTTCACGACAACAGTCTCTGTTTTCCATCAAGGTTTGTAGGTCTTCTCTGCCAATTCCGGTGTCTTTTGCTAAGGTACCCTGGTATCTACGTTTTCTGTCTTCTAAACCATCGCCCTTAGGTATGACCGCAAGCACAACTCCATGCCAACAGCCTCTTCTTCTCATCATAGGCGTTTATATATATATATATATATATATATATATATATATATATATATATATATATATATATATATATATATATATATAAAAGTTTGAAGAACCATCAGATAATATTTACCCAGTTTTTCTTCTTAGTCCGTAGAAATTAACTAGATAAATAATCATTTAAACGGAGCTTTAATATGTAAGTTAGAAGAAAAAATAGATAAATGTCACCAACAATTCTCCCAGTCCGGACTGTCGACAGTTTCGCTCGTACTGTGTATATATATATATATATATATGTGTGTGTGTGTATGTGTGTGTGTGTGTGTGTGTGTGTGTGTGTGTGTGTGTGTGTGTGTGTGTGTGTGTGTATAAACATCAGTCACTAATTTACTAGATGCACTTACCTGTGAAATACCTGTCAGTTTGTTAATGTTGCCATTCTAATTACATATTTCTATCTACACTGCTCTGAGTGTATATGCTCAGTCCCACCTTATAATATGGAGTATGCACAATATGTTCAGCTAAATTCTCATCCTGTATTAATGTTATTTCCATAAATGAAAAAAACTATTTATCTTCGAAAAGCTTAAGGCTTACGTTGAAACCAATCGGAATAGTCATTTGAATATCAAGAAACGTATATAGTAATCCAGTTATATACAAAGAAAATTCTAAACTTGCCTTCGTTGATTGCTTTGTATATCTCAAAAGCTCCAGCTTATGATGGTAATTTTGAAAGATTGATTTCCTCGAGAATACAAAATGCTTCGGATTTTTTATGGTAAGCCTATTCCAAGTGACTTTATTCTTAACATGGCGTCGAATCACGAAATAAGTACACATATCAATTTACTAATACTGAAGGTCTTTTGTGTACATCATAAAATTTTTACTGGCCTGCTTCATTCATTCAGCATTGCCTGAAATAAAATGGACAAGTTCCTTTTCTGACAACTGAATGCCTTGCGTTATCCAGAATCCACAGTATTGGGTTTTAAAATGCGTCGTCATTTTCTAGGCCGGCCCCATATCGTCAAATTAACTTTCACAACTACTACACTACATCGCAAAAATTATGTCAAATGCTGTGAATTCCTTTCAAGACTATAAGATATTTCAGTACTGAACAGTTAGACACAGACGCTCCATAATGCTCAAACGTAACTCACGCAAGCGCACTGCATACATATATTATAAATAATATTTTTCTCATCCATAAACACTATTGGTAGGCGGTGGATTAGCAGAGGGGTTAGAACGGCGGATAGGATGCTTTACAGTATTCGTTTAGGGTATCTGCTCTCTGAGTCCGTATCCCGGCCAGATCAACTTAGCGTTTCATCCATTGAAGGTCGATAGAAAAAGTATACATAGTAATATATAAGAATTTTGAAATATATATATATATATATATATATATATATATATAGATTTTGAGTTTATGTTGGTTGTAAACCAACACCTCAGTATGCAGGCTGGAGCACTCGACGAAGTGCGCAGGTTGGTTTGGTTACTCCGGAGTAGTGTAAAATAAAGTTAAATAAAAGTCAAATGATTAAAATTTAGCTTCGTTTATTACTGCTATATATATTTCAGTGACAGCCATCTTTGGCTGTGACCTCTTCAGGCAGTTTGGATTAGTATGGTATAGACAAGTACATATGTTGTTTAGGTGTATGATATTGTCAATACTCTGATATGCCCAGTTCCTTGTTGGGTTGTTAATTCACTGACTCCAGTTGTTAATTCATATGACTCCAGTTCCCCAGTGAATTAACAACCCAACAAGGAACTGGGCATATCAGAGTATTGACAATATCATACACCTAAACAACATATGTACTTGTCTATACCATACTAATCCAAACTGCCTGAAGAGGTCACAGCCAAAGATGGCTGTCACTGAAATATATATAGCAGTAATAAACGAAGCTAAATTTTAATCATTTGACTTTTATTTAACTTTATTTTATATATATATATATATATATATATAACGAAGGGAGTAGCTGTCGAAACGGATTGAGCTCTGCCGTCGGGGTCCTGACTATTTTCCTATATATATACATATATATATATTAATTGTTTCTACTTTTTGGCACAAGGCGACCAAATACCCAGTGCATTACTGGTACTTTATTACCAAAGGCGGTAACTCTATGCGTCAAAGCATGGCGTCCGACCCCTACCGATACTGCCAATATATATATTAATATATATTAATATTGTTATACTTGGGGAGGGTCATATTTGCGTAATATTGCCAGAATTAATAACAGAACACACTCACTGTTTGGTTGGATTTCGCTTCTCGCTGTCTTTTATATCTGCGATCTAACTTAATCGGTCCTCAATGTTGCCATTGACTGACCGACGGTCAAAAATAATACAGATACAATATAGACACAAACACATATATATAGTTTACATAATTTACATAAATCTTTCGTTGCACATCTGCAACATCGTCAGTGGTGTTATATTTTTTCCTCCTGTTGTGTTGTATGTCTACGCCATTTTTTATTCAGTCTGTCTATATATAAATATATATTAATATATAATTGAATATAAAAGAGAGATAAACACAGATATATACATATATGCGTTCAAATCGTAAGGGACCAGATTCGCTAGGATGAAAAAAATACTATGAACATTTTTTTTTCCTTGAGCTATTTCATTGTAAGAAACTATTTTGAGTTTCTAACTCAATATACACTTTTGATAAATATTAATATATATATATATATATATATATATATATATATATATATATATATATATATATAGAATAAGGAAAAGCGAAGTAGTTTCAGATGTTCAAGTCCTTTAATAATAATGCTGTGATATATATTTCAATGGCGACAGTGTCCACACTGTTCCGTGCGCCAGTGCCGCGACATCGTCAGACAGCTTGTTACATAATAAGGTTATGTTTCCGAGGCAATATATATATATGTATGGATGTATTAATGCGTAGAAATATCCATGATCCCCAGCAGACAACTGAAAAAGGGAAATTGCCCCCCCCCCCCCCCTCCACACCCCCACACCCCACCACCCCCGATCGTGCTTTCCTCTTATTTATAAATACACCTTATCCAGCAACTACACAGCCCCTGTTTCTTTTCTCTCTCGCTCTCAATTTTTTTTTTTTTTCGATATACTTCAGTCAAATCGGACCGAGGAAACAATGTTTGCATTGATCTTTCCAATTGGTGATACTATCTATCGGTCGCAACTCCAGTTTGCAATTTTCAACAGTTGAAAATTGCAAACTTGATTGCGAAACCATGAAAGTACATGTTCAATTAATATTTAACATTTAATATTCTACCATACTATTTCATTATAATATCATTATAATTTTAAAGGATTGTAAATAAAACGAGTAAATCAGACAAAGTTGGAATTCCTTTTATTAATATAATCTTCTATACACAATCATACACACCCGTGTATATTTATATATATATATATATTTATTAAAATAACAGATTAAAGTTTAAGCAAAGAATCACCTAAGGGTGAAAGCAGCGATTCTTTGCTTAAACTTTAATCTGTTATTTTAATAAATATTTGCTTTACGGTTCTTATATATTTGATATATATTTATCCTTATCGAGCCCTCTTTGGATTTTAGTCTTCAAATTTATTATTATTACTATTATATATATATATATATATATATATATATATATATATATATATATATATATATATATATATATATATATATATATATACACAAACCATAACTATGTTAAAGAAGTAACAAGAACGTTCAGGCTTTTTCCTGTACCAAAAATAAATTGTTTCAAAGTTCATTGCACAGTTAAATGTTAAAAATGTTTCGAGGGGGGATCATGGTAAAGGAAATAGAATCATTTGATATTTCCAAAAATGTATGCGATATTGACAATTTTATTTGCTGTAGACTAGACCAGAGATTCTCAAACTTTTTGGGCCACCGCCCCCATCACGGCCACCTAAAATCCTCAGCGCCCCCCAACCCTATTTCCAGAAAGAGACCTACCTACATGTAAATTGTAAATAATATATAATAAATAAAATCGTTAATTTATATATAGTGATTTCTAGTATAGGCACAAGGCCAGAAATTTTGGGGGACTGGAAAGGCGATTAAATCGACCCCAGTACGTTACTGGTACTTTATTTTATCGACTCCTTAAGAATGAAAGGCAAAGTTAACCTCGGCTGGATTTGAACTCGGAACATAAAGGGCCTTAACTCTATGCTGCAAAGCATGGCGTCCGACCCTCTACCGATACTGCCAATCCCCCGTCCTTGTTAATTTATATATAATAAACATTATAATATATACTATGTGTGGTGGATTGGCAGTATCGGTAGAGGGTCGGACGCCATGCTTTCCAGCATAGTTAAGTCCCTTTACGATCTGAGTTCAAATCCCGCCGAGGTTGACTTTGCTTTTTCATCCTTACGGGGTCGATAAAATAAAGTACCAGTAATGCACTGGGTAATTGCTGGCCTTGTGCCTAAAGTAGAAACAATTATAATATATACTATGTATAAATAAATATTATATATTTTTTATTTTTACTATATTTATATTATGTATCATGCTATATTTAATATACTATTATATCATTTTTACCACCTCTCACTGTCCTCTTAGTTCCCAGCGCCCCCTGGGGGCAATAGCGCCCATTTTGAGAACCTCTGCTGTAGATGTACCATTTATTTTTATAGAGGCGATGGATTGAAAGAATCGGTAGATTTGTGGTATTTCTTGTGGCTCTTTATATTCTGAGTTCAAATCCCACTGAGGTCAACTTTGCCTTTCATCCTTCCAGAGTCAACAAAATAAAGTACCAATCAAATACTGAGGGCTGACTTAAACGATTATACCTGGGGAAGGCGCATGCCTTAGTGGTTAGAGTATCTGGTTTACAATCGTGAAGTTGTGAGTTCGATTCCCGGGCCGGAATGTGTATTGTGTTCTTAAGCAAGACACTTTATTTCACGTTGCTCCAATTTACTCAGCTGTAGAAATGAGTTGCGACGTCATTTGTGCCAAGCTGTATCTGCCATTGCCTTTCTCTTGGATATCATCATATATAATGAATATATAGAGTATATACAGTGTATATACAGTGTATATTTAATGTATATATAGTGTATATATAATATATATATAGTGTATATTTAATGTATATATAGTGTATATTTAATATATATATAGTGTATATTTAATGTATATATAGTGTATATATGAATTGCGACGTCATTTGTGCCAAGCTGTATCAGCCATAGCCTGTTCCTTGGACAGCATAATATATAATGAATATATAGAGTATATACAGTGTATATTTAATGTATATATAGTGTATATATAATATATATATAGTGTATATATAATATATATATAGTGTATATTTAATGTATATATAGTGTATACTAGCAGATTTACCCGGCGTTGCTCGGGGTTTGAAATTATGCTAAGAATATACAGCTAGGAAGTAAAAGAAGAACATTATTTGTCCCCAACCTGTCAAAATAAGCAGAAGTCTTCAATAATTAATGCAAACGAATATATTTGGTGAAAAGGTTATCTCCTTTTTTATAAGGATCGTCAATAAAGTTTGTTATCTCCCTTACACCAATTTTTCTACCGATAATTTTGATATCGATTTTTTATTGCTCAACGTGAGTCGATTTGAAAAATGTTTGTGATGTGGCAATCTTAGCGACCTGTGCAACGTGCACAGGAAATTTTGTCAAATTCAGTTGGTAATTGTGAAAACCTTATGCATGCATAGTTGTACACAGACACACACACATCCTCGCTTTTATATATATAAAGATATGAATTGCGATCACTGGTGCCAAACAGTATCAGACATAACCTTTGCTTTGGACAGCATCGCTGACGTTGTGAGGTGAGACTGGTATGCATGAGCGACTGCTGGTCTGCCGCAAATAACTTTGCCCGGACTTGTGCCTCAGAGAGCAACATTCTAGGTATAAATCTCATGGTCTCTTGTGACCGAAGGGTGTCTTTACCCTTTACCTCATAAATATATATTTGGCATTATGCCTAAATTAGAAAACGTTTTTGTATTTGCTGCATTTAAATTTGGAACCTTATCCAAATAGCTGTTAATATTCTAATCAACACTTCTATAAATGCTATTTCTCTGCTGTTAAAATCATTAGTGCCACTATAATAATTTGCCAGCACCACAACGAATTAAATAGTGTTATAATGTGTTATAAAGTGTCAAAAGATTTGTCAGGCGCCAATAGTGTTGTAAAACACCAAAGAGAATAATTTGCATTTGTTTTCCTTCTTAATTCAAAGTATTTAATTAAAAGGATACTTTCTGACTGTAAAAAGACGCAAGTGTCTTTTGTGGTTATGAAAACTGAAACGGAAGGGAAATTCAAGGGCTGTAGAGTCACAAGAGAATGGGAGGGGGAATGAGAAAGGTGGTGGTCTCTAGGCCCAGAGCGCAGTGGTGTCGGGTCAGTGACCCACACACAAGACCGCAAAAACATTACTGAAGTTGATTCAGCCAACAAAATGAAACATCAGTCCTCTACGGGTAGGGCTGTGTGTAAATAGTGATTTCTACTATAGGCCCAAGGCCAGCAATTTTTGGGAGGGGGAAGTCGATTAAATCGACCTCAGTGCATTACTGGTACTTTATTTTATCGATCCCATAAGGATGAAAGGCAAAGCTAATCTCTGATCAGGCACAAGGCCAACAATATTTTGGAGGGAAAAGTCGATTAAATCGACCCCAGTGAATTACTGGTACTTTATTTTATCGACCCCCATAAGGATGAAAGGCAAAGCTAATCTCAGCGGCATTTGAACTCAGGACGTAACACTATGCTGCAAATCATGGTGTCCGATGCTCTACCGTTTCTGCCAATCCACCATTGCAATGCTATAATATCGTGAAGACATCATGAAATGTAAAACACACTTGAAGACGGGGAAACTGAAACAAAATATTAATTATACAGGGAGACCACAAAAACACTCCGAACTTGATTATCATATTGATGTTTGCCGAGCAACAAAAGGGGACCACATCGTGTGTCTATGATATCAACCAACACCACACGAAACTTTGTTAATTTATGCAACTGTAGCCACCAATATTGTAAGAATATTCATTTAACTTTTCATATTATAAGAATTTGTTCTTATTGAGTTTCCTATCATTTGAAGGCTAAGATCTTTGATACTTACATCATACCAGTTGTGTTATAGAGTCTTGACTGTTTTAATTGGACGACAAGGTCACTTCAGAAGCTCTCTACATTCCAGAACTACATCACGA
>OZ024758.1:21853233-21860733 GCA_964016885.1 Eledone cirrhosa
GTGGTGGTGATGATGGTGTTGGCGGTGGTGGTCGTAGTGCTGTTGTTGTTGGTGTTGGTGGTGGAGGTATAGAGACTGTGTTGGTGTTGGTGGTGGTTGTTGTGGTAGTGTTGGTATTGGTGGCGGAGGTGTTGGCGGTGGTTGTTGTGGTAGTGTTGGTGGTGGTGGTGGTGTTAGCGGTGGTTGTTGTGCTAATGTTGGTAGTGGTGGTGGTAGTGGTGGTATAGAGGCTGTGTGTTTGGTGGAGGTTGTTGTGGTAGCGGTGGTGGTGGTGGTGGTTGTGATGTTGTTGATGCTGCTGCTGTTGTTGGCGGTGGTGGTGGTAATTGTGGCATTAAAAGTGGCGCTAGTAGTGCTGATGTTGGTGATGGTGGTGGTGGTAGGGACGGTGATCTTAGTGGTGGTGGTAGTGTTGTTGTTGTTGGTGGTGGTGGTGGTGGATGAAGTTTTGTTTATATATATATATATTTATTTATGCTTTTTATCGTGTATCGACATGTTACGCGCGTTTCGGAGAGGATTGGCTCAAGGTCACCCATGGAAGTCATAGATCTGACAGCAGTATAAATCTTCTCGTCAGATTGGTGATTCAATAAAGAATATATTTTCGGTGGATTTATCCACAAAAGAACCCATATCTTTTGGAGAAAAACACTATAACATTTTTTTCACATACTTCTTTTGATGTTAAACATAAAAATTTATCATCCGAGTCCGCTTGGTATCGAACCCCCATCTCCGTATTCACTCAGCTATTGCGTGGGTTTGTCCCCTCCAAATCATACAGTTTACTAAGCTCACCATTGCTGATAACTCAGACGAAAGAGTATTTATACAAAGCATATTGTTTCATTTATGTTTTAGATATTTTCTGACAGTAGACGTTTTATTCATTTATTTATTTATTTATTTATTTATTTATTTATTTATTTATTCTTAATGATAATTTGTTGCATATTTAAGGAATGCTGTTATCGATTATACCACCACCAATACTTTATAGTACTTATTTTACAAAACTTCCCGCAATGATGAAAGGTAAAAGTTGATAACGATGAGATTGGAACTCAGAATAATAAATCTTACAGTCAAGAGCCAGTTGATAGGGAACGACTTTAAAAGGTTAGTTTCTGGTTGCTAATTAATACTGTATAGTTATTGTACAACTCCCAGCTTGCCTTCGAAATTTTGCAAATAAATCAGAGCTGAGAGACGAGAACTGCACAGTGTTAATATACGCATACTGAGTAGTTATTAAGAAGTGATTTATTTACTCCGAGGCGTGATCCGTCATTCATTCAGGTATAACTAAAACTAATTTTTGTTATAAATACAAACCTAAATGATTTATGCCACGAGGATTGGTGACAATTGAAAATGACAGTTGTTAACATTGAATTTACGAGTTCGGATTAAAAGCTAAGGGTGAATTTTTGCAATTTGTAGTTCTGTTGAAGCTAGAAATCAATATTGGTAATTTTCATTTCGTTTGAACCATCGTTTCGTTTTAGTTAAATATTCAAATAAGTTGACTTCCGTGTTTGTGATTTAATATCAGTGTTTAGGTCAAAGTGGTGGATTAGCCGAATCAGTAGAGAATCGAGGGATATAATACTCTATTTTATTTATTTTCTTTCCATAATGTTCTGAGTTAACTTCCAACCGCGGTCAACCTTGCCCTTCAATCTAGTCCAATCCAGGGCCGAACTCTTGTTGGCGGAACTCTTTCCTGGTTGACTTCCACTGTTTTCTGTTTAGTTTTTGGACAAATTGCCACAAAAAAAAAAAAAAGATAAATATGAAGTCGAGCATTGGACTCACGAGTCTAAACACTTCTTTAACAAAGAAAATCGCTTTGAAACAATTGTTGTGTTGTATCTATGTCAAGACAGTCTGGAGGCTGCTCCCATGCTTCAACAAGCTACAGTCACAATATAATTTCAACTTAGCTATTATCTCAGGAATATATTTACTATACATACTATATTACCAAGGTGTACTCTACCAGTGGTCACCAACCTTTCGGACCTCACGAACCACTAAATTCATAAATTTAAATCCCGCGGACCACTAATATAATTTTTTTTAAAAGATAAATACATTTGTAAAATAATGATCAGAGAACTTCCATTTTATTAATATGAAATACATCAATACATCAATTAAAACAACTTTTCGGGTGTTATAAAATATATTTTAACCGAATATTATTTTTGTTTTATTAATAAAACATAAAAATTGCAAATAATGTCCACATTTTTCTGCAGACTACCAATTTTTTCTCTCAGATCACCAGTTGGCGACTGCTGTCCTATATTATCCTATTACTAGCTATTTGAAATTAAGTGAACCAGATGACCCACTTCTTACTAACGAGGTGCTAGTAACTTCTCTCAACAACATTGTAAAATAAAACTAATTATGTCATAGTGTGACTAGTATGAAAGAGATGACTGTAAATAAGTATTATTGGCACTAAGCCTTGTTGGTAACCCAATTTCTATTCCCAAAGAACATCGTTTCCCTTTACCTTCGCCAGTAAAATTTCCTCTCCTATCCTTATATCTCATGAATTAAGCTTCGTAAGAAATCAATATCGCTGGTTTAATTGTGCCGATTGTTATAGAATTGAGATAAGCACTCATCGAACTGTTTTCATGACATGGTTCTTAATTCCGTCGTGCTAGCATTTCATTTTTTGACTGAATGGTTAGAGAATTGGATTAGCATTCGGTAGGTTGAGAGTTCGATTCCCCGACCGATCGGTGCATTATATCCTTGAGCAAGACACTTCATTTCACGTTGCTCTTTCTACCAGGAGTTGTGAACGGTAGATAGAATCAGTAATTGGAAAAATCAATAGAAACATTGTTTCCTTAGTTCGATTTGACGAGTTCCACCCTACTTTGTAAGCAAAAGAGATCTGGGATCTTGTCGGGCGATTCCACCCCCATATATATATATATATATTCCACTCCCATATATATATATATATATATATATATATATATATATATATATATATATATATATATATATATATTCTGCCAGAGATCTCAATTCTACAATATGGTATGGTCTCGTAACTTCTGATGGAGTCGAAAGGGTGTCGTAGTGGTATATGGCGTTACTTGGGCATTTTAAGCCTGGCGGGGCCCATACCTTTCCATTCTAGAATATACTCCCTCGTAAAGACGTGATGGTCACGGATAGAAATGCTACTAGAACGTTGTATAGAATGCTTTATGGTATTTTTTTTTTACTCTCTCCTCTCTGAATACAAATCCGGCTGAGGTCAACTTTACCTTTCATCGTTTCGAGGTCGATAAAAAAAGTACCAGTCTAGTACTCGAGTCTATTCTTCCTCTATATCTCTTTGTCATTTCTTTTCTCTCACTTTCTATCATTCTCTGGAAGAAACCTGCTGTACTCAGGCCTGGTGAGGGATGGGCTCCATCAGGCTGTAAATGCCCACAAGAAACGCCGTATGTTAATACGGCACCCCTACGACTATATCATGAGTTACGGAACCATACATACATACATACATACATACATACATACATACATACATACATACATGATGGCTGCCAACTCGTTTTCGAGTACGGCCACTACTTTATATCCATGTAGGAGAACCCCTCTCGATGCACTGAACGAGTGTGACTTTTTAGTCCAGCCAGCGACTTGAAAACTCTGGTACAAACACTACACTTGTGACAATTATTGACACATAGTGCTTGGCCCATGGTACCATGTGACGACAAGTGCAGAGAGATCTCCAGATATAAAGCAATGCCTATGCCGTGAAGCTTTTATAGTGAGCAAAGGCACTGCACAAAGCCAGTCCCACTCTCTTAACCAAGATGATATTTACCAAAAAGAAGAACAAGTCAACATCATTGGATACCATCAGGGTTGTAGGTGTTATATCATACATACATACATACATACATACATACATACATACATACATACATACATACATACATAAGTAGAGCAATTACATAGAAGTACTCTAGATGTAGCTGACTTGTTGTTTGTCTAACTGGTCACGAGGTATTTATTTTTTATGTGATTTCGACATATAGGTCTGGAACAACTGTTCAGATGATCTAAAACGATCGAAGCAATGATAGAAGAAACAAAAGGTATAAAGGTAACTACTGAGGATTCGCAATCGGTAGGTTGCGAGTTCGATTCCCCGACCGATCGGTGCATTATGTCCTTGAGCAAAACACTTCATTTCACGTTGCAAGACAATAGAAATAAATTAATTGTTTCTACTTTAGGCACAAGGTCAGCAATTACCCAGTGCATTACTGGTACTTTATTTTATCGACCCTGTAAGGATGAAAGGCAAAGTCAACCTCGGCGGGATTTGAACTCAGATCGTAAAGGGACGTAACTATGCTGGAAAGCATGGCGTCCGACCCTCTACTGATACTGCCAATCCACTGCCCTTAATAGAAATAAATTAATGCGAAATAAAAGATGTAATGATATAATTCTAGAGGGTTTACTTGAGAGAATCTTTTCAATGTTCTTTCTTCAATTTTGTGGGGGTTTTTTGTTGTTGTTGGTGGTTTTGCTTGGTTTGTTTTCAAGACATTTAAATGATCAGCTTCCATATATGAAACACATGCACCTTCTCCACTTTACTTCTCCCACTACCGCTTAGAAGAAACCACTGTCTCCACACCACCACCATCATTATTATTATTATCATCATCATCATCAGCAGCGCCTTCATAATCACCATTATCATTATTATCATCATCAGCAGCATCAGCATCATCGTTATCATCACTGTCATCAGCGCCATTAACATCATCATCATCATCATCATCACCACAATCAACATCAACGCCATCATTATCATCATCATCATCATTATCAGCATGGCCATCATCCTCACCACCATCATATCATCACCATCGCCATCATCACCATCACAATCACCACCACAATCACCATCATAATCATCATCATCACCACCGCAATCACCATCATAATCATCGTCATCACCATCGCCATCATAATCATCATCATCACCATCACCATCATCATCACCATCATCACCATCACAAATCACCATCACCATCAGCATCGCAATCATCATCACCATCATAGTCATCACAAATCACCATCACAATCATCACCATTACCAACACAATCATCATCATCACCATCACCAACACCATCACCATCACCATCACCAACACAATCATCACCATCACCATCACCAACACCATCACCATCACAATCACAATCACCATCACCAACACAATCATCACCATCACCATCACCAACACCATCACCATCACCATCACCATCACCATCACCAACACAATCATCACCATCACCATCACCAACACCATCACCATCACAATCACAATCACCATCACCAACACAATCATCACCATCACCATCACCAACACCATCACCATCACCAACACAATCATCACCATCACCATCACCATCACAATCATCATCAATGTTTTCTATACATTTCAGTGTGTGTAGTCAATATATTTCCCCGGCAGCAAATACATTTGAACCTTAATTGATTCTATTCAAATACAAAATCAATGCTTGGCTTCATTTTGAAAATGGATTGAAGGACAGTATGTGTATGACTAAGCAGCAACAACATGGCCTCAAAAACTCTTCATAGAATATACCACAACAACAACAACAACACCAACAACAACAACAGTACAGTAACATCAGCAACATGGCACAACAACCCTTCATAGAATATACCACAACAACAACAACAACAACACCAACAACAACAACAGTACAGTAACATCAGCAACATGGCACAACAACCCTTCATAGAATATACCACAACAACAACAACAACAACAACACCAACAACAACAACAGTACAGTAACATCAGCAACATGGCACAACAACCCTTCATAGAATATACCACAACAACAACAACAACAACACCAACAACAACAACAGTACAGTAACATCAGCAACATGGCACAACAACCCTTCATAGAATATACCACAACAACAACAACAACAACAACACCAACAACAACAACAGTACAGTAACATCAGCAACATGGCACAACAACCCTTCATAGAATATACCACAACAACAACAACAACAACACCAACAACAACAACAGTACAGTAACATCAGCAACATGGCACAACAACCCTTCATAGAATATACCACAACAACAACAACAACAACAACACCAACAACAACAACAGTACAGTAACATCAGCAACATGGCACAACAACCCTTCATAGAATATACCACAACAACAACAACAACAACACCAACAACAACAACAGTACAGTAACATCAGCAACATGGCACAACAACCCTTCATAGAATATACCACAACAACAACAACAACAACAACACCAACAACAACAACAGTACAGTAACATCAGCAACATGGCACAACAACCCTTCATAGAATATACCACAACAACAACAACAACAACACCAACAACAACAACAGTACAGTAACATCAGCAACATGGCACAACAACCCTTCATAGAATATACCACAACAACAACAACAACAACAACACCAACAACAACAACAGTACAGTAACATCAGCAACATGGCACAACAACCCTTCATAGAATATACCACAACAACAACAACAACAACACCAACAACAACAACAGTACAGTAACATCAGCAACATGGCACAACAACCCTTCATAGAATATACCACAACAACAGTAACACAAACAACAACAGTAACATCAACAACATGGCACAACAACAACAGTAACATCACAACATGGCCACAACAACAACAACAGTAACATCACAACATGGCCACAACAACAACAGTAACACCAATAACATGGCCACAATAATAACAACAACAGTAACATCACATGACCACAACAACAACAGCAGCAGTAACATCAACAACATTACCACAACAACCCTTGATCGAATATAACAACAGCAACAACAGTAACACCAACAACATGGCCACAACAACAACAGCAGTAACATCAACAACATGGCCACAACAACAACAGCAGTAACACCAACAACATGGCCACAACAACAGCAGTAACACCAACAACATGGCCACAACAACAACAGCAGTAACACCAACAACATGGCCACAACAACAGCAGTAACACCAACAACATGGCCACAACAACAACAGCAGTAACATCAACAACATGGCCACAACAACAGCAGTAACACCAACAACATGGCCACAACAACAGCAGTAACACCAACAACATGGCCACAACAACAACAGCAGTAACACCAACAACATGGCCACAACAACAGCAGTAACACCAACAACATGGCCACAACAACAACAGCAGTAGCACCAACAACATGGCCACAACAACAACAGCAGTAACACCAACAACATGGCCACAACAACAACAGCAGTAACACCAACAACATGGCCACAACAACAACAGCAGTAGCACCAACAACATGGCCACAACAACAGCAGTAACACCAACAACATGGCCACA
>OZ024758.1:21870733-21873233 GCA_964016885.1 Eledone cirrhosa
CCTTACACACTCATCCTTCACAGACAATTTTCTTCCCCGTTTTCCAGTGTTTTCATCAAATAATCAACTTCGGTAATTTCTAACTTCAGAGCTTTTTGCAATTCATTTTCATTCAACGGTTATTCTGTTATTCTGTTATTCTGCGTTCTTGCGTGTATTTTCCATTCTTGTAAGCAGAAACATTTAAATAGTTTCTATGGCAGTCTTGAATGATCTATTCGATTCACATGATATGGCTGACTATATCAATACAGAATACAAATTCTGAGGTATTTTTTGTTGTTTTTTTTAAAGCGATCGTGTTTGTAGCTATTACCGGAACCGGAACGAGGTCAACTATCGACAAACTATTTATACCCAATATAAAAATACGTTTATCAAATTCTAAGGTAAAAAAAAAAAAAAACCATTAGCGCTGATTTCGACGAATCTAAATATTAGCCATGTGTATGTGTTTTATTGAAATAAATATTTATCGTCTGCTTCCTGTGTCTAATACGAGGGGTGTTGTAAAGTTCCTGGCTTTGGGTAAAAGAAAATATAGGAGGATCAGTAGTTAATTGCAGGGGCTCCCACAGGAGCACTGAGTGCAGTGTCAACTCTGGATGTCAGTGAGCATGTTTAGCTAACCTCGGTCTTCCACTTCCAGTGTATCCATGCAGGGACTCCCACAGGAACACTGAGTGCAGTGTCAACTCTGGATGTCAGTGAGCATGTCCAGCTAACCTCGGTCTTCCTGTTCCAGTGTATCCATGCAGGGGCTCCCACAGGAAGACTGAGTGCAGTGTCAACTCTGGATGTCAGTGAGCATGTCCAGCTAACCTCAGTCTTCCTGTTCCAGTGTATCCATGCAGGGGCTCCCACAGGAAGACTGAGTGCAGTGTCAACTCTGGATGTCAGTGAGCATGTCCAGCTAACCTCATTCTCCTCTGTGCTACTCTCGAGCTGACTTTTGGGAGGCTCCCGTACAGCTCTGGGTTCTTCATCCTCAGTGTATACTGATTAATGTTCAGAGCCATCCTCAGCATTCTCGTGTAGCACCCATCCACCATCTGAGTGAGTTTCTGCATGGACACACTGGAAGAGGAAAACCAAGGTTAACATATGTTGATGCCCTAAGAACAAACACTGGTCTATTAGAGACGCAGGACATGGCAGCGATAATGAGGGACAGAGACCGCTGGAGAGAACTCGTCCATGGATCTCGGGAATTTTACTCGCCCTAGAGAGTAGTTAATTATGATTTTATTCAACATACTTATTGCAGATCCACATACTTATTGCAGCGGTCCTTCGGGCATTCTAATTCCTGTAAATAGAACTTGAAAGGTTGGGTCTCCAACCAGGCCTCGGTGATTCCCTTCAAGTCAGGAATATTTCAACAACCCCTCGTATAACCCAGTAAGATCATGTTTAAAGGAAGAGATTTAAATCCTTCTATAAAGAAACATCTAGAATATAAATATGATTTCAGAGATCTTTATATTTTCTCTTTCACTAAGACAGTTATTCGCTGCTGACTTGTACGAGTATTTAAGTAGAACTTGAATTCAATACGAATTGAAATCAAAACTACAAATTGCAATTTCACTCTGTCTATCGTCTTTGAAATGCTTCTATTACTTTCTGGTTACAGTTCGGTGGACTAGTTCATTTAGGAACTTCATTAGTTCAGTCAGTGGGAACTATTGACTCAACACAGTGCAAGTTACTTAACATGATCCTCCAAAATTACATTGCTAGTCGATATCAATTAACACGAACAAATCTTTCTCTCCTCAATCTATCTATCTATTTAACTACCTATATATATATATACATATATATAACTAATTATCTATCCATAGTAAGGATCAAACCGCCACCTTCATTTAAAAACGAAAGAGAGGCGGTTTTCGTCTGTATAGTGTCTATGGTGAAGGAAGTTATATGGTGGACATGATTGAGAGGACTGAGGGCAGATGCCTTTCTCTCCGGACAACAACTCATTTCCTTCTTTAGGTACCACTTTAGAAGGAGTATCAGAGTGGAGAGAGAGGTACTGCACCCCAGTAAATTTACTGAAAGGTGGGTGAATGTGGCAAAAGTGGCCCGAATGATTGGGCCTTCTTTGTATATAATCCTGTAGGTTGAAGAAGAAAGCGCAAGGAAGTAAGGAGCACTTGCACAACATGCTCCTAGAATTGAGGGTTTTTCTATCTACGGGGTATAAAGCAACCCATTTGTAACGCCTCCCCCCCCCCTATTGGGGATTTCGATTGTTATATTTTCATGTTAAAACTCTTTTTTATCCGATTGTATGTAAATTCCCCGCCATATGTCTTTGTATATGTCCCCTTTTCTTGTGCGCCCTTGTGGCAAATAAAGAAATCTATCGATCTACTTATAAACAACTCCGCAGTAACGTCCCCTCCCCCCTATTGGGGATTTCGATTGTTATTTTATTTTAATATATAGTTTATTCTAATTTATTAATGTTAAAGTTTACATAATTTTGATG
>OZ024758.1:21878233-21883233 GCA_964016885.1 Eledone cirrhosa
GAAAACCAACTGGTTGGATTGAGAGATAATGTAGAAGATAATATTTATAAAACCGAAGTGAATATTTCCTTGAACAAACTTAAAACAACTATATTTTTTCTACTTGTATTCTCGTGCTTATCTTTAATTTCCACAGCATTAAGCAGCTTACAGATAAGAGTTCCAGAGAGAGTTCTGTTAATCTCGGCTATGATTTATTGCCGTTTTAACATTTCCCTTAATGTTCTTTAACAAAGCAAAAACTAATCAGTATCTGAACCAGAACACTCCCTTTGGTATTCTTCTAACAGCGATGACTGAATTAACAAAAGTTCTGGAAAATTTTATACATTTTTCCATTGCCTGATATTCCTAACCTTGACTCAAGCTGTACAAAACAATTGACTTCCTACATTTAGAGAAAGTAACTTTCCAAGGCATATTTTAACTTAGTCATCTACCTTGATCCTTATCAATTCAAATGAGATATATTCTTCTTCTTCTCTTCTTCTTCGCCTACTTATTCCTGAGATGGTCGGGGGTGGGGCTGAGTCCTATCAGAAGCAACCGTCTCCAACTGATCCGGCTGGATCCCTAAGCATGACCAGCCAAGCTCATGGATGTTATGCAACCATCTTGCTCGGGGCTTACCCCTGAGTCTCCTACCGGCTGGTTTTGCCCGTAAAATCTGTTCAGCGATTCGTTCCTGAGACATTCTAATCACATGCACCAAATGAGATATTATATTTAAAATACAAGTACATGACCACGTTTGTCACATCGGGTGTTTATGAAGCTTTAGTATTAAATAAATGAATTAAAAATCTTAGAACTATATTTGACTAGAGTAAAGACACCATTAGGTCACGATTGACCATGGGATTTGAACATAGAAATTCCCCACCCGAGGCACAAGTCCGAGCAAGATAGTTTGTGGAAGACCAGCAATCGCCCATATATACCAGTCTCCCCTCTCCTCGCTACCGATGTTGTCTATGGGAAAGGCAATGGTTGATACAGCTTGGAACCAGTGACATTGCAACTCATATATATATATATATATATATATATATATATATATATAGGAACGAGTACGACCCCGACGGCTGAGCTCAAGCCGTTTCGACGGCTAATTCTGGACTCAGAGTCTGAGTCTGAGTCCAGAATTAGCCGTCGAAACGGCTTGAGGTCAGCCGTCGGGGTCCTACTCGTTCCTATTACCCACTCTACTACCCTAAGTATTGAGTACTTTGGTGCGTTATGGTCCACCTGGTTCCTTACCACATTTCCTTCGTTATATATATATATATACACACTATATATACATTATATATATATATACATTATATATATATATACACTATATATACATTATATATATATATACACTATATATACATTATATATATATATATATACATTATATATACACTATATATACATTATATATACTGCAAAGCGCAGTCCGAGAATCGAACTCACAACCTTATAATTGTAGGATATACGCCTTCATTGATTGGCAGTATCGGTAGAGGGTCGGACGCCATGCTTTGAATCATAGAGTTACCTCCCCTTATGATCTGAGTTCAAATCCCGCCGAGGTTAACTTTGCCATTCATCCTTACGGGGTCGATAAAATAAAGTACCAGTAATATACAGATATAATTGCTGGCCTTGTGCCAAAATTGAAACAATTATATTGAGAGGTATGTGTTTGTCTTCGTGACGATGGTGGGGGGGGGGTGTTGGAGGTGCTACACCTGCTGATGTTAGTCGTCTTGGTTCGACAACAGCTGCTACTTCCGGTATCGTGCTGTAGCTCTTCTGCTACTACTACTGCTGCTGTTGTTTTTTTTATTACTTCCGCCGCTGTCTAGCTCGTGTATTGTTTCCTCATTGAGCAGACCTATGACTAAATACATTCAAGGTATGACCATGCTGTTATTTTTTTTTATATAATATATATATTTGCGAATAATGTACCTTGGACTACATTATACTGTGTTTGTTTATAAAGACTGTAGGATACAGTTTGAGGGAGATTTCATTGATAATTTAGTTGATAATTCTTATCAGTCGAAGGACCGTGATGAAGCAACTACGTAATCGTAGAATACTGGTAAATAATTTAACATTCCTATTTGATTGTCTGGTTTGGAGACATGAAAGGAACGTGCGAAAAAACATGAGGAAAGCGGCAGAGTGGGCTTTAGTAAGGAACTATTCCATGATATTTCTATGGTTAAGGAATCTGCTACGCGTCCATGTAGGAGTTTTGGCACGACTTCTGTGGCATTATAGACAAATGTATCTTAGCGCTACAGCTTCCGGTTGAACAATGATTTGAGAGCGAGATTTGGTAGACGAAAACTGTGCTAGCCCGTCATATATGTATGTGTGTGTCTATGTGTTTACATATATATGTCTGTTTGTGTGCGTATGTGTACATTTGTGTGTGTGTGTGTGTGTGTGACTGTGCGTGTGTGCGTGCGTGTGTGTGTCTGTTAGTGTTAGTTTGTGTTTGTTTGTGTGCATTTACACATATATATATATGCGTGTTTCTGTGTTTATGTACATATGTGTTTTGGTGTCTGAATGTGGACATATATATGTTTGTGCGCGTGTGAATGTGTTTGTGTGCATTTACATATATATGTGTGTGTGTGTGTGTGTGTGTGTGTGTGTGTGTGTGTGTGTGTGTGTGTGCATATATGTGTGTGGCTGTATTTACATATATATGTGTTTTTGCGTGCATTTACATATATATGTTTTGTATGTACATGTATGTGTGTTTATGTGCGTGTGTGGGTGCATTTAAATAGATACGTAGCCGTCGTATCCGCCGCTGCAGTCGTCGTCGTTCTTGTTCGTCGTCGCCTCTGCGCCGCCACGGCGGTCGTCGTCGTCGTCGGCTGCTGCTGAGGATTCTGAGCATGGTTTCTAAAACTTGTAATGATGCGCAAGGGCCCCATCGGAAGTGAGGCTAACTCGGCTGTTGACAGCTAAGTCTCTTTGTCACAGACTCACTCTAAACAACATTCCCAACCTTTGTACATGTATTCATTTCTAACAGAGGTCACAGACGCACACGGAGCACACAGAACACACACACACACACACACACACACACACACACACAAGATACAGGCACACACACACACAACACAAGGTACAGACACAGACACAGACACACAACACAAGGTACAGACACAGACACACACACACACACACACACACACACACACACACACACACACAAGATACAGACACAGACACACACACACACAAGATACAGACACACACACAACACAAGGTACAGACACAGACACACACAGACACACACACACACAAGATACAGACACACACACAACACAAGGTACAGACAAACACACACACACACACACACACAAGATACAGACACACACACAACACAAGGTACAGACACAGACACACACACACACACAAGATACAGACACACACACACACAACACAGGATACAGGCACACATACAGAACACAGACACAAGATACAGGCACACACAAACATATCACACACACACACACAGAACACAGACAAACATATCGCATACACACACACACACAGAACACACAGACACACATATCACACACACGCACACAGAACAAACATGCCTTCACCTTGTTTGTCATAGAGATACATTCTACACACACATGGGAATGTATATTTGTGCATGAGATACATACACACTCACATATATACCCAATACACACACAGACACACACCATTGCACAAACATACAATCTTATGCATACATACACATTCTATAACATACATAAGCACTCCTATAGGCACACATACACACTCCCATACACATTTCCACAAGCACACATACACACATACACACTCCCATACACATTTCCATAGGCACACATACACACTCCCTTACGCATTTCCATAAGCACACATAAACACATACACACTCCCATACACATTTCCACAAGCACACATACACACATACACACTCCCATACACATTTCCATAAGCACACATACACACATACACACTCCCATACACATTTCCACAAGCACACATACACACATACACACTCCCATACACATTTCCATAGGCGCACATACACACTCCCTTACGCATTTCCATAAGCACACATACACACATACTCCCATACACATTTCCATAGGCACACATACACACTCCCTTACGCATTTCCATAAGCACACATACACACATACTCCCATACACATTTCCATAGGCACACATACACACTCCCATACACATTTCCATAAGCACACATACACACATACTCCCATACACATTTCCATAGGCACACATACACACTCCCATACACATTTCCATAAGCACACATACACACATACTCCCATACACATTTCCATAGGCACACATACACACTCCCATACACATTTCCATAAGCACACATACACACATACTCCCATACACATTTCCATAGGCACACATACACACTCCCATACACATTTCCATAAGCACACATACACACATACACACATACTCCCATACACATTTCCACAAGCACACATAAACACATACACAATCCCATACACATTTCCATAAGCACACATACACACATACACACTCCCTTACACATTTCCATAACCACACATACACACACACTTCCATAGGCACACATACAGGCTCTCATACACACATACACACTCCCATACACACTTCCATAGGCACACATCCAGACTCCCATACACACATACACACTCCTGTACACACACTCCCATACACACATACACACTCCCATACAGATATACCTCCCATGCAGGCATACACACTCCCATACAGACATACACACTCCCATACAGACATACACACTCTCATACAGACATACACACTCCCATACAGACATACACTCCCATGCAGACATACACACTCTCATACAGACATACACTCCCATGCAGGCATACACACTCCCATGCAGGCATACACACTCCCATACAGACATACACACTCTCATACAGACATACACACTCCCATACAGA
>OZ024758.1:21888233-21895733 GCA_964016885.1 Eledone cirrhosa
ATCTCAGGCAAACCTAAAAATGATGCGTTAAAAATCCAATAAAGATTTTTTTTAAGAAAAAACGACCATAACTTTCCACATTCTTAGTACATTGTATTGTGCGTGACTACGTGTGTTGGTGTGTGTCTGTGTACTTGTTTGTATGTGCGTGTTTATGTGTTTACTTGTTTGTGTGTATGTGTGTGTGTGTACTTGTTTGTATGTGTGTGTATCTGTGTACATGTTTCTATGTGTGTGTGTATGTGTACTTGTTTGTGTGTGTGTTTGTGTACTTGTTTGTGTGTGTTTGTGTGTGTCTGTGTACATTTTGTGTGTGTGTGTGTGTGTTTGTGTGTGTGTCTGTGTACTTGCTCGTGTGTGTGTGTGCGTACTTGCTCGTATGTGTGTGGGTGTTTGTGTGCGTGTATTTGTCTGTGTGAATGTATGTGCAATTCTGTGTGCATAGCTGCGTGTGTGTATTTGCGTGTGCGTAATTGTGTGTGCGTGTTTGTGTGTGCGTGTGTGTGTTTGTATGTGTATACGTATCTGTGTGTGTATCTATGTATGTGTGTGTGTGTATTTGTGTGTGCGAGGTAGAGAGAGTCTATGTATGTGTGTACATGTAAGGGTGAGTATCGGTGTATGTATATATATGTATGTATGTGTGTGTGTATGTACGTGTATGTATGTATATGTATGTATGTGTGTGTGTGTGTATGTATGTACGTATATGTATGTGTATTTGCGCATACATGTGTGTATGTATGTATATGTATGTATATGTATGCATGTGTGTGTGTGTATGTACGTGTATGTATGTGTATATCTGCGTGTATATGTGTGTGTGTGTACGTGTCTGTATATGTGTATGTATGTATTTGTATGTGTGTGTATGTATGTATGTACGTGTATGTATGTGTCTATGTATGTATTTGTATGTATGTATGTGTGTGTATGTATGTACGTGTATGTACGTGTATGTATGTGTGTATCTGTATGTATGTATGTGTGTGTATGTATGTACGTGTATGTACGTGTATGTATGTATTTGTATGTATGTGAGTGTATGTATGTACGTGTATGTATGTACGTGTATGTATGTGTGTATGTATATATTTGTATGTATGTGTGTGTATGTATGTACGTGTATGTACGTGTATGTATATATGTATATGTATGTATATGTATGTGTGTGTGTGTGTGTACGTGTATGTATGTATGTGTGCATGCATGTATACGTGTATGTGTGGGTTCGTGTTATTTTTAATGTAAATGATATTTTCCTTTCTAAAATAGCAATAACTCGTTAGAATATTCAAGCCTGTCAAAACGATTTGCATTTTATAGGAAAACAGCTCCAACAGCTAATCAATAAGGCCAAGAAAGAAAAGACTATTTGTTAAAACATTAACTTCAAATAACGAAATTTCACTTTCTCGTTTGTTGAATCTCACATCTTACAACATCTTACAGTTCTACTTTTAATTCATCGTCATCATTTATCGTCATCGTCATCGACATCGACATCGTCATTATCGTCGTTTTCGTAGTCGTCGTCATGATCATCATCATCATCATCATCATCATCATCATCATCGTCGTCATCATCAATATCATAATCATTATTATTAGTAGAAGGGGCGGTAGATTGGCAGTATCAGTAGAGGGTCGGACGCCATGCTTTCAAACATAGTTACGTCCCTTTACGATCTGAGTTCAAATCCCGCCGAGGTTGGCTTTGCCTTTCATCCTTACGGGGTCGATAAAATAAAGTACCAGTAATGCACTGGGTAATTGCTGGCCTTGTGCCTAAAGTCGAAACAATTATTATTAGTAGAAGGGCGGTGGATTGGCAGTATCGGTGGAGGGTCGGGACGCCAAGCTTTGACGCATAGAGTTTCGGCCCTTGCCACTCTGAGTTCAAATCCCGCCGAGGTTAACTTTGCCTTTCATCCTTACGGGGTCGATAAAATAAAGTACCAGTAATGCACTGGTGTAATTGCTGCCCCTGTGCCAAAGGTAGAAACGTTATTATTATTAGTAGTCGTCTCGGTAGAGCGTCAAACGCCATGCTTTGCAGCATAGACTTATGGCCTTTTACGATCTGAGTTCAATTCCTGCCGAGGTTGACTTTGTCGGATGCCATGCTTTGCAGCATAGTTACGTCCCTTTACGATCTGAGTTCAAATCCCGCCGAGGTTAACTTTGCCTTTCATCCTTACGAGGTCGATAAAATAATGTACCAGTAATACACTGGGATAATTGCTGCCCCTGTGCCAAAAGTAGAAACGTTATTATTATTACTATTAACAAAGTTTGGTATATCTATAAATACATACAATGGAGGCGCATGGCCTTGTGGTAAGTGTGTTGGACTTTAGGATCATGATGTCGTGGGTTCGATTCCTGGAATGGGTTGTGTGTTGTGTTCTTGAGCAAAACACTTCATTTCACGTTGCTCCAGTATACTTAGCTGAAAGTTAGTACCAGCAGTAAATGGAGATTTAATCTTGCAGTGGACTGGCGTCCTGTCCAGAAGGGAGTCTAACGTTGCCTAGTGGTAAGGGCGTTGGGTTTGCAATCATGATGTCGTGGGTTCGATTCCTGGAATGAGTTGTGTGTTGTGTTCTTGAGCAAAACACTTCATTTCACATTGCTAAAGTATACTTAGCTGAAAGTTAATACCAGCAGTAAATGGGTCTTTAACCCTGCGATTGACTGGCTTCATGTCCAGTGGGGAGTCTTGTACCCTCGGTCACCACTTAACACTGCGGAAACTGGGGTAAACACCAGCCTGATGAACTTCCAAGTTCGAGACACACTTTAGACCTTTTAGTCTTGTTCTCTCCTGTGTTATGCGGAACATTCACGCGAATTACTTTAAGGGCACACGTGTCTGTTGAATACTCAACAGGCTGTTCCATTGTTCGAAACACCGGCTTGATGAGCCTCTGGCTTCTAGACAGACTTAGATATTTACCATGTGAGTAACAAGATTCTGTAGTGCGATTCCCAATAGAGGAATCGTTGTTTGGTTGAATTACAAATATATATAATTTGATATATCTTTTATATATATATATATTATATATATATATATTATATATATATATATTATATATATATATATTATATATATATAGCCGTACTAAGAGTGGGAAATGAAATTTCGTTTCATTTTTTCCATTTATATATATATATATATGTGTGTGTGTGTGTGTGTGTGTGTGTGTGTGTGTGTGTGTGTGTGTGTGTTAAGTATTTCCGTAGAAAAGTGCATTACTGGTACTTTATTTTATCGACTCCGTAAGGATGATTCATTTATTACATATATATATATATATATATATATATATATATATATATATATATCAACAGACTGGCAGAGGTGTACAGTCCTGATGAAGGGAAATGACCCAGAAACATGTTGATTGTACTTCAATGCCAGTGTTCAACTGTGTTCAAAGGAAGAGTGCTCTATGTATTGTACAGAGCTATTTAACTATTTTTGTCTGACGTACGAGGTAAGAATCATCTAGTTTCTTGAAACCTTCGGTCATGAAATAAATATATTGTGTTGTTTATTATGTAATTAAATATATATATATATATATATATATATATATATATATATATATTAATTCAACATATTAACAAATATAGACATTCATGTGATCAAGTATATTTTGTTATACATATTTCAGAGGTACTGAGCTATATTCAACAGTACGTCCTCATCAGATAAAATAAGTTGATGCTTGACATACCTTGACTATGTTGGTGGTTAAAATTCGGTTATGGCATATATTTATAAAAAATCTCCATCGTAACTAAAAACTACGATTGTTGAGAGCTTTCTCCTGCTTTCTCCTGTTTTTACCAAAATAATCTCTTCTGAACAAATATATATATATATATATACAATATTAAATAAATGGAAACTATATTTATAAAACCATATTTATTTCATTATATATATTTCGGGGATATCATATTAACAATATGCTATGCCTTCCTCAGACAAAATACAATATAAACAGTTTTATAGATAAATAGATTCGACATACCGTAACAACACCGACTTGCATTTGGAGAGGTTGAGCTGCCAGCTCAACCTCTTCAAATGAAGTCGGTGTTGTTACGGTATGTCGAATCTATTTATCTATAAAACTGTTTATATTGTATTTTGTCTGAGGAAGGCATAGCATATTGTTAATATGATATCCCCGAAATATATATAATGAAATAAATATGGTTTTATAAATATAGTTTCCATTTATTTAATATTGTAAATATACTCCAAATATTTGTCGAGTGCTTTTATATCAGTTATAAATATTTACTAGTTGTAACCCAACAATTTTAAATATAACTTTCCATATATATATATATATATATATATATATATATATATATATATATATATATATATATATATATATCTTAGTAATTAATTTAACTATACGTATCTGTGTATGTAGGAATATAGGCCAGATAAATTTTAAAATCAGAGTAAATGAATATATATAATTAACATACTATACTCAGAAATTCATAGTTTGATCTTTATTTTTATGTTGCTTAGTATTGTATTTTGCATTTTTTTTTCGTTGTTGTTTTTTTGAAATTATTTTATTCTCTTTAACACTAACACTAGATTTAATCCAAACAGTTAATTTTCACAATCGATACAAAATAACTTTCTGTGGGAAATTAATTAATCATTCTAATCATCGGATTAACAGCCAAGCAGCTTGAACCAGTCAATAATCCTAATATTTATCAACTAAATTGATTTCTAATTGAAACCGATTCAATTACCTCTTTCCTCTTATCAGCCTATCTAGTCGCTCAATTGCATTACAGCATATTTACGCTTGGCTGAGTTTTATGGTAATGAATTGAATTTTGAAACCATCGTAACTGCTTATCACAGACATCAGTTCTTTAACAATTTAGGAATTTATGGAATAAAATTCAATAAAAAGTAATATCAGCCACAAATTTCTACTTCAATACATTGTTGTAAATGGAGGAAGAAAATAAAACACCATTAACGTTTTTCTAACAATTTGTGTCATCTAATTTTATGTATTTTTTAAATATTTATGTTGTTGAGTTAGTTATATGCTATAAGTGTTTGTGTGTGTGTGTGTTTTTTAATAGTTATTTACGTTTGTTTTTCCTCTGTTGTAGATGGTAGTTTGGGAGTTAGCGTGTTCAGTTAGAAATTCCACCATGTCGAGTTTGAGTTATAACTTATAAATCAGGTAAACATTTAGTTTTTGTCTAACCAACAAACTGCACCAATCCCCACTATATATGAAAATAATTGTTTCTACTTTTGGCACAAGGCCAGCAATTATCCCAGTGCATTAATGGTACTTTATTTTATCGACTCCGTAAGGATGAAAGGCAAAGTAAACCTTGACTGGATTTGAACTCAGATCGTAAAGGGGCGTAACTCTATGCTGCAAAGCATGGCGTCCGACCCTCTACCGATACTGCCAATCCACCGCAGTTATATATAAAAATAATGATGGTGTATGTTGCGTTAGAAATTTCATCATGTCGAGTTTGAGTTGCGATACGTTTTCGCTCCTATAACTTATAAATCATGCAAACATTTAGTTTTTGTCTAACCAACATACTTTAACAAACCCCAGTATATATAAAACTAGTGGTGATGTAAGTTGGAAAGTCGATTAAGACAAATATCTTTATTTTTTATTAAGTTTTTGTTGCTTCGTCCCTGTTCGGCAATGAACGAAGTCCTCTTATGGTCAAAGGTATTTATATTGTGACGGTGAAGCCGGTACATTTATTTTTTGTTTTATCAAAAGAAAAAGGACCACACCACATTGAAAGCAACTTTTCATCTTTTGCAAAGGTTGCCAGTTATAAAGAACTCCCTGATAGAAGCTAGCTGAAGAAAATCAATATGTATAGATGTTGTGTATCGAAAAAGATGGAGACGGTTTTCTACAGAACCCTTCCAAAGAAAAATAGAAGTGAACACTGGCTGATATTTGAAATGATGTAAGGCCAGGTCTGTATAGGTGTGGACTCCGCTAAAGGTATCCAAAACCTAGGTGAGATAGTTCAACCGAGTAACAGAATAAATCTACCCCCATCCCTAAGAACAGAAATGGTCCCACGGTGGCATAGTGACCTGCAACAAAATCTCTTCTATCAAATTTTACCCATATATATATATATATATATATATATATATACATATTTACGTCAGCGTGTTGAAAAATCTTCTAGTACTTCTATCAAATGACACAGTTGATCTGAAAATAGTAGATGAAATTCTCTCAAGGTCTCGCGTGGAAGAATAGAATACCAAATCGCGTAAACACGTTTTAATCGTAATAAAAGTCATGTCTGTGGTAACAGCCGTCTATATATAAATTTGAGCGACTTCCGTCCGTCCGTCGCGCAATATGTGTGCTTGTGTGAATGTATGTGTGTGTAAAAGAAGGGGATGGTGAAAAACCTATAGCAAAACAGCGGTTGGTGTTTCATTTTCTACGCCGTGCGTGAGTGTATGTGTATGTGTGTGTTTATGTAAATGTATGTATGTGTTTGTATGAATGTATGTATGTGTTTGTGTGAATGTATGCCTGTGAGTGTGAAATGTTGTGTCTGTGTGTTTGCACGTTTATATTAATATGCTGTATGTGTGAGTGTATGTGTGTTTGTGCGAATGTATGTCTATGAGTGTCTATTTTTGTGTGTCTGTTTGCGCGTTTATATTTATATACTCATACATGTAAATGTATGTATATACATATATACACATATATACATTCATGTCAGCGTGTTGATAAAAACTTCTAGTAGTTCAAAAGAAACATTACATATACAGTAAACGTAATAGCTATGGTGCAAATTATGTAACAACTCCCACATCGTTACAATGGTTTGGTAGGCATTGTTTACGTATTCGGAGGTATCTGTAGCACGAGCTTGCCTCTACACGTGTCAGTGTATGAATGTATTGTATATGTTATGTAATCGAAGTTGATGGTTTAAATATCATCTCTGATGTGAACTCTATTCGTATAATCAATGATGTTTATCTATCCAGATCTATTTACATCAAGCCATTTAGTTTGTCAGAAGCTTGTTTCATTTAGAACTTTTTTTTTGTTACGAATATATAGACTTTATTGATTATAAGATCATCACTGCTTAGGATTGTTTACGAACAACTTAGCAAATATCGTCCATATAACGATCGCCATTTTATTAGGCAGTGTTGGTAGAGAGTCGGATGCCATGCTTTGCGGCATAGAGTTACGGCATAGATTTCAAACCCCGCCTAGGTTAACTTTGCCTTTCATCCTTACGAGGTCGATAAAATAAAGTACCAGTAACGTACTGGCGTCGATTTAATCGACTTTCCCCACCCGCAAATTACTCGCCTTGTGCCTATACTAGAAATGATTTTATTAAGCAGTATCGGTAGAGTGGGACGCCATGCTTTGCAGCATAGATTTCAAATCTCACCGA
>OZ024758.1:21905733-21908233 GCA_964016885.1 Eledone cirrhosa
TCTCTAACCACTCAGCCACACGCCTTCTTGGGATATATATATATATATATATATATATATATATATATATATATATGTGTGTGTGTGTGAAGACTAAAATCTAAAGAGTGTATGTGTGTTTCACAGATATAGTTGTTGGTCAAGGCACATATGTGTCTATGTGTATATATTGTATGTGTGTTTCAAAAGTATAGTCGTTGGTCAAGTGACTTAGTCTAAGACCGTATGTTAAGAATAAAGCTGCTACGTCGTCGAAGAATTATTTTAGCCATTTAAGTACCAAAGAAAACTGTTGTATTGATTTTACCTTTATTTCCTAATAATACAATGCTTTATGGAATGGTCAATATACATATGTGTGTGTGTGTGTATGTGTGTGTATATGTGCAGTTATATATGAGTATATTGTGTGTATATGTAAATATATGTATCTGAATATGTATGTGTGAATATGGATATATGTATACATATACACATATAATATACATATGCGTAAATATACATATTATACATATATATATATATATGTGTGTGTATGTTTGTATGTGTGTGTGTATAATATATATGTATGTTTATATATAATATGCATTAGATAAATATATATAATATATATATATATATATACATATAATATACATATATATAATATAATATACATATATATATATATATATATATAATACACATACAAACACGCGCGCGCGCGAACACACACACACACACACACACACACACACACACACACACACACACACACACACACACACACACACACACACACACACATATATATATATATATAAAATATACATATATATAAATATATACACACACACACATATATATATATATATATATATATTTATATATATATATAAAATATACATATATATGTTTTTCTATAATATATATATAAATATATATACACACACACACATACATTATATATATATATATATATATATATATATATATATATATATATATATATATATATCGAGAGTGAAGAAATGGTTTGAAAGTTTGTTATTTATTCATGGCTGCTTGGAGAAAGGACTAAATAGAGTTTTAATAATATATTATTACTAAATGTGTGCACACTTTAGAGTGATGGTAATCTCACTGCATAGTGAATATAATGGGGGCAGGATGAACTGTTTCACTTACATTACTCATATTCGTCATATCTGCCATTTTCTCTTGTAGATAATAGCTTGTAGATCCCCGCTTTGGCTTGTTGAGTCATTAATTTTCAGCTTTCAGTTTTATGTGAGTGAAGAAGGGAAACGTTGCTGATTGCTGTCCGTGTCTTATTTAAAAGTATTTCATCGTATTTAATATTTAATTAGTCGTTAGTGTGTCAGTATATGTTCCAGCTCTCTTTTCTTCTTCCCCTTCGTGAGTTCAAATCCCGCCGAGTTTAACTTTGATATTCATCCTATCTGAACTGAAGTCTCAAGTCTGAAGTCTGTCTCGAGCCCCGAGGTTCATTAGGTTCGTGCTTTATCTCCAGTTTCCTTGGCCTTAAGTTACTGAGTGTACGAGACCCCCCCCCCTCTCTGGACAGGATACCAGTTTATCGCAGGGTTAAAATCTGTAGCGAGCCCGGAAGCTCACCAGGCCGGAGCTGATCCCCTGTTTCCCTGGCGTGAAGCGACTGAGAGTTCAAGACTCTCCCCCTGGACAGGACACCAGTCCATCGCAGGGTTAAAGTCTGTCGTGAGGCCCGAGACTCATTAGTACGGTCTTAATCCCCAATTTCACTGGCGTGAAGCGACTGAGAGTTCAAGACTCTCCCCCTGGACAGGACACCAGTCCATCGCAGGGTTAAAGTCTGTCGTGAGGCCCGAGACTCATTAGTACGGTCTTAATCCCCAATTTCACTGGCGTGAAGCGACTGAGAGTTCAAGACTCTCCCCCTGGACAGGACACCAGTCCATTGCAGGGTTAAAGTCTGTCGTGAGGCCCGAGACTCATTAGTACGGTCTTAATCCCCAATTTCACTGGCGTGAAGCGACTGAGAGTTCAAGACTCTCCCCCTGGACAGGACACCAGTCCATCGCAGGGTTAAAGTCTGTCGTGAGGCCCGAGACTCATTAGTACGGTCTTAATCCCCAATTTCACTGGCGTGAAGCGACTGAGAGTTCAAGACTCTCCCCCTGGACAGGACACCAGTCCATCGCTGGGTTAAAGTCTGTCGTGAGGCCCGAGACTCATTAGTACGGTCTTAATCCCCAATTTCACTGGCGTGAAGCGACTGAGAGTTCAAGACTCTCCCCCTGGACAGGACACCAGTCCATTGCAGGGTTAAAGTCTGTCGTGAGGCCCGAGACTCATTAGTACGGTCTTAATCCCCAATTTCACTGGCGTGAAGCGACTGAGAGTTCAAGACTCTCCCCCTGGACAGGACACCAGTCCATCGCAGGGTTAAAGTCTGTCGTGAGGCCCGAGACTCATTAGTACGGTCTTAATCCCCAATTTCACTGGCGTGAAGCGACTG
>OZ024758.1:21913233-21915733 GCA_964016885.1 Eledone cirrhosa
TTCATCAGAAGATAGAGTTAGAAATAGAAGATGAAATTGAAAAAAAAAAAGAATTAGAAGAGGAAGGAACGAGAGAAATGAGAAAAAAACATGTGCATATTCAGTCAGTGCGTATTTGGAGATGTATTTATATATGCATTTGCAGATGTATACATCTAAATCTCTATGAGTCTATGCATACATGTGTATATGTCTATAATGTATTAGTTTAATGGGCTTAGGAAAGATTTGCGAGGATTTTACAGTGATACATTACAGTACATTACAGTGTAGTACAGTACAGTATAGTGCAGTGCTGTGTTGTGTAAATATAGAGATTTCCTGTGTAATGTAAATATAGTAAACCACATTAGTGGTTTACCGTCATTAAGTCCCTAATGGTTTTACATGGAAAATGGAATAATCTAGAACTCCTATCTTTTGTAGTGGATATTAGCAACACGAAATTAATTTTCATCATGAGAATCGAACATATATTTCAGTTTCAATTCACAAAGTATTCATGTTTTGCTCTGAAACTTTTTAATATTGTTTTCTATTTCTTTGATCTGAACACGAAGCTCCCATATACAGGTTGTCCCCTAAAAATGTGTACACACTTCAACAGCATTCTAATAAATATTGCCTGTACAAGTAATGAAAGTATGTATACATTTTTGGGGGACACCCTGTATTTATTTATACATTGGAAATGGGATACTGTGTGATGATCAGGCAATTACTAAGGGCATATACAAGGTTGTCCCCAAATAATGTATATACACTTCAACAGCATTCTAATATATATTGCCTGGTGGTGGTGATGGTGATGGTGATGGTGATGATGATGGTGATGGTGGTAGTGATGGTGGTGGTGGTGGCGGTAGTGTGGTGATGGTGGTGATGGTGATGGTGGTAGTGGTAGTGCTGATGATGGTGGTAGTGGTAGTGCTGATGATGGTGGTAGTGATGGTGATGGTAGTGGTGGTGGTGGTGGTTAGTAGTGGTGGTGGTGATGGTGATGGTGGTGGTGGTGGTAGTGTGGTGTTGATGGTGGTGGTGGTAGTGATGGTGGTGGTGATGGTGGCGGTGGTGGTGGTAATGATGGTGGTGGTGGTGGTTAGTGGTGGTGGTGATGGTGGTGGTGGTGATGGTAGTGGTAGTGATGGTGGTGATGGTAATGGTAGTGGTGGTGGTGGTGGTAGTACTGGTTGTGGTGGTGGTGATGGTAATGGTAGTGGTGGTGGTGATGGTGTTTAGGTAGTGGTAGTGGTGTTGGTGTTAGTGATGGTGATGGTGTTTACGTAGTGGTGGTGGTGGTGTTTAGGTAGTGGTGTTGGTAGTGGTGATGATTGCGTTTAGGTAGTGGTGGTAGCGTTGGTGATGGTGGTGGTAGTGATGATGATGGTGGTGGTGGTGGTGGTAGTGGTGATGGTGGTGGTGCTGGTGGTCATCGCGATAAGAGAGATGCTTGATTACTCGCATTTTAGTTTTTGTTTTAATGACGATACTCTACTATAGGTCGCTCCAGTATACTCAGCTGAAAATGAGTACTTGCAATAGCTAGGAGTTTAACAGTACGACGGACTAGCGTCCTGTCCAGGGGAGAGTCTTGTACTCTCGGTTGCATCACACCACGGAAACCGTGCTACCTCCGAGCTTCAAATAGACTTTAACCCTGCGATGGACTAGCGTCCTGTCCAGGAGAGGGTCTTGTACTCTGGGTTGCTTCATTCCACGGAAACCGTGCTAGGTACCGGCCTGGTGAACCTCCGAGCTTCAAATAGACTTTAACCCTGCGATGGACTAGCGTCCTGTCCAGGGGAGTGTCTTGTACTCTGGGTTGCTTCATTCCACGAAAACCGTGCTACGTACCGGCCTGGTAAACCTCCGAGCTTCAAATAGACTTTAACCCTGCGATGGACTAGCGTTCTGTCCAGGGGAGTGTCTTGTACTCTGGGTTGCTTCATTCCACGAAAACCGTGCTAGGTACCGGCCTGGTGAACCTCCGAGCTTCAAATAGACTTTAACCCTGCGATGGACTAGCGTTCTGTCCAGGGGAGTGTCTTGTACTCTGGGTTGCTTCATTCCACGAAAACCGTGCTAGGTACCGGCCTGGTGAACCTCCGAGCTTCAAATAGACTTTAACCCTGCGATGGACTAGCGTTCTGTCCAGGGGAGTGTCTTGTACTCTGGGTTGCTTCATTCCACGAAAACCGTGCTAGGTACCGGCCTGGTGAACCTCCGAGCTTCAAATAGACTTTAACCCTGCGATGGACTAGCGTCCTGTCCAGGGGAGTGTCTTGTACTCTGGGTTGCTTCATTCCACGAAAACCGTGCTAGGTACCGGCCTGGTGAACCTCCGAGCTTCAAATAGACTTTAACCCTGCGATGGACTAGCGTCCTGTCCAGGGGAGTGTCTTGTACTCTGGGTTGCTTCATTCCACGAAAACCGTGCTAGGTACCGGCCTGGTGAACCTCCGAGCTTCAAATAGACTTTAACCCTGCGATGGACTAGCGT
>OZ024758.1:21923233-21938233 GCA_964016885.1 Eledone cirrhosa
GAATAAGTAAAAATTAGTAATAGTATTGGTTAGTATTCAGTTTTGGTTTTAAGTTTTACCGGTTGCGCATTTCTAATGCTTTTCAAAAATAATTTTAAGATAGAGTGCTCGTGATGTTTGCTCTAATCTCTCTCTCTCTCTCTCTCTCTCTATATATATATATATATATATATATATATATATATATATATATATATATATATATATATATATATATATATAACACTCTACTTCTGGAAAATGATGAATTGCAGTTTACGACGTTAGTCTTTAATGTGTTTCCTTGAAGCATATGTAGAGGAATAAAAGTTATTCTGGGAATCAAAAATTGAGGGGGAGGGGGGTGAGAGAGTGTGTGTGTGAGAGTGAGAGAGTGTATGTGTGTGTGTAAGAGAGAGAGAGAGAGTATGTGTGTAAGAGAGAGTGTGTGTGTGTGTGAGAGTGTGTGTGTGTAAGAGAGAGTGTGTGTGTGTGTGTGTTAGAGCGTGTGTGTGTGAGAGAGAGAGTGTGTGTGTGTAAGAGAGAGAGTGTGTGTGTGTAAGAGAGAGAGTGTGTGTGTGTGTGTGTGTAAGAGAGAGTGTGTGTGTGTAAGAGAGAGAGTGTGTGTGTGTGTGTGTAAGAGAGAGTGTGTGTGTGTGTGCAAGAGAGAGAGAGTGTGTGTGTGAGAGAGAGAGTGTGTGTGTGTGTGTGAGAGAGAGAGAGAGAGAGAGAGTGTGTGTGTGTGTGAGTTAGAGAGCGTGTGTGTGTGTGTGTGTGAGAAAGTGTGTGTGTATGTGTGTGTGTGTGTTAGAGTGAGAGTGTTACATGAGGTATTGTAATTGATTTTTTATTGGGATTTTGGGATTTGGGGATTGTTATGGGAATCTCATAAATCAGTAGATTGCAGTAGAAATTCTTGAAGACCTGTTTTGGGGGAATGTTTGTGTTAGTCATTGGTAAATGTAGGACAAGTCATGTTTGTCGGAACTCATCACCTCTCCAAGGTGCACTGAAGTCAGCATTTTAGGTTTCTTGTGATACAATGTTGTTATTTCTTAGTACATTTGGTATAGTAAGGTATTGGATGGTGAGGTATCGTGTGGTGTGGTATGGTATGGTATAGTGTGTCGTGGTATGGTATGGTGTGATGTGATATGGTATGACATGGTATGGTGTGGTTTGGTATGACATGGTATGATGTGGTATGGTGTGGTACAGTTTGGTGTGGTATGATATGGTGTGGTGTGGTATGCTGTGGTGTGGTATGCAATAAAGTGTCTTACTCAAGGAAACAACACATCACCCGGTCCGAGAATTGAACTCGATTGCAAGCCCAATGCTCTAACCACTAAGCCATGCGCCTCTGCTAATATAATATGCTATAATACATTGAATATTTGTTCGTAGATATACGACCTGTTACTGAGAAAATTACATTGCATTTCGGCAATGTAAGCAATCATATAATTATGTATTCTTAGGTGGTGTGTCGATTGGAATTGTAAAGTAGTGGTTTGAATATTTTACAATATTTATCTTGGTCTCTGTTGGGGGTTGTCGTTATATTTGACCTCTCTAGGATCGATATAATAATAATATCAGTCAGTAATCCTTTTCAACATATTCCTTTGCTTTAAAATTTTGGCCTAGATTCTAACCAAATGAAATCATTGCGATTATTATGTAAGGTTTTGCTTGTAGAACATATGAATTATATATAGAGAGTGAGATTTGGCATCTATATGTCTCCAGAGATAATGGGGACCACTGGTTAGTCAAGATGTAATCTACAGCTAAACACAGAAGGAGAAACCTACTACTCATGCTGCTGTTGACGATGACGACGACGATGATGATGATGATGATGTGTAGAGATCGTAACTTGTCAGACACCAGAACCTTCTCTCAGTCCCATTCGTGTTGGGAATAAATACTAAATACTATGTTATATATATATATTAATCTCCCGACTCTTACAATTAACCTGTTAATAATTCTATTGACAGATTTATTGCATAAGTTTATTTTAAAAAACTACCTGGTTGAGTGCTTATTCGATTTGTGCTATCTTTGCAATGTTTTGTATGATATACACATACTGAATTCTTTTGCCAAAATATGGGGAACTTCCCCTTGTGACTTACGCATGTGTGTTTACTATGCTCTGCGTCACTCGCAAAGTTGGTTACAGAGCAGAATTACCTATTGATAACGTGATATTCCTTGTTCGATCTTTATGCTGAAAGCTTATAGTTTTAAGCAGACAGTATTATTGATTTAGGTGTCATAGAAACCCTGCATTTGGATTTTACCACCAGTTCCATTTGGGTCCAGGTTTTTATCATTTATTTTGTTTGGCCTGTTTAGCTTGATTTGTTTTTTGGCTTAGGTGTTTAATGTGCCTTCTTAACCACTTTTTCAGTTTGTATGGCGTTTTAACATATTGTTTAGCTCTGGTTTTTTAACTATTGAGCGCTTGCCAGCATTTCTACGATTTTGCGTTTCGTTTCGCTTTTTCTACCAGCCGAAATAGGATTCTCGCTGAATTATATTTGTGTATATATATATATATATATATATATATATACTATGATATATATATACTAATATATATATATACTATGATATATCTTCAGAGTGTACATGGTGAGTCGTAAGTAACCGGTGGTCAAGTCAATACATATATATAAGAAAATGAATACCAGCAATATCTGTGGGGTTTAACCCTGCAATTCCCTAACCACACGCCCTCACAAGAGTATAGGGTAGAAAAGCATTTACTCATCCTGATTGTTTCTTCCTTTGGCACAAGACCAGCAATTATCCCAGCGCATTGCTGGTACTTTATTTTATCGACCCAGTAAGAATGAAAGGCAAAGTTAACCTCGATAGAGGGTCGGACACCATGCTTTGCAGCATAGAGTTACGGCCCTTTGCAGTCTGAGTTCAAATCCCGCCGAGGTTAACTTTGCCTTTCATCCTTACGGGGTCGATAAAATAGAGCACCAGTAATGTACTGGGGTCGATTTAATCGACTCCCCCCTCCAAATTGCTGGCCTTGTGCCTATACTAGAAATCATCACATTTACCAACTTCTCGTTTTCATTTCATTTCATCTTCATTTCTCATCTTTTTCTTTTACAGTGTCGTCCAAGCTAGAGTCATCCCTATATGACAATATAGGTGATATACAGGTAAGTAATGATGCATTTGTATCTTCTTTTCTTTTATATACTGACAAAAAAAGGTGTCTCTTGCTTTCATATTAGCGTTGTAGCTGAGCTGTCTCTTACTTTATATTAGCATTGTACCTGAGTTGTCTTACCTTTATATTAGCATTGTACCTGAGCTTTCTCTTACTTTTATATTAGCATTGTACCTGAGCTGTCTCTTACTTTTATATTAGCATTGTACCTGAGTTGTCTCTTACTTTATATTAGCATTGTACCTGAGCTGTCTCTTTCTTTTATATTAACATTGTACCTGAGCTGTCTCTTACTTTATATTAGCATTGTACCTGAGCTGTCTCTTACTTTATATTAGCATTGTACCTGAGCTGTCTCTTACTTTATATTAGCATTGTACCTGAGCTTTCTCTTACTTTTATATTAGCATTGTATCTGAGCTTTCTCTTACTTTATATTAGCATTGTACCTGAGCTGTCTCTTACTTTTATATTAGCATTGTACCTGAGCTGTCTCTTACTTTTATATTAGCATTGTACCTGAGCTGTCTCTTACTTTTATATTAGCATTGTACCTGAGCTGTCTCTTACTTTATATTAGCATTGTACCTGAGCTGTCTCTTACTTTTATATTAGCATTGTACCTGAGCTGTCTCTTACTTTATATTAGCATTGTACCTGAGCTGTCTCTTACTTTATATTAGCATTGTACCTGAGCTTTCTCTTACTTTTATATTAGCATTGTACCTGAGCTTTCTCTTACTTTTATATTAGCATTGTATCTGAGCTTTCTCTTACTTTATATTAGCATTGTACCTGAGCTGTCTCTTACTTTTATATTAACATTGTACCTGAGCTGTCTCTTACTTTATATTAGCATTGTACCTGAGCTGTCTCTTACTTTATATTAGCATTGTACCTGAGCTTTCTCTTACTTTTATATTAGCATTGTATCTGAGCTTTCTCTTACTTTATATTAGCATTGTACCTGAGCTGTCTCTTACTTTTATATTAGCATTGTACCTGAGCTGTCTCTTACTTTTATATTAGCATTGTACCTGAGCTGTCTCTTACTTTTATATTAGCATTGTACCTGAGCTGTCTCTTACTTTATATTAGCATTGTACCTGAGCTGTCTCTTACTTTTATATTAGCATTGTACCTGAGCTGTCTCTTACTTTATATTAGCATTGTACCTGAGCTGTCTCTTACTTTATATTAGCATTGTACCTGAGCTTTCTCTTACTTTTATATTAGCATTGTACCTGAGCTTTCTCTTACTTTTATATTAGCATTGTATCTGAGCTTTCTCTTACTTTATATTAGCATTGTACCTGAGCTGTCTCTTACTTTTATATTAACATTGTACCTGAGCTGTCTCTTACTTTATATTAGCATTGTGCCTGAGCTGTCGCTCACTTCTATATTAGCATTCTACCTGACCTGTCTCTTCTTCTATATTAACATTGTACCTGAAACCATTCCGCTCCTGTATATAGCTTGTTTAGTTTTCTATCTTATTGTGATATATATAGAACTTCGTAGACTTGGAATACTGTTTCTGAAAATTAAATTTTTCCCAACTAGCTTATTTCTGTCTTTGTTCTTCCTTTGTGCACTTCATTAACTTTGACTTTCATTTCGCTTAAAATAGCTAACCTTGCAAATCATATTTGTTTTTACTTAAATACTACGTGGCTATTTATTAATATGCGACAACTATTGGCTACATTGATTTCTGTAACAACATTTCCCATACATTCTTAAATACTGATGATTTTATTTAACTAGTCGCAAGTCCTCAGATATATATATATATATATAGAGAGAGAGAGGGGGAGATATGTGTGTGTGGGTATGTATATGTATATATATATATATATATATGTAAATGTGTCTATATGTATATATATATATATATATATATATATATATATATGTATATATATATATATATATATATATATATATATATATGTATATATATATATATATATATATATATATATATATATACGTATATGTATATATATATATGTATATATATATATGTATATATATATATGTATATATATATATACGTATATGTATATATACGTATATGTATATATACGTATATGTATATATATACGTATATGTATATATATACGTATATGTATATATATATACGTATATGTATATATATATACGTATATGTATATATATATACGTATATGTATATATATATACGTATATGTATATATATATACGTATATGTATATATATATACGTATATGTATATATATATACGTATATGTATATATATATACGTATATGTATATATATATACGTATATGTATATATATATACGTATATGTATATATATATACGTATATGTATATATATATACGTATATGTATATATATATACGTATATGTATATATATATACGTATATGTATATATATATATACGTATATGTATATATATATACGTATATGTATATATATATATACGTATATGTATATATATATATACGTATATGTATATATATATATACGTATATGTATATATATATATACGTATATGTATATATATATATACGTATATGTATATATATATATACGTATATGTATATATATATATACGTATATGTATATATATATATATACGTATATGTATATATATACGTATATGTATATATATATATACGTATATGTATATATATATATACGTACATATATAAAGGTTATGTATATATATATATATATATATATATATGTATATATATACGTATATGCATATATATACATATATGCATATATATACATATATGTATATATATACGTATATGTATATTTATATATATATTTATATACGTATATGTATGTATATATATATATATATATATACACACACAGGGTGTCCCTGTACAGGCAATATTTATTAGAATGCTGTTGAAGTGTGTATACATTTTTTAGGACACACATATATATACATATATATATATATATATATATATATATATAAGATACACTAAATAGGAAGATACGGTTGTGAATGCTCGTGTGTTTTCCAAACAAATTAACTACAAAACTGTAGTAATATAGATTCTGTCAGAAATCAAAATGTGATCGTAAGAAACGTGTCTTTTAAACTAAGGTCGTAAATTCCCAGAAGCCATATCTGAAACTGTTTGACTTTCGGAAAGAAACAAATGTGTAAATAAAGTGAATTACATACAATCAAGAATTAGTCTCGGGTGGGTTAGTGTAGCTCATCAGGATATTAACCTTTGCTCTGTGATGTTTCTTTAAAACATATACACCTCTTCTTCTTCTTCTTCTTCTTCTTCTTCTTCTTCTTCTTCTTCTTCTTCTTCTTCTTCTTCTTTCTTTTTTCTTCTTTTTCTTCCTTTTCTTCTTCTTTTTCTACTTTTTCTTCTTCATCCTCTTCTTGCTCCTCTTTTTCTTTTTTTCTTTCTTCCTTTTCTTCGTTTTCTTTTTCTTCTTTTTCTTTTTCCTTTTTTTCTTTTTTCCTTTTTCTTCTTTTTCTTCTTTTCCTTCTTTTTCTTCTTCGTCTTCGTCTTTTTCCTCGTCTTCGTCTTCTCCCACTTATTCCTGAGAGTGTCATGGGGGCAGATTTGAAATTCGATTTACAGTTATATATATATATATAAGATTAGATTAATAGTAATTTATTAAAATAAGTTTTTAATCAAGAGGTTAATTATTAAGAAGCACAGAAGAAAAAATAAAAGAAATAGGAATTAAATAACGAAAAAAAATTGTAAGAATAAACGAAATTATGAAGAGATGTTTCTATACCTAAGTACTTGTTCCAAAGATATAAGATATATCCGTGTAGATTCTGTCAATTAACTTTCTTCTTCTGCTGGAAAAAAAGAATTGGTTTGAAAAACAAAATTAATGAAATTATTAGAACAAAATAGATTGTAACTAATAATAAGAGTTCCGCCGAAACTTTCATATTTAGACATAGCGTATTCAATGTAGGGGTGCTATTTTGGCAACAATGGAAGAGTTGGGGGTGTTGTTGTTATCTGCCAATGAAAAAGTATCTATTGAAAATAGAAAAGAATGAATCTTTCCTTTCACGTTTTCTGTGAAACTTTAGTAAATCTACAGAGAAGTCCTCCATCAATAAGTTTTCTGTTGCTGCCGAGTAATACAGTCTGTCATAATGCCAAATTAGTTGAAGTATGGCTGAAGGCAAACAGCATGCATGTTCTGAACCGGCCGATAAATAGTCCGGAAATGAATCCAATTGAGAACTCATGGCAGATTCTCAAACAATGGGTTTCATCAAAGAGATGCACTACTTTGGGCATTCCGAAAAACGGTATTGAGAACGAATAAGAACATTTATATGATGAAATTTTCCATTTCACATTGTTAAATCTAATCTCCAGTAGAATTTTAGTCTTAATAGAAGCTAGAGACCTCCTTCAAATATTGTATATATTAAATGTTCGTTGGAAATAATTTCACAATCTATTTATCTTGTTTCCAACTATTTCGCTTTGTATTTCTAAATATTCCTCCCGTCATAATTATACTATCATCAATTTTTTATTCGCAATTTTCATATTTAATAATTTTTTTTGTGTTCATAATATTACTAAATAATTGTTTCTACTTTAGGCACAAGGCCAGCAATTACCCAGTGCATTACTGGTACTTTATTTTATCGACCCCGTAAGGATGAAAGGCAAAGTCAACCTCGGCGGGATTTGAACTCAGATCGTAAAGGGACGTAACTATGCTGGAAAGCATGGCGTCCGACCCTCTACTGATACTGCCAATCCACCGCCCTAATATTACTAAATAATGAATAATATTACTAAATAATGAATAATATTACTAAATAATGCTTCAAATCTTATTAAATGTCTTTAAACTACTAAAGTTCAAAGCTATTTCTCATCTTTATGTGTGCTAATGTGTGCACATGTGTCTGCGCATACATGTGAGTATGTGTTGTTTATACGTGTGTATGTCTTTGTGTGTGTACGTCGGTTTCTCTGTGCGTATGTGTACCTCATTAGTAAGGTCAGAGAAGGGGTGGCAATTTCTATAGCCATGCCTGTCTGTCTCGAATTGGCCTGAAAAGCCACGAGCATGTGCACAGTCAACGTGGACCACGCCTTTCATAATCTTCGTTCGCGAAGCGATGCCATGTTGCTGATGATGATGATGATATATGACGAATCTACAGGGTGGTCCGAAAGTCTTGTCACTGCCTACCATAAAGTAATGAGAAACAGTTTATGTTCCCATCGCAGTACCATCCTCTTTGGAGGAGCTGGTTTGCCGAATCTTGCAGTGAAGTCATGTCACACATCCTCCATGCTCTTGCCACAATGCACACGACCATGTGTCCATACACTTGCAAGCAGCCTCTCTTCCAAACTATAGGAGCTCTTGATATTACAAATTATATTATTAAAACAAAAAATAATTGTTTCTACTTTTGGCACAAGGCCAGCAGTTGGCCAGTACATTACTGGTACTTTATTTTATTGACCCCGTAAAGATGAAAGGCAAAGTTAACCTCGGCGGGATTTGAACGCAGACCATAAAGGGCCGTAACTCTTTTCTGCCAAGGTAACCTCAGCGGGATTTGAACGCAGACCATAAAGGGCCGTAACTCTTTGCTGCCAAGGTAACCTCGGCGGGATTTGAACGCAGACCATAAAGGGCCGTAACTCTTTGCTGCCAAGGTAGCCCCAGCGGGATTTGAGCGCAGACCATAAAGGGCCGTAACTCTTTGCTGCCAAGGATTGACAAGACTTTCGGTATATTACAGTGACAGTCTCAAACTCTAGAAGTAAAGTCTACACCAACCACATTGGTCTGACTAACTATTAAAAAGTAACATCACACGCCAACATTAATTCATTCTAGAGTTGAGACTATTAATGCCTAGAAACATTAATAATGGATTTTGAATCTACAAGTAGATAATTCTAAATTAGGAGAAAATAAGATAAATTAAAAGATGAATCTAGAACACAGTCGTTTTTTTAATTCAATATAATGTTTCCAAAAGAAAAGATGTTACATATATATATATATGTGTGTGTGTGTGTGTGTGTGTGTGTGTGTGTTTATATATATATATATATATATACTGTATATCTACATATATATATATATGTATATGTGTATATAAATCCATGTATATGTGTGTATGTATATATATATACATATATGTGTGTATATATATGTGTATATATATATAATTGGTCGTTTTGGAAGCCTCAACAATGCAGGTGGGTAAATCTCCGGGTAATAGAATCAGGTGGTAATGAGAGAGATGTAAGAGGAAATGTAGAATGAGACGTATAGAGTGTAGAGGAACGTAGGAAAGAGTGTAAATATAATAACACGAGATAGGGTTACCTTGGAAGTGATTTAATTGTCCCTATATTTCGGATTTCGCATCCATCAACTGGGGGTTTTCCGACGGGGAATGTTTTTAGTCGGAGAGGGGCAACATGTGGCCTCTGTTGTCTATCGTGTGATATATATAATAATAATAATAATAATAATAAATAGAATATATATCACTATAGCATCATAATTTATTTCGTTATATATATTTCAGGGATACTAAGTTATAATATGCCTTATTCAGACAAAATACAATATTAGATGTATAAAATGTGACATACTCATAAAATAGATCACATGCGATCAATTTAAAATGGGTATGTATATATATAAATATATATATATATATATTTATATATGTGTGTGTGTGTGTGTGTGTGTGTAAAAGGTAAATACAAATAACAACACAATCGGTACAGTATATGGAAGGGATAGATTAGGTTAACGCTTGATATAGCAGGAAGAGGGTCTTAACGTTTCGGACGCTAGTCCTTCATCAGAAGAAAGAATGAGAAATAAGATAGATTGAGGGGACGGTTGGAATTGGAAAAAATATTTTTGGATAAAAATAACAGGTCCATTCATGTATATATATATATGGACAGGAATTAGTATATTTGAATACTTAATTCTTTTCTTGTTCTGTCGTGTGGGTTTTTTTAAAGCTTCTTTTTTACTTGTTTTCGTTGAGATATTTTTTCTCTACAATTTTTGAAAGAAAATTTCGTGGCATTGAGTTTTGTAATAAAGGATTTGTTTTCGATAAACTAGTTATATACATATATATACATACTACTGTACATCTGTATACATATATGTATGTACGTATACATACTTATATTTAGTTATATCCGTTTTCTATTTAAAGAGATAAACTTGTGTGGATTGAAGCAGCTTTCATTAATTCTCTCCTTTAACCATTGCTGTTTGAACTTGTGACTGACATTAGCAATCACTGTTTCCCATGATTACCATCAAATGACCTTAGACATTGGTGTTAAACTGCTTTATTTTAATATCTAAATCGTATTGGTTGCTCCGTCCTCTTAGTTCGCTTTATTTTTCTTCTTCTAATTCTTCTTCGTTTTCTTCATATTCTTCTTTTGTCTTCTCTCACTCTATCAACTACGTTTTGTCTTCATATGTTTATATATATATATATATATATATATATATATATATATATATATATATATATATATATATATATATGATGATGTGTGTATGAATATGTATTTCTATAAGTAATAGTAATCTCTCTCTCTCTCACACACTCTCTAGATCTTTCCTTCACTGTTTTCTCTTTTTCACTCTCTTTCTACCAATCAATCAATCTATCTATCTATTTATCTATCTATCTATCTATAGGTCTGTCTGTTTAGTTTTCACTTCACCCATAGTTCTACATTACTTACAGACAGATATATTTATATATATATATATATATATATATATATATATATATATATATATAAGCAAAAGGGATATTCAGTTTGTTGGTAATTCAACAAATATAAATGTTCAAAGAACTCGACAATTTTTCTGGAGTATAATATCAATGATATTAAATAAATGGAAACTATATTTACAAAACCATATTTATTCTATTATATATATTTCAAGGGTACCAAAACTTTGGTTCGCCCTCATCAGATAAAATACAAAGTTTGTTTTATAAATATTGACATAACCAGGAAAGAATAACTTAACGGTTCACTATCCAGGAAAAGCTTGAACCGTTAAGTTATTCTTTCTTGGTATCCTTGAAATATATATAATAGAATAAATATGGTTTTTTTAAATATAGTTTCCATTTATTTAATATCATTGTATATATATATATATATATATGATTTGTCCAGGTGTATCTTTTCAACCTGTTAGTTTTTACGTTAGTTTGGTATTGTGTGTTAGCTTTTGCCTATCACAATGTTCAATTTGTCAAGCTATTTAAACGTATGTTGTTACTCTAAGGACCTACCCTTATTGAGTGCTTTGCTAACTCATTCATATTGTAGGTCGACTTTGCTTGTCCACAGCCAAACATTCGATTTTACTAAGCCTCCACTTATATTATTTTTTCCTAGATTTAATAATTAACTAATTAATTTAATAAGACAATTGATTAGTTGATTAGTTAATTATTTGTGTTTGTTTAATAACATCTGGTTGAGAGCTTTTATTCTGAATGTTAGCGGAAATTATGATATTTCCTTTGTCTAACACTTTGAATCTACCCGCCAAAAACCGGGGATTGATTCCCTTGTTGGACAACTAAATGTACGATTTGCTTGCTCATAGCAGCACCATTTAGCGTCCGCCCCGATCTTTAGCAGAACGAAATTCCTGTTGATGAAATGAGTCCTCTGTTCGATCATGGAATACCACGAGCGTGCCAGTTACGTAAGTCGGATATTTGATTTCGGATTCATAGAAACACTTTAAACGTATAACGTTTGATTTGTCCAGGTGTATCTTTTCGACCTGTTGGTTTTTTCGTTACTTTGGTATTGTGTGTTAGCTTTTGCCTACCACAATGTTCAATTTGTCAAGCTATTTTAACGTATGTTATTACTCTAAGGACCTACCCTTATTGAGTACTTTGCTAACTCATTCATATTGTTGGTCGACTTTGCTTGCCCACAGTCAAACATTCGATTTTACTAAGCCTCCACTTATATATATATATATATATATATATATATATATATATATATATATATATATATATATATATATATTCATCACACTGTGTTTATGTCTGGTCTGCTTGCAAGGACACCTCTCTATGCATAATATCTTTTTATATTTATCTATATCAATCTAATTCTAGTTTTCTTCTCGTCATCTACAAATCTATATATTAACATTTTCTTTCTTTTTAACGTCGGAGTTTCTGGCCACCGATTGCAAGGACAATCTCAGTTTGAGATGCTACAGTAGCATCTCAAACTATATATAAACATGAAGTATAATTTTAACCTGCTGACTTCTATTTGCGGAGTAAACAGACTCACCTGCGCCCTTCGTTGAGTGTTCTAGCCTGCATACTGAAGTGTTGGTCATTAACAAACACAAACTCGAATTTATATATATATACATATACATACATATATATATATATATATATATATATATATATATATATATATATATATATATATATATATAATGTAGGAGGTGAGTTTTATTGTAGCACAATAAAGCAATGCAAATATCGGATAAGTAGCACTCTACAGTTTGTAGGACTGGAGTATAAATAATATAAGATCAAAAGATGGTTAAAAGAGTTCCATGTATTTTATTATGCGCATTTCAAATACAAATATCATTGTGAGATGATATCTGCGTTTTCATCAAATAAAATAGGGATACATGATATGAAGGTTAAAAAACACTTGTGAATAGTGAAGTTTTAAATCAATATATATATATATATATATATATATATATATATATATATATATATATATAAGTTTATCCCGGCTTCAATCGGGTGTAGCCACAGTTAGTAAGGTACTCAATACAAAGCAAAGAATAAATATTTAAACTAGAAATGGTTTCTACAGGACTAGAACTGTTTCATTCGGGAGAAGTCATCAGGAAGCCCTGATGATTTCTACCGAATAAAACAGTTCTAGTCCTGTAGAAGCCATTTATAATATATATATATATATATATATATATATATATATATATATATATATATATAAGCAAAGAGATATTTAATTTGTTGATAATTCAACAAATTTAATAATAATATATAAGCAAAGAGATATTTAATTTGTTGATAATTCAACAAATTTATTTATAATAGATTCGAAGCACTCAACAAATTTTCTGGAGTATAATATCCATGATATTAATAAATGGAAAACTATATTTATAAAACCATATTTATTTTATTATATATATTTCGAGGGTACCAAAAACTTTGGTACGCCCTCATCAGATAAAATACAAAATTTGTTTTATAAATAGTGACATATCCCAGCAACCAGACCTTATCGGTTCAGGTTTCGTTTGGATATCCAAACAGAACCTGAACTGATAAGGTCTGGTTTCTAGGGTATGTCACTATTTATAAAACAAATTTTGTATTTTATCTGATGAGGGCGTACCAAATTTTTTGGTACCCTTGAAATATATATAATAAAATAAATATGGTTTATAAATAATGTTTTCCATTTATTAATATCATTGATATATATATATATATATATATATATATAGTAGAAAATGAAAATGTTTGAGATGAGATCTGGTTCATAAAACTCTATTTACGTATGTAGATGTAATTTATGAAAAGCAAATCATTTTTAAAGATGGGGTTAATAGTCTGAAATATTATAATTTTATTTAGATAAATTCTGCTTCAACTAAAACATTTCTTTCTGCGAATAATAATATATGCTGATTGTAAAATATACTTTCTCATAGAAAGGTAATCCAGTATATGTGTGTTAGCTGGGGGAGGTTTTAGAGAAAATATCTTTGTTATCTCTCTTTACTTTCTCAGTTGAAATCTCGCCCAGGGCTTCTTTACTTTTCATCCTTAAAATAAATACTTTTCATCTTTATAATAATTGCCTAGCATTGATAAAAATAAAACTAAAACTACTGTCCAATGATTTAAACCAGTAAAAGAGAATGGTCTCTAAATAACGTTGTTGCAGTTGAAATTCGTTTAGTGAGGGCTTGAGAACTTAAGTGAACTTAGGAGATTCATCAGGATTTTATTTTTTTTAGGGGGGGGGGGGGGGGGGGGGGCAGTGGTCTCGACATAGAAATATGATGTTGTAGGCACTGGTTCAAATAGAACTATTCCATGTGTTGTTGTGGTACTGATTCAAATACAACAGTTCCGTGTGGTGTTGGTGTTGTCACTGCTAACATAGGAACTGTATTGCTGCTGTCGAAGGCACAGGTTCAAATACAAATATTCCATGTTGTTGTTGTTACTATTGTTGTACTGGTTCAAATACAACTACTCCCTGTGTTGTTGTTGTTGCTGTCGTAAACACTGGTTCATGTTGTTGTTGTTGTTGCTATCGTAGGCACTGATTCATGTGTTGTTGTTGCTGTCGTAAGCACTGGTTTATGTTGTTGTTGTTGTTGTTGTTGTCGTCGTAGGCACTGGTTCATGTTGTTGTTGTTGTCGTCGTAGGCACTGGTTCATGTTGTTGTTGTTGTCGTCGTAGGCACTGGTTCATGTTGTTGTTGTTGTTGCCGTAGGCACTGGTTCATGTTGTTGTTGTTGTTGCCGTAGGCACTGTTTCAGATTGAACTATTCCATGTGTTGTTGTTATTGCTGTCGTAAGCACTGATTCATTTTGTTGTTGTTGCTGTCGTAAGCACTGGTTCGTGGTGTTGTTGTTGTTGTTGTTGTCATCGTAAGCACTAGCTCCTTTTGTTGTTGTTGTTATTGCTGTCGTAAGCACTGG
>OZ024758.1:21943233-21953233 GCA_964016885.1 Eledone cirrhosa
TTTATTTGCCACCAGGGCATCAAAGTGGGACAAGTACAATGGGGGGAGTTTACAAAGCAAGGCGTCCTCAATAAGGAGGAGGCAATAACAATATATAAAAATAAAATAAAATATAAATTAAAAATATAACAAAAAATAAAATTTATAACAAAGTCTTCAATAGAGATGAGGCGCCTTGGGGGGTCGCACACACCCCCGAAAAAAAGTGTGCAACCCTTTTCCTCAGCAGCACAGAGAAGGGGTGCTCCCTTGGTCTTTCATCCTCCTCACCTATAGTCTGATGTAGAGTGAAGGCCCATTCACACGGGCCATTCTCGCCACTTTCACCCATCTTTCATAAAAACGGCTGGGGTGCAGCACCTCTCTCTCCATCCTGATCCTTCTTCCGAAATGATATCGGAAGAAACGGACCAGTTGTTGGCCAGAGAGAAAGGTGTCTGACCTCAGTCCTTTCAGACGCGTCCACCATACAACCTCTTTCGCCATGGCTATTACGCACAGAAACACCGCCTCTCCTTCGTTTTTGAAGAGGAGAGGCGGCTTGATCGTTACAATAGACTCGGTGGTCAACCGGATCGGTCCCACCCTTGATAGCAGTTGTTCGACATAGCCCCACAGATCGGCAATGCCCGAGCAGTGTACCAATGCGTGTGCAACGGTTTCCTCGTCGCACACGCATCAGATAGATAGATAGATAGATAGATAGATAGATAGATAGATAGATAGATATATGTCTTTATTTGCCAAAAGGGCGCACAAGGAAAGGGGACATATACAAAGACATATGGCGAGGATTTTTACATACAATCGTGTAAGAAAAAGTTTTAATATGAAAATATAACAATCGAAATCTCCAATAGGGGGCAGGCGTTACAAATGATATCACCACCAACACCACCACCAACACCACCACCACCACCACAACAACAACAATACCAACAACAACATACACAACTGTTCAAGACATCATATCATTAACATATTTTACATGTTTGTTCAGTAAATTATATTCCAGATCTTTTTAGAATTATCTCAGTTTAACTTTCAAATTCAGTCACACTTTTTTTTTGTTTATTAAAATCTTTTGTAGGTTTTTTTTGGTGGGGGTTTTGTTTTTGTTGTTGTTGTTGGTTGTGTTGGTGGTGGTGTTGGTGGTGGTGTTGTTGGTTGTGGTGGTGGTGGTGGTGGTGGTGATGTTGGTGGTAGTGTTGGTGGTGGTGGTGTTGGTGGTGGTGATGGTGGTAGTGTTGGTGGTGGTGGTGGTGTTGGTGGTGTTGGTGATGGTGGTGGTGGTGATGGTGGTGTTGTCGGTGGTGGTGGAGTTGGGGGTTTTGTTGTTATTGTTGTTGTTGGTGGTGTAGTTGTTGGTGGTGGTGTTTGTGTTGTGTTGTTGTAATTGTTGATGGTGTTGTTGTTGGTGGTGGTAGTGGTGCTGTTGGTTTTGTTGTTTGTGTTGGTGTTGTTGTTGATGTTGATGGTGTTGTTGTTGCTACTGTTGTTGTTATTGTTGTTGTTGTTCCTGTTGCTACTGTTGTTGTTATTGTTGTTGATGTTCTTGTTGCTGCTGTTGTTGTTATTGTTGTTGATGTTCTTGTTGCTGCTGTTGTTGTTATTGCTACTGCTGTTGTTGTTGTTGTTTTTGTTATTTCTGTTGTTGTTATTGTTGTTGTTGTTGTTGTTGCTACTGTTGTTGTTGTTGTTATTGATACTGTTGTTGTTATTGTTGTCGTTGTTATTGCTACCGTTGTTGTTGTTGTTGTTGTTGTTAAAGAGACACAAGAAGCACTTAATATATTTCAATTCTGTCTAGTGACATGTTGCTTCGCAATTCAGCTTTTCTTGACAACCATTTTTCAAAACAATTTTATATTTTATTATCTATGAAGAAGTATAAAAATTAGAAACCATTGACAATTATTATGATAGTTTTTTTTTAGTTTTTTTTAATGTGTATGTATGTGTGTGTTTGTGTGTGTGAGAGAGAGAGAGAGAGAGAGAGAGTCATCCTTATTGGAATTTTCTAAAATTTTTTCGGTATGGTTTACTACTGATATGTTTGCGTTTTTCCTTCATCTAGAATAGCATAATTTTGATATGGATACATGTGGGAGATATATATGCTGTTCACAAAATCGCCATAAAAGGATTATGACTTGAATTAGAATATATCTTAGCTTATTATAATACCAAGTTATCTTTGAGAGAAAGCGAGTCAATTCTGGAAAATCCCACCCTATTTCTTATTCAACTTTTTTTTGCTTTTTCAAAAGAGATTATACACAGTTTTTTTGTTTTTTTCTTTCAGTTGATATTGAAAGATCTTCTCTTAAATTTGATGATATTATACGGCGTTTCGTCTTAACTTAGTGGACAATAGAGACATCATACGACCTGATCTGAATTTTTTATGACATCATATTACAGCTTTTCTCTTGAACTTTGATATATATTGGATGACATCACTAAATCTTGTATCACAGAATTCATCCATTCCTTTTCTTATAACAGACAAGATGATACATTCAAACGTAATATTTCTTTTTATTTTGTTCCATTTTTTCCATTGAAATACCATCTTCTGGGTTATTTAGAACCGTGAATATATGTTAACTTCCTAGTTCAATCAACAATTTTTGTGTGTCTTCAACCGAATATTGTAACCTCTCAGTAAGGTTACTCCTAATTCTTAACACCGTAGACCATTCATCTTCCTTTCAGACTTTTCTCATTCTTCTTACTTATCTATTCATACCATTCCTTCCCTCTTTCACCATCTCACCATTTCTTCGTTCCTCGGAAACCCTAGCTTTCATATTGATCTATATCTCAATCTATCTAGCTGTCTATCTACCTATCTCTCTCTCTCTCTCTATATATATATATATATATATATATATATATATATATATATATATATATATATATATATATGTATATATATATATATATGTATATATATATATATATGTATATATATATATATATATATATATGTATATATATATATATATATATATATGTATATATATGTATATATATATATATATATATGTATATATATATATATATGTATATATATATATGTATATATATATATATATATATGTATATATATGTATATATATGTATGTATATATATATATATATATATACCTATCTATCAATCTATTTATCCATATATCTCTCTCTCTCTATCTATCTCTCTCTCTCTCTATATATATATATATATATATTTATTTATTTATATATATATATCAATCTATTTATCCATATCTCTCTATCTATCTATCTCTCTCTCTCTATATATATATATATATATATGTATATATGTATATATATATATATATATATATATACCTATCTAGCCACCCACCCACCTATCTATCTATCTATCTATTTATCTATTCCTTTCTTTCTTATTTCTTTCGTGTTTTCCTCTCTCCTCTGTTCTTTCCTTCCCTTTTCTATCTTTCTTTCCCTCTCTCTTCTTTTCTAGCCCCTCTCTCTCTCTCTCTCTCTCTCTCTTCCCTCCCGCCATCTCTTTGGAAAATGGCTGACATAGAAATAAATAATATTGATGGCTATTAAAATCTAGAAAGAAGACATGAGGGAGTCGAGTCGTACAAGATATTAAGATATGAGGGTGGCGTCGGTGGGGGACGGAAGATGAGGATAGATAGATAGAAATAGATAGAAATAGATAAATTTCTTTATTAGCCACAAGGGCACAAAAGAAGGGGACAAATACAAATGGGGAGTTTACATACAGGTATATGAAAATAAAACTATTAATAAAATAACAAACAACAATTGAAATCCCCAATAGGGGATAGATAGACAGACAGACAGATAGATATATTTCTTTATTAGCCACAAGGGCGCACAAGAAAAGGGGACAATACAAAAACACGTGTCGGGGGTTTTACAAACAGTCGTGTAAAAAATATAAAAACAAGCAATTACAACAAACAATTACAACAGTAAAAACAAACAATTACAACGAAATCCCCAATAGGGGGGAGGCCCCACAAATGGGTTGTTTAATACCTCGTCGATAGAACAACCCTCAACTCCAGGAGCGTGTTGAGCAAGTGCTCCTTTCTTCCTTTTGCTCTCTTCTTCAACCTACAGGCTTATAAAGATAGATAGATAGATAGATAGATAGATAGATAGATAATTTTCTTTTTATTTGCCACCAGGGCATCAAAAAGTGGGACAAGTACAATGGGGGGAGTTTACATAACAAGGCGTCCTCAATAAGGAGGAGGCAATAACAAGATATAAAATAGATAGATAGATATATAATCAGAAAGATAGATAGATAGACACACGCACACATACATATATATATATAGAGAGAGAGAGAGGGGAGGTGGGGGGACATAGATAGATATATAAATATATATATGGATAGACAGATAGTTAGATAAGTCGGTAGATAAATGGATATATAGATAGATGAATGGACAGAACGGTGACTAGAGTGACAGGGACAGAGAAACAAACAGAAGGCGAAATGAAAATAGCAAGATCACTGGTGCTACATGTGTATATGTGTATGAGTATATGTGTGGGTGTGTGTGTATGTGTATTTGACTGATTGAGTAAACATGTTGTGGGAGAGAGAGAGAGAGAGAGAGAGAGAAACAGAAAGATTTACTGGAAGAAAAATGAAAGAAAGACACAAAGAATAACTAAATACGTTCTTAAAGAGACAAGATAAAATGTGTGAATGTCTGAGTGGGTGAGTGTGTGTGTCTGTGAATATCTGGGAATGTCTGTGTGTGTGTCTGTGTTTGTGTGTGAATGTGCGTGTGTGTCTGTGAATATCTGTGAATGTCTGTGTGTGTGTCTGTATGTGAATGTGTGTGTGTGTGTGTCTGTGTGTATATGTGTTTGTGTGTGTGTGTGTGTCTGTGTGTATATGTGTGTGTATATGTGCGTGTGTGTGTCTGTATGTGTGTGTGTGTGTGTGTGTGTGAATGTGCGTGTGTGTCTGTGTGTGTTTGTGTATGAATGTCTGTGCGTGTGTCAGTGAGTCTGTGTCAGTGTGTGTATGAATGTCTGTGTGTGTGTTTGTGTGTGTGTGTGTGAGCTTGTGTGTCTGTGTGCAACTGTGTCAGTGTGTCTGTGTGTGAATGAACGAATGAGTGGGTGAGTTTTAGGATGAGTGGGCGAATGAGTGAGTGATTGAGTGGGTCAGTGAAGGATGGAGGTAGGGATGAGTGGCTGAGTGACGACTGAGTGACGAGTGAGTGGATGAGTGGGTGGGTGAGTGGGTGGCTGCTGAGTGATGTGTGAGTGGGTGAGTGAGTGAGTGAATCAGTGTTAGAGTGAGTGGGTGAGTGAGTGAGTGAATCAGTGCTAGAGTGAGTGGTTGAGTGAGTGAGTGAATCAGTGTTAGAGTGAGTGGGTGAGTGAGTGAGTGAGTGAATCAGTGTTAGGGTGAGTGGGTGAGTGAGTGAGTGAGTGAATCAGTGTTAGAGTGAGTGGGTGAGTGAGTGAGTGAATCAGTGCTAGAGTGAGTGGTTGAGTGAGTGAGTGAATCAGTGTTAGAGTGAGTGGGTGAGTGAGTGAGTGAGTGAATCAGTGTTAGGGTGAGTGAGTGAGTGAGTGAATCAGTGTTAGAGTGAGTGGGTGAGTGAGTGAGTGAATCAGTGTTAGGGTGAGTGGGTGAGTGAGTGAGTGAGTGAGTGAATCAGTGTTAGAGTGAGTGGGTGAGTGAGTGAGTGAATCAGTGTTAGGGTGAGTGGGTGAGTGAGTGAGTGAATCAGTGTTAGAGTGAGTGGGTGAGTGAGTGAGTGAATCAGTGTTAGAGTGAGTGGGTGGGTGAGTGAGTGAGTGAGTGAGTGAATCAGTGTTAGAATGAGTGGGTGAGTGAGTGAATCAGTGAGTGGCTGAGTGATAAGTGATTCATGAGTGATGAGTGAGTATTTCAGTGATGAGTGGAGTATATGTGTGAGTGTGTCTGAGTGTGAACGAAACCAAGAAATAAAACGATTAAAGAAAGAGAGAAAGTAAGGATAAAGGAAGAAGGAAGGAAGGAAGGAAGAAAAGAAAAAATATAGAAAGAAAACAAACAAATAGATAAATAAAAGAAAGAAAGAAAGAAAGAAAGAGGCAATGATTTGGTAAAAAAGATTGTTAAAGAGACGAGACAAAGTCATGTGGATATTTGAGTCAAAGACAAAATATCAGTCCTGACAATATCATGAAAGACGAAGTTTTAACTAAACCACATAAAAAGATATATATATATATATGTGTGTGTGTTTGTGTATGTGTGTGTGTGTGTGTGTGTGTGTTTTTATATTTATACATACATATATAATTATATATATATATATATATATATATATATATTTTTTTTTTTTTTTATATATATATATATGTATGTATATGTATATATTTGTATATATTAATATATGTCTATGTATATTGCAAACTCCATGGATTACTCGTATGTGGAGCTTGACCGCGGAATCAACTACCATCCTAGGAGTTTACCAACCCTTCAACCACATCTTCTTACGGAATCACCTTTATAACTCACCCACACACACACCCCAAAAAAAATTTTTTTTAGCACACGCCACCTACAACCACAACACGCTTAAACCCCACACACACGTGCTTTCCACCACATATTTACACCTTCAGCCTCCGGATTCCTCTCCCCCCACCTCTCTATCCACACACGCACACACAGTCCGACCTACACCCCACCCCACACACACCTCTTCCTGAACATGCAACCCCGTTCTTCCCCCAACCCTTGCTTTCACATACACACACACACACACACACACACACGTACACCTACACACACACACCACCTTCAGCCCTCCCCGCTCGGACACCCCGTCTCCCTCTCCCCACTCCACCCGCCACCACCCCTACACACCCCACACCCTTCCACCACCTGTTTTACCCCATTTTAATTTTATTTTATTTTGATCATGCTTTTATTTTTAATTTAATTCGCACCGTTTCCTCCCACCCCCCTTTTCGCTATATGTCTCTCCACCACTCCCCTACACACCCTTTGAACTCTCTTCCCACACACTTTTCACCTGAAGAAGGGCTTATGCCCTAAACGTCGTTCCCCACCACCACCCCACTCTCCAGAGCGTGAAATTAATAAACATTCGTTGTACTGCCTCTCTGTTTTGTTCCTGTTCAAATTTTCCATTATATATATATATATATAGAGAGAGAGAGAGAGTGAGAGAGAGATACACGTAAATACATATATATATATGTGTGTGTGTGTGTGTGTATATATGTGTGTGTATATATGTGTGTGTATATATATATATATATATATATATGTGTGTAGGCTGTGAATGATTTAAGTTTTTTCTACTGTCGTGAGCTGTTGGGTAATCTGATGGAAGCAAGTTTGTTTTAGTTTTTCATATTTGTTATTTTTGTTGTTGTTGTTGTTTCATTTAATATAAATTATATCTTTATCTTCACTTGTTTCTTGTCACGCTATTTCTCTGTTTAGATTTATGTATGTGTGTGTATATTTGTGTGGGTGCGTGTGTGGTTGTGTGTGTGTTTGTGTGTGTGTTTGTGTGTTTATGTCTGTGTATGTGTGTAAATATATATACATATACAGTATATATATATATATATATATATATATATATATATATATGTATATATATATATATATATATATATATATATATGTATATATATATATATATATATATATGTATATATGCATACATACATACACATATATATAGTGACACATATAGATATATATAGATATATATATACATGTGTGTTCGTGTGTGTGAGGAATTATATGTATTTGTGTATATGTGCATATATATATATATATATATATATATATATAAATACACACACACACACACACATATATATATATATATACACACACACACACACACACACACACACACACACACACACATATATATACATATACCATTGACTGTTCTCAGTGTTGACAATTCTGTTCCATTGTATTATATCTTTAAAGATCGCTGTAAAACTTTTTCCACCAGTTGATGGTTTGATGATACGACATTTTTCAAACGAGAACGATCTATCGTTGCTAGTGATTTAAATATCTCAGACTCAATGCTGTTCAGTTGGGTTCAATCAAGAATTTCCTTATCTTCCACGTGTACACGATTGGAAATTTCCTTGGATACAAATGATTTCCTTGGATACAAATTAGAGGATAATTCCAAGATACCTGAAATGGTCATTTTGTTCAGCATGGTTGTTGTAAATTTAATTTGAACAAAATTATTTCTATTTCAATTGGAGATTAACCTAGGCCATTCGATTTATTTCAAATATTAAGTTCTGAACCAAACTTTCATTTAGGAATCGATCTACAAGATCTCAGACCTCGTTTGCTTACCGAATGGGGTGGAACTCGTCAAACCTGACCAAGGAAATAATGTTTCAATTTGTGTTTCCTGTTGTGCGAGAGTACGACGCCTCTCTGGCGAGAATGGGCAGGACCACATATAAATAGTATCGGTCTGAGTAAGTGGAAAAGTTGGTACTAGTTCCATAGTTCATGTGTTGATAGTCAAAGTTGGAGTTCATGTTAACAGTTCGATTTAGCGTGTTGGATTGTTGGTTCTTAAAAGATTGTTGTTCCGTTACGTGTGTTTATTGTCGTTTGTTTCGATTATATTGTTATTACACTGTTGCAGTTTATCCATAAGGACATAACACTTCCTTTGCTGCTAACATCTACCGGTCGCAGTTACTGTCAGGTCACAACTCCTGACAGATCGTAAGTCCTGTCAGGTTGCAGTTCCTGAAAGTTCGTAACTCCTGGCATGCCGTAACACCAGCGAGTTCGTTACTACTGACATACCATAGCTCCTGTCACGTCGCAGCTCCTGAAAGGTCGTAACTCCCCGCATGTCGTAACAGCTGAGATGTCGTGACTACTGACATACCATAGCTCCTAGCAGGTCGCAGCTCCTGAAAGGTCGTAACTCCCCGCATGTCGTAACAGCTGAGATGTCGTGACTACTGACATACCATAGCTCCTGTCACGTCGCAGCTCCTGAAAGGTCGTAACTCCCCGCATGTCGTAACAGCTGAGATGTCGCGACTATTGACATACCATAGCTCCTGTCACGTCGCAGCTCCTGAAAGGTCGTAACTCCCCGCATGTCGTAACAGCTGAGATGTCGTGACTACTGACATACCATAGCTCCTAGCAGGTCGCAGCTCCTGAAAGGTCGTAACTCCCCGCATGTCGTAACAGCTGAGATGTCGTGACTACTGACATACCATAGCTCCTGTCACGTCGCAGCTCCTGAAAGGTCGTAACTCCCCGCATGTCGTAACAGCTGAGATGTCGCGACTATTGACATACCATAGCTCCTGTCACGTCGCAGCTCCTGAAAGGTCGTAACTCCCCGCATGTCGTAACAGCTGAGATGTCGTGACTACTGACATACCATAGCTCCTAGCAGGTCGCAGCTCCTGAAAGGTCGTAACTCCCCGCATGTCGTAACAGCTGAGATCTCGTGACTACTGACATACCATAGCTCCTAGCAGGTCGCAGCTCCTGAAAGGTCGTAACTCCCCGCATGTCGTAACAGCTGAGATGTCGTGACTACTGACATACCGTAGCTCCTGTCACGTCGCAGCTCCTGAAAGGTCGTAACTCCCCGCATGTCGTAACAGCTGAGATCTCGTGACTACTGACATACCGTAGCTCCTAGCAGGTCGCAGCTCCTGAAAGGTCGTAACTCCCCGCATGTCGTAACAGCTGAGATGTCGTTACTACTGACATACCATAGCTCCTAGCAGGTCGCAGCTCCTGAAAGGTCGTAACTCCCCGCATGTCGTAACAGCTGAGATGTCGTGACTACTGACATACCATAGCTCCTAGCAGGTCGCAGCTCCAGAAAGTCGTAACTCCCCGCATGTCGTAACAGCTGAGATGTCGTGACTACTGACATACCATAGCTCCTAGCAGGTCGCA
>OZ024758.1:21958233-21965733 GCA_964016885.1 Eledone cirrhosa
AAGACATATACCTTTTTTATGTATTTTACTTATGTTTCAATAAATTCCATAATAGGAAGAAACATAGAAGACTTTCCAGCTATGACCATCTAGTCAATATATCATTTAATATAAATGGTATATATAGTATAATATGATGTATGAACATTTAATATATTTACGAATTATATATATATATATACACACACACATATATATATATATATAAAGAAACATTTTATATATATATATATAAAATGTTTCTTTATATATATATATATATATATATATATATAATGTAGGAACATTTAATATATTTACAAATTATATTATATATATATATATATGTATGTATGTATATATATATATATATATATATATATATATATATGTAAGAATATTTTCGAAACATATATATATGTATATATATATATATAATGGTTCTTTTTCTTTTATATATTTCATTATGATGTTTTACTGAAACGAAAGTAAAATTTTGGTTGACTGGATGCTCACGGGTGGAACGCTATTATCTTATTTTCTATTATAGAATGTTTTGTATATAAAAGTATATATACAAACTTAATTACATAGGAGTGTTGAAAAAGAAACTTAGTACACTACATTTGTCCTATTGTCGCTTCCGTTTTAGTTTTTGGTGTGTTAGAAATATACAGCACAACCGAAAGATTTACATGTAAATATCATTATACCGGAAGTCCTTTTATCAATGTATTCATAGCAAAACTGATTTCTAAAAAGACTTGGAGTTTACCATCGTTATTTATTAGTAGAGGAAGATTGCATAAAACAACATAAATCTAACGTCTTACTGTAAAGTAGTCTCATTTCCTCTCAGACTCACTCTCACTCTCTCTCTCTCCGACTCTCTCTCTCTCTCTCTCTCTCTCTCTCTCTCATTCACTCACTCACTCACTCGCTCATTCACTCACTCACTCACTCGCTCATTCACTCACTCACTCGCTCATGCATTGACTCATTCACTCACTCATTCGCTCACTCACTCACTCGTTCACTCACTCGTTCACTCACTCACTCACTCACTCACTCACTCACTCACTCACTCGTTCAGTTACTCACTCACTCGTTCACTCACTCACTCACCCACTCACTCGTTCACTCACTCACTCGTTCACTCACTCACTCACTCACTCGTTCACTCACTGACTCGTTCATTCACTCACTCACTCACTCACTCGTTCACTCACTCACTCACTCGTTCATTCACTCACTCACTCACTCGTTCACTCGTTCACTCGTTCACTCACTCACTCGTTCACTCGTTCACTCACTCACTCACTCGTTCATTCACTCACTCGTTCACTCGCTCATTCACTCACTCACTCGTTCACTTGTTCACTCACTCACTCGTTCACTCGTTCACTCACTCACTTATTCACTCACTCACTCACTCGTTCACTCATTCACTCTCTTACTCACTCCTTCACTCTCTTACTCACTCCCTCACTCGTTCCCTCCTTCACTCACTCACTCATTCCTTTTCTGTCTGTCATAAATACCTCATCTTAACATTTACTTAATACATACGTCTGTTGTCACACTGTTTGTCATTTCACAGTCAACAAAAACACTAAGCTCATTATGATATACGGATTATTATTATAGTGGATTGGCAGTATTGGTAGAGGGTCGGACGCCATGCTTTGACGTATAGAGTTACGCCCTTGCCATTCCGAGTTCAAATCCTGCCAAGGTTAACTTTGCCTTTCATCCTTACGGGGTCGATAAAATAAAGTACCAGTAATGCACTGGGTAATTGCTGGCCTTGTGCCAAAAGTAGAAACAATTATTAGTTAGGGCGGTGAATTGGCAGTATCGGTAGAGGGTCGGACGCCATGCTTTCCAGCATAGTTACGTCCCTTTACAGTCTGAGTTCAAATCCCGCTGAGGTTGACTTTGCCTTTCATCCTTACGGGGTCGATAAAATAAAGTACCAGTAATGCACTGGGTAACTGCTGGCCTTGTGTCTAACGTAGAAACAATTATTATATCAGAATCGGTAGAGCGACAGACACCATGCTTTGCAGCACAGAGTTACGCCCATTTACGTTCTGAGTTCAAATCCTGTCGAGGTTAACATTGCTTTTCATTCTTACGGGGTCGATAAAATAAAGTACCAGTAATACACTGGAGTCAATTTAATCGACTTTCCCCTCCCCCCAAAATTGCTGGCCTTGTGCCTATACTATACTAGAAATCATTATTATTATTAGTAGTAGTATTATTGGATTGGCAGTAATCGGTAGAGCCATGGACACTATGCTTTGAAGCATAGAGTTGTGGCCCTTTACGTTCTGAGTTCAAATTTGATTTTTATTTTACGGGGTCGATAAAGTAAGGTAAAGTCATGCACTGAAGTCGATTTAATTGACTATCCCCTGCCACTCCTCCCCCCCCCCCAAATTACTGGCCTTGTGCCTATACTAGAAATACTTATTATTATTATTACTGCAGTACGATTTCGCTGCAGAAAAACTTGTCCTGAAGTAGGCCCCTGTTTTAAACTATTCTAATATATGTTTTCTCTAACATAAGTTGGGTGTCTTGCGTTTATTTGGTTATTGTTGTACTAAGTTAAATTTTATGTATGTATTTTTTTTTTTTTTTTTTTTTTTGTCAGATTCAAGTGAAGAAATTTGTTTTTTTTTTTTTTTTTTTTTTTTTTTATTTTTTATTTATTTTTTTTTTTTTTTTTTTTTTATTATTTCTACTTTCACAATAAAATTTATTTTCGACATACCTATGTTGTTGACATTGAAAGACAATTCCTAAAATAAAGATAGACAACTTCCTATTTCACAGAATGGAAAATAAAATGGAAATCTTTTTTCGTATTGGAAACTTTTGCCCAAACAACTGTAAAAACGTCACTACTGTTAACAACGCCCACATTAGCAATTACTATAGAATAAAAAAAAACTGAAAACGTTTATGTTTAGTTATCTGAAAATATCTGCAACAACTGCGATGACAACAGCGACAGTAGTGGTAAAATATAGTCAACGACAGCAGAGAAAGTATGATTCTGGTATAATACTGTCAACAACTATAACGACAACTAAATACCTAATTCTAAAGTCTGTCTCAAGGTTCGTCAGGTTGGTTGGTGCTTGTCCCCCGGTTTTCGTGGCGTGAAGCGACTGAGAGTACGAGACTTTACCCCCCACCCACTGGACTGGGCGCTAGTCTATCGTAGAGTTAACGTCTGTCTCAGGCCAGGAGGTTTGTCAGACCCAGTGCTTATCTCGGTTTCGTGGCGTGAAGCGACTGAGTGTACAAGACTCCTTACCCACCCACCCACCCACCCCACCCCCCCCCGACCCCTGGACAGGACGCCAGTCTATCACAGGGTTAAAATCTGTCTCAGGCCAGTGCTTATCTTGGTGTTTCGTGGCGTGAAGCGACTGAGTGTACAAGACTCCTCTCCCCTGGACAGGACTCTAGTCCATCACAGAGTTAAACACCCAGACACTCATCGCTTCGATCACATCGGGAAGATAAAACCCACCACCAACACCAGCACCATCTCCCTCTGATCGGAAGAGGCAGCCATTATTCGACTGCATAGTTGCCATGGCGGTGGAAAGGAAGTGTGAAGGGCGAAAGGTTAAAAGATTCCTTCATTTATTACAAATTAGATACATCTCTGAAGATATGTGTTGAAATATTCATAGTTTAGTCTATGGGAGTAGGCTCTAACTGTTTACAGACCTCGGTATTTTCTAAAATATGTTTGTCTACTCACACAATGAAGTTGGTGTTGATATATTAATTCTAGCTATTGAGTATCGTTTCAGTTCTACCAATTATATATTCGATGATGGACACTTCTTTGACAGACCATAATGGATTTAGTTGAACGGCTAAGTAACTTTTGTTAGTATTTCAGCTCATCACTTCATATTATTATAGCCAGTTGGTATTATTATGCCGATTTTTAAAACACTATTGTGATTTTTGTCATAGAAAACGATGTTTGTATCATTATACTACACTGGCTGGTGGTCCGTCCGTAAGCTAAATCTCCATAGGATATTTGTATTGTTATTTTCTAAGAAAAGTGAATACCACAGAATATTTTCTTTATGTAGGTAAAACTAGGTTATAAGGTGTGTATAGAGCGATTTTTCTACATTGTTATGTCTCAAAATATACTTCTGATACTTAATGCTAAATATTTTGATACAATGTATTTCTTCAGAAAACAGCGCATAGGCAACATCTGCTACTTACATTATAGAAATGATAGATATTTCTCACAGTCTGTCTAATACTTGTGGTTTGTTCCTGTATATTCTTATTTTTGCTGTCCATTCCTACCGGATTTGTTTACCCAGGACAGTGTTAGTTTTTATTGTAGTCTAGAACATTCACTTCACAGAAACAGTAATTGCTATAGATTTTCTTTTTAGCCGCCAGATGCGCCATTTTCATGTCTATTTTTGGGTGCCTTAGTTTTAGATTTTAGCAATTGGAAATCTAAACTAATTATTTGGAAGAATTTTGCTGTTGCAATTCTGATCGATTTACCGGCGTTCGTGTTATTATAGTGAAGAAAAGTACATAGTATACTTCTTTTCAGTTGAAAAGAATAGCAACTCTAATAATGGCTTTCTTAACTTCTTTTCTGACACCCAATACTTCTCTGCCATCTACTATTTAGATATTTTGAACTTCTGAAGTCGTCATACCATCACTGGATTTATTGTAAAATGTTTTGTTTTTGTTTAGTTTTGGGGGTTCTTTTTTGTGTGTATTTTATTTTAGAATATGCCTCGTGTTGTAGTTTCTAAATTTGTTGACTTCCATTCCAGGACAGCAAATCATATGTTGTGGCTGGTACTGTAAATGTATTGATGACACAGGGGATATTTCTGCTATTTAAAGAGTTTTTTTTTTTTTTTGTTTTGTTTAGAATAGTTATGTTCGGTTAATATATAAAACTTTTATTCTCATTCGTACAGCTTTTACAAAAGACAGTTATACTCGAACAAATGTTTCATATACCTACAAATTCTTATTCTGCTTAATACAGCTTACACCTTTTACAAAAGACAGTTATACTCTAACTTATGTTCCGTATACCTACAAATTATTATTCTCTGTACATATTTTACAAACACAGTTATACTCTAACTAACGTTCTGTATATTTACAGATTCTGACTCTCATTCGTACAGATTTTTAAAATACAGTTATACTCAAAACTAATGTCGTCTGCTTATTTATAAATTCTTGTTCTCATTCGTACATATTTAACAGTTATAATCTACAAATGTTCCGTATACCTACAGATGTTCTGTATACCAACAGATGTTCTGTATACCAACAGATGTTCTGTATATCTACAAATTCTTGTTCTCCCTCGTACAGTTTTTACCAACACAGTTATACTCTTACTAATGTATGTATATCTACAGATGTTCTGTATACCTACAGATGTTCTGTATACCAACAGATGTTCTGTATACCAACAGATGTTCTGTATATCTACAAATTCTGACTCTCCTTTGTACAGATTTTATACAGTTATACTCTAACTAATGTTCTGTATAACTACAGAATACTGAATTATTCATCTTGTTATTATTTGCCACCATGGCTACTAAAAATGCGTCATCATTTGGTATCACAGCATCGCCATGTTTTAGATAAGTCTTCACAACACAGCCATGTTTTAGAGAAGTCTTCAAAACATCGCCATGTTTTAGAGAAGTCTTCACAACACCGCCATGTTTTAGAGAAGCCCTCACAACACCGCCATGTTGTAGAGAGGTCTTCACAACACCGCCATGTTGTAGAGAAGTCTACACAACATTGCCATGTTTTAGAGAAGTCTTCACAACACCGCCATGTTGTAGAGAAGTCCTCACAGCATCGCCATGTTTTAGATAAGTCTTCAGCAGTGTTCAATGTGTTACAAACATTCAGACCAAGCTAACAGTCTGAGGATAACTAAATATCTTAACACTTTTGGTTGTATGTGTATATGTGAGTGTGTGTATACGTGTGAGTGTGTGCGTATATGTGTGTGTGCGTATGTGTGCGTATGAATGTATGTGTGCGTGTATTTGCGTGTGTGTGCGTGTGTTTGCGTGTGAACGTATGTGTAGGTGTGAGCATATGTGTACATGTGGGCGTGTGTGTACTTGTGAGCGTAGGTATGTGTGTGACCGAATGTGTACTTGGGAGCGTGTGTGTACGTTTGAGCGTATGGGTACGTGTAAGCGTGTGTGTATGTGTGAGTGCATGTGTACGCGTGTGTGTGTGTATACTTGTTAGCGTGTGTATAAGTGTGAACGTGTAAGTAAGTGAGAGCGTATGTGTACGTATGTGTATGTATACTTGTTAGCGTGTGTGTAAGTCTGAGTGCATGTGTACGCGTTTGCGTATGTGTACGTGTAAGCCTGTGAGGCCGTGGACGTGTGAGAATGTCTTCACCTTATATATATGACAAACTCTAAATTTCTTCAATAGGGGGGTGGGGGTATATTGAGCCCTTTTATGCCTTTTGTAAAACAAAACAAACAGAAAAAGAGAGCCATATTGATCCCGCACAGCTGAGCACTGTCAATATACATAAACATTGCCTATAAAACACGGAATGCAAATAACGAAAAGAAGAGAAACAGATATAAAAATAAGGAAAAATATCCTAAATCTATCCAGGAAACTAATAGAGCTCTTCAATAAAAAGAAAAAAAGGTGATAAAACCACGCAAGAGGAACAGAGTTCAGGTTCTGTAGCATTAGAATTCTCCAAAAACATCCCTAACAGTTTAAACAACAAAGAATTTATAGGAGTTTAGGAAGGTCATTGATAACAACTTTTCACACAATAGCGTTAGAAATTTCTACCAAAAAAAAAAAAGGCGAATAACATATAATATGAATTAACATAGAAGCAAATTATAGCCACAAATCATGACATCCGAGATGAACTATAATTTCACACTGAGAAGTCAAACTAAATCACGTTGAAGAACCACAAATACGATTTGTAGATGAGCTCCTTCATTGTAGACATTATCTTTACCAAAGTGATTCAGGTATACTTATTATTATTCATACACACTTATATATATATATATATATATATGTGTGTGTGTGTGAAAGTTCTATTTAAATTTTTGGGATACAACAAGCAAATATTTTTATAACTGATATAAAGCACTCAACAAATAATTGGAGTAAAATTACGATATTAACAAATGGAAACTATATTTATAAAACCATATTTATTTCATTATACATATTTCAAGGACACCAAGTTAAATTATGGTGTGCTTTCATCAGATAAAATATAATATAGAGCAGTTTTATAAATAAATATTGACATACCCTTAAAGAATTCAACCATTGAAATATGTATAATGAAATAAATATGGTTTTATAAATATAGTTACCATTTGTTAATATCGTATATATAAATATATATATATATATATATATATTATAATAAGTAACAGGAATATAACA
>OZ024758.1:21973233-21985733 GCA_964016885.1 Eledone cirrhosa
TGTTGTTGTTGTTGTTAATGTTGCTATTGGTACTGTTGTTGCTGTTATTGTTGCTATTGTAACTGTTGCTATTTGTTACTGTTGCTATTGTTACTGTTGCTATTTGTTACTGTTGCTATTGTTACTGTTGTTGTTGTTGTTGTTACTGTTGCTATTGTAACTGTTGCTATTTGTTACTGTTGTTGTTGTTGTTGTTGTTACTGTTGCTATTGTAACTGTTGCTATTTGTTACTGCTGTTATTGTTACTGTTGCTATTGAAGCAACCGTCTCCAACTGATACGGGCTGGATCCCAAAAGAGACCAGCCTATCTCAAGGATGTTATCCAACCATCTTGGTCGGGGTCTACCCCTGGGTCTTCTGCCGGTTGGTTTTGCCCTTAAAATCTGTCCAACGATTCTTTCCTGAGACATTCTAACCTCATGTTGTGTCTAGATTTGTATAGAATCTGATGTGGAGAGCATGCGCAGTTCAGAAGTCACCCAACTGGTGTGGAGAGCATGCGCAGTTCAGACGTCACCCATCTGGTGTGGAGAGCATGCGCAGTTCAGACATCAGCCAGCTGGTGTGGAGAACATGCGCAGTTCAGACATCAGCCAGCTGGTGTGGAGAACATGCGCAGTTCAGACGTCACCCATCTAGTTTGGAGAGCATGCGCAGTTCAGACGTCACCCAACTGGTGTGGAGAGCATGCGCAGTTCAGACGTCACCCATCTGGTGTGGAGAGCATGCGCAGTTCAGACGTCACCCATCTGGTGTGGAGAACATGCGCAGTTCAGTTGTTGTTGTTGTTGTTGTCGACTTCGTTGTTGTTGACGATGATGTTAATGATGATGATGATGACGATAATGTGTGGGGGGTGATGGCGGTGAGGGGGCATCACTAGCCGCGTCAGTTGGTGACAATGATGATGATAAATATGATGATAACGATGATAATGATGGTGACGATGATGATGATGACAATAATAACGATGATGATGATGACAACGATGATGATGACAATGACGATGATGATGATGACAATAATAACGATGGTGATGATGATGATGATGATGATGACGACAATGACAATGATGATGATGATGATGACGATGGTGACGATGGTGATTACAATGACGATGATGATGATGATGGTGATGACAATAATAACGATGACGATGATGATGATGACAACGATGATGATGATGATGGTGACAATAATAACGATGATGATGATGACGACGATGATGGTGACAATAATAACGATGATGATGGTGATGACAATAATAACGATGACGATGATGATGATGACAACGATGATGATGGTGATGGTGATGACAATAATAACGATGACGATGATGATGATGACAACGATGATGATGGTGATGGTGATGACAATAATAACGATGATGATGATGACGACGATGATGATGACAATAACAACGATGATGATGATGATGGTGATGGTGATGACAATAATAACGATGGTGATGATGACGACGATGATGATGACAATAACAACGATGATGATGATGATGACGACGATGATGGTGATGGTGATGACAATAATAACGATGGTGATGATGACGACAATGATGATGACAATAACAACGATGATGATGGTGATAATAATAACGATGGTGATGATGATGATGACGACGATGATGATGACAATAATAACGATGACGATGATGATGATGACAATAATAACGATGATGATGATGATGATGATGACAATAATAACGATGATGATGGTGATGGTGACGATGATGATGATGACAATAATAACGATGACGATGATGATGATGACAATAATAACGATGATGACGACGATGATGGTGACAATAATAACGATGATGATGGTGATGGTGATGACAATAGTAACGATGGTGATGATGACGACGACGATGATGATGACAATAATAACGATGATGATGGTGATAATAATAACGATGATGATGATGACGACGATGATGGTGACAATAATAACGATGATGATGGTGATGGTGATGACAATAGTAACGATGGTGATGCTACAAACAGTATTTATGATTTCTAGTTAAGTGGAATATTGAATCGTGACAGCCTTAAGATAACACTGTAGTTATGTTGTTATGTTGATGATGATGATGATGATGTTTATTTTTTGTTGTTGTTGTTGTTGTTGTAGCTGTTGTTGTTGTTGTTGTTGTTTCATAATATTTTCTCTCTCTTGTTTTAACCCTATAAACAAATAATTCCTTCATACACATACACACACACACACACACACATACACTGATACACATATATACACACACTGACACATTCATACATACATACATACATACATACATACATACATACATACATACATACATACATACATACATACATACATACATACAGACAGACATGTACATATACATACACCGATACACATATACTCACACACATACACACATATATATACACACTGACACATACATACATACACATATACAGACATGTACACATACATACATACACACATACAGACATGTACACATACATACACCGATACATGTATACTCACACACATACACACACTGGCACATACATACATACACACATACAGACATGTACACATACATACACCGATACACATACATATTCCGATACATATATACTCACACACATACACACATATATACACACACTGACACATACATACATACACACATACAGACATGTACACATATATACACCGATACAAACATATATATATATATATACACACACTAACACACACACTAAAACACACACAAACATACACACATATATACACACACTACGCCAACATCCCCGCTTACACCACTTCCCCCACCAAGATCCCTCAAACCAACGCCACCACCACCATCATCACCAGCGCAACAGATACCACAGACACCAACGCCACCATCACCATCATCAGCATCAACATCCCACTACCACTATCATCATATCATCACAAATACCACCGCCACCAAAAACATGTAACTCCGCCAACACTACCACCACCAACACCAACATCACCAATACCACTGACGCCAAGAAAACCAACGGCAACACCACCACCACTACCACCATCAACAGCAGCACCAGCAATATCAACAACAGCATCAACAAAATAATAACACGACCAACAACAACAACAATATCAACAACATGACGACAACATCAACAACAACAACATCAATAACAACAACAACGACACCACCACCAACAACAACAACGACGACACCACCACCAATAACAACACCACCACCACCACCAACAACAACAACAACAACAACACCAACAGCACCACCAACAACAACAAAAACAACGACACCACCAACAACACCAACAACAACAACACCAACAGCAACAACGACACCACCACCAATAACAACACCACCCCCACCAACAACAACAACAACAACACCAACAACAACAACAACACCACCACCAACAACAACAACACCACCACCAATAACAACAACACCACCACCAATAACAACAACAACGACACCACCATCATCAACAAAAACAACATCAACAAAAACAACATCAATAACAACAACAACAACAACACCAACAACATCGACGACGACGACGACACCACCAACAACAACAACAACGACACCAACAACGACGACACCACCAACAACAACAACGACACTACCATCATCAACAAAAACAACAACATCAATAACAACAGCGACGACACCACCAACAACAACAACAATAATGTCGTAAGATATCGATATTATTTGTAAACTGTAATGAAGGTGATTGTGATCGAGATAATCACGAGAAAACATCGATAAATTAAAATGAACTGATGCTTTTTCATTATTTTCGTTATTGTTCATGTTGTTGCTTTCTTTATTTTATATTATATATATTTTATATTATATATATTTTATATTATATTATATATATCTTATATTATACTATATATATTTTATATTATACTATATATATTTTATATTATATATTATTTATATATTTTATTTCATACTATATATATTTTATATTATACTATATATATTTTATATTATACTATATATATTTTATATTATATATTATTTATATATTTTATTTCATACTATATATATTTTATATTATACTATATATATTTTATATTATACTATATATATTTTATATTATATATTATTTATATATTTTATTTCATACTATATATATTTTATATTATACTATATATATTTTATATTATACTATATATTTTTTATATTATATATTATTTATATATTTTATTTCATACTATATATATTTTATATTATACTATATATTTTTTATATTATATATTATTTATATATTTTATATTATACTATATATATTTTATATTATATATTTTATATTATATATTTTTTATTTTTTATTATATATTTTTTATATATTTTATTTTATAATATTTTATATTATATTATATTATATATATATTTTATATTGTATTTTACATATTTTATAGATTTATTTTATATCATATATATATATATTATATTACATTATATATATATTTTATATTATATTAAATATATATTTTATATATTTGATATTATATTTTTATATTTTATATATTTGTTATTTTATAGATGTTGTTGTTGTTTTTGTTGTTGTGGTTGTTGTTGTTGTCATTGTTGTTGTTGCAATATTTTTGAAAGACGATATTTTTCCATTTAAGCCATTTGGTAAAATGGTATTAAGCTACGGTGAACATAGTTATGTTGTTGATGGTGATGGTGGTGGTTGTTGTTGGTGATAGTGGTGTTGTTGTTGTTGGTGGTGGTGGTGTTGTTGTGTGTTTTGTTGTTGTTGGTGGTGTGGTGTTGTTGTTGTTGGTGTTGTTGGTGGTGGTGTTGTGTGTTTTGTTGTTGTTGTTGTTGTTGGTAGTAGTGGTGGTGGTGGTGATGTTGGTGGTGGTGGTGGTGGTGTTGGTGGTGTTGTTGTTGGTGGTGGTGGTGGTGATGTTGGTGGCGGTGGTGTTGTTGGTGGTGGTGTTGTTGATGGTGGTGTTGTTGTTGGTGGTGGTGGTGTTGTTGGTGATGGTGGTGGTGGTGGTGGTGTTGTTGGTTGTGTTGTTGTCGTTGTTGTTGGTGGTGGTGGTGGTGATGTTGTTGGTGGTGGTGGTGATGGTGTTGTTGGTCGTGTTGTTGGTCGTGGTGGTGGTGTTGTGTGTGGTGTTGTTGTCGTTGTTGGTGGTGGTGGTGGTGATGTTGTTGTTGGTGGTGGTGTTGGTGGTGGTGATCGTGTTGGTGGTGGTGGTGATGGTGTTGATGTTGTTGTTGGTGGTGGTGTTGATGATGATGGTGGCTGTGATTGTGGTGGTGGGGGAGGGAGGTTGTGGTGGTGGTGGTGGTGGTGGTGTTGGTAGTGGTGGCGTCAGTGGCATTGGTTATGGTGATGGTGGCGTCGATGTTATTGTTGGTGGAGGTGATGCCATATATATATGTTTTATTATTTGTAATATCAGTAGAGAGTCGGACGCCATGCTTTCCAGCATAGTTACGTCCCTTTACGATCTGTGTTCAAATCCCGCCGAGGTTGACTTTGCCTTTCATCCTTACGGGGTCGATAAAATAAAGTACCAGTAATGCACTGGGTAATTGCTGGCCTTGTACCTAAAGTAGAAACAATTATTTGTGTATGGTTGCTCTCAGAGTTTTTCACTAGTTGCCAGATCCATCTGAATCTTCTGTGTATATCTATATTGTGTGTATATTGTGTATATACAGTATATACCATGTCTATCTATACTGCGTCTATATTATGTATAACTATAGCATGTCTATCTATATTGTGTCTATATTGTGTATATACAGTATATACCATGTCTATCTATACTGCGTCTATATTATGTATAACTATAGCATGTCTATCTATATTGTGTCTATATTGTGTATATATATACCATGTCTATCTATATTGTGTATATATATACCATGTCTAGCTATATTGTGTCTATTTATATTACCAGGTCCATTCTAATCTATTGTGGCTATCTATATTGTGCAAAAACTTTCGATCAACTGATTTTATTGGTATTATCTCCCTTGTTTGTTTCGTAGGTTTTATAAACGTCTAGTAAAGAGTTTATGTCAGTTAATTGCCTAAATAATTGTTTCTACTTTTGGCACAAGGCCATCAATTACCCAGTACATTACTGGTACTTTATTTTATCGACCCCGTAAGGATGAAAGGCAAAGTTAACCTCGGCGGGATTTGAACTCAGACTGTAAAGGGAGGACGTAACTATGCTGGAAAGCATGGCGTCCGACTCTCTACCGATACTGCCAATCCGCCTAAATAATTTCAGTTGATCGATGTTTATCAACTCACTATATGACATACGTATGTGGCACTTCACTATAGTTTTATTTAGTATGCAGAACGCATCCCTGGGTTTTTTATTTGTTTTGTTTTTTTTTGTTTTGTTTTGTGTGTGTGTGTGTGTGTGTGTGGTGTGTGTGTGTGTGTGTGTGTGTGTGTGTGTGTGTGTGTGTGTGTGTGTTTTAGCAATAATACTGTTTTCATTACAATCACTATATCTCTATCTATGCTGATGGTGATTGTGGTGGTGATTGTGGGGATGTTGGAGATGGGAGTGGAGATAGGGGAGGGCTACTAACAACCCCCACCACCATCTCCCCATCACTCTTTTGCTGTTAAGCCATTTTAATTTATTCTGTAAGGCATCAAATGGAGATTTGTCAGAGTCATTAAAACCTTGGATAAAATACTTTATGGTATTCGTTCCGGATTTCTGCTCTCTGAGTTCAAATCCTGGCGAGGTCAACTTTGCCTTTCATCCAATCGGGGTCGATAAAATAAGTACCACTCCAATACTGGTACTTATTCTTTGGTGATGGTGGTGATGTTGTTGTTGGTGGTGGTGGTGGTGGTGGTGTTATTGTTGGTCGTCTCTTTCTCTCTCTCTCTCTCTCTCTCTCTCTCTCTCTCCTCTCTCTCTCTCTCTCTCTCTCTCCATCCTTCTCTGGAAGAAATCTGCTGTGTTCAGGCCTGGAGAGGGATGGGCTCCACCAGGCTTAAAATGTCAAAGAAACACTGTATTTCAATATGGCGCCCCTATTACTCCAGCAGAGGTTATGGGTCCATAACATATCATACCATTCTATACCATAGTATACCATTTTGTTACGTATACACTACTACACTGCTAGTTGCGATTCTATTTCTGTCTTACATTTTTTACTCATTACCTCTCTCTCTCTCTCTCTCTTTCTCTCTCTCTCTCCCTCTCTCCCTCTCTCTCTCCCTCGCCATTACATCTCATTTTCCAGTAATGATGATTTGAAAAAGTGAGGATTGTTTTCATGCGTTCTAGCTCACAATTTACTGACAACCTCACAGCACTATCTGACAACCACACAACACATTTGGACGACCACACACTATACTAACAACCACACACCACACAACACCATTGGACACCAGTAGACCACCACACACAATACTAACAACACTATTGGACAGCCCCACAATTCCCTAACAACTATACAACACTATTAGACAACCAAACAACACCATTGGACACCACACATCCACTAACAACCACACACCACCATTAGATACCACACAACACCATTTAACAACCACTAACAGCCACACAACACCATTAGACACCACACAACACCATTTAACAACCACTAACAGCCACCCAACACCATTAGACACCACACAACACCATTTAACAACCACTAACAGCCACACAACCACTACCAGCCACACAACACCATTAGACACCACACAACGCCACTTAACAACCACTAACAACCACACAACACCATTAGACACCACGCAACACCATTAGACACCACACAACACCAGAATATTCCAGAAGTTTACCCTTCATTTAATTAGTTTTTTTTTTTATATTTTATATCTTTCTTTCTTATTTGTTTTATTTTGTTTTTCTCTCCTTTTCTTCTTTATCTTTTCTATTTGTTTGTTTCTTGTCGTTCGGTGTTTTTAATCTTCAAGATCGTATTAATTTTAAATCCTTAGTCGTCATCATTAGATTATTAACACTTTGCCAAACACTTTATTTCTGTGTCTCAGTATTTCTCTCGTCGTTCTATCTCTTCCTGTTTGTCTCTGCGGCTCTGTCTCTCCTTCTCTTTCTCTACTTCTCTCTCTCTCTTTCTATCTCTCCTTCTCTATTCCTTTCTCTTTTCTCTCTTTCTCTCTATCTCTCTCTCTCTCTTTTTGTCTGTCTGTCTCTGTCTCTCTCCTTCTCTATTCCTTTCTCTTTTCTCTCTTTCTCTCTATCTCTCTCTCTCTCTTTTTGTCTGTCTGTCTCTGTCTCTCTCCTTTTCTATTCCTCCCTTGCTCTATCTCTCTCTATCTATATATATATATATGTGTGTGTGTGTGTGTGTCTATATATATACATGTATATATATGTATATATATATATATATACGTATACACACATTCATACACACACGTATATATATATATATATATATATATATATATATATATATATACACACTCACACATAAAAGCCAGAAAGGACCACTCAATACGTTTCATAGAGTTTTATATATATATTTGTTTTGTTGTGGACAATTACTTCTCTGTCTGAAGTTTCTGATATTATTAGACACCATTTTAGGTACTGGCAAGAAAAGATGATATGGCTCTTTAAGCACAGCTTCGATTCCGAAATTGACGAGGGGCTCAAATCTTTACTCATTTAACAGCCAATTGTGTTAGTTATGTTTCTCTCATTACGGCATCTTGAGCAGATTGGCGTTATGTCAGGTTACCTACTTCGGTGATAACCTTCTAATGCTTAAAGTCGTCTGCAGCCAAAATATATATTTAGCTGTTTGATGATATTTGGGATGTCGGTTCTGTAAACTCTAAAGGGAAGCGAACTCAACAGTTGAGCTTCAGTAGATTATCTCGGCTCAATACTTGGAGTTCCTTGGAGAGTATTACTAAAGGCTTTTGTTAGGCTTCAGTAGATTATCTCGGCTCAACTTTTGGCATTCCCCGGAGATCATTACTCAAGGCTTTAGCTGGGCTTCAGTAGATTATCTCGGCTCAATATTTGGAGTCCCTAGGAGATCACCACTAAAGGCTTTTGCTGGGCTTCATTAGATTATCTCGCCTCAACTTTTGGAGTTCCTTGGAAAGCACTACTAAAGGCTTCAGTTGGGCTTCAGTAGATTATCTCGATCACTGCAATTTAGGTTCTGATTACCAGGAAACACCTAATCAGTTTTTCACAGACTGTATATATACCTATACTAATAGATAAATGGACATCTATTAGTCTAGCTTATCTATATACCTTTCGTCTTCTATTTACCCACTTATCTGTGAAGGTATGTGGCTTAATCTTTCCATCCCTCTCTATCTATCTATATCCTTCCATCTTTGTATCTATCTATCGATCTCCCCCTCCCTCTCTCTCTCTATCTATCTATCCATCTATCTCCCCCTCTCTCCCTCTCTATCTATCTCCCCTCTCTCTCTCTATGTAAATATATCTCTTCCTATCTTTCTTCGTCTCTTCAATTCTCTTCTTTTTTCTCTCCTTCCGATTCTCTATCTCTTTATCTCAGCCGTTTATCTGTGTGTGTGTATCTGTGTGTATATGTGTGTATGAGGATGTGTATGTCTGTGTGCATATTACACATACACACACATATATATATATATATATATATATATATATATATATATATATATGTGTGTGTGCGTATATATATATATATATATCGCTCACTCTCCCTCTCCCAACATCATTCTCACCCTCCTCTGTTTCTCAATCTCTATTTCTCTCTCTCTCCCTCTCTCTCAGTCTATTTGCTCTTTCTAGAAAAATGTTTCTAAATAGAAATCAATAGAGTCTCTTTATATCTTCGTAGATGGGTTAATTCAGGCATAGTATAGTCTACAGCTGTTAGTATATGTCAAGTATAGTGTAGTATAGTCTATAGCTGTTAGTATATCTCAAGTATAGTGTAGTATAGTATATAGCTGTTAATATATGCCAGGTGTAGAGTAGTATAGTCTATAGCTGTTAGTATATGTTGTATAGTATATAGCTGTTAGTATATGTAGTATAGTATATAGCTGTTAATATATGTCAGGTGTAGAGTAGTATAGTCTATAGCTGTTAGTATATGTAGTATAGACTATAGCTGTTAGTATTTGTAGTATAGTATATAGCTGTTAGTATATGTCAGGTGTAGTGTAGTATAGTATATAGCTGTTAGTATATGTCAGGTGTAGTGTAGTATAGTATATAGCTGTTAGTATATGTCAAGTGTAGTGTAGTATAGTCTATAGCTGTTAGTATATGTCAGGTGTAGTGTAGTATAGTCTATAGATGTTAGTATATGTCAGGTGTAGTGTAGTATAGTATATAGCTGTTAGTATATGTCAAGTGTAGTATAGTATAGTCTATAGTTGTTAGTATATGTCAAGTATAGTGTAGTATAGTCTATAGCTGTTAGTATATGTTAGGTGTAGTATAGTGTATAGCTGTTAGTATATGCCAGGTGTAGTGTAGTATAGTATATAGCTGTTAGTATATGTCAGGTGTAGTGTAGTATAGTCTATAGCTGTTAGTTTATGTAGTATAGTATATAGCTGTTAGTATATGTCAGGTGTAGTGTAGTATAGTCTATAGCTGTTAGTATATGCCAGGTGTAGTGTAGTATAGTCTATAGCTGTTAGTTTATGTAGTATAGTATGTAGCTGTTAGTATATGCCAGGTGTAGTGTAGTATAGTCTATAGCTGTTAGTTTATGTAGTATAGTATATAGCTGTTAGTATATGTCAGGTGTAGTGTAGTATAGTCTATAGCTGTTAGTTTATGTAGTATAGTATATAGCTGTTAGTATATGTCAGGTGTAGTGTAGTATAGTCTATAGCTGTTAGTATATGCCAGGTGTAGTGTAGTATAGTATATAGCTGTTAGTATGTGTCAGGTGTAGTGTAGTATAGTCTACAGCTGTTAGTATATGTCAGGTGTAGTGTAGTATAGTCTACAGCTGTTAGTATATGTCAAGTATAGTGTAGTATAGTCTATAGATGTTAGTATATAGATAGATAGAAAAATATATAGATAGGTGGGTAGATAGATAGATAGATAGATAGATAGATAGATAGATAGATAGATAGATAGATAGATAGAAATCGAACATCCTAACATCTTATGTCATTCACTTGTATATTTCTGTCTCTTTCTGCTTGAGTTATGAGAAACAAACAAACAAAGAAATGTAGAAATGACTCCATCTTGTATAACACCGAAATCGTATCACTTCTTGAGGGAATCAAGTCTGTTTCAGATGTGGAGTAACATGGCGTCTTACTAAGGTTACCACTGATAGTATAAACCTTAATATTTAACATATATATATATATATATATATATATATATATATATTACTTCATTTTTTAATTTGACCCTCCCAAAGTAAACAAAATATATATATATATATATATATATATATATATATATATATATATATATATATACCACATTCACACACATACACAAACACATACACAAATAAATATATCACATATATCACATACACACGCATATACTTACACATATAAGCATATACACATACATACACACAAATGTGTCACATACACACACACATATATCATATACACACATATATATATATACACCTACACGCCTACACAGACACACACATATATAAACACACATATATAAACACACATACACACACACACACACACTCATATATACTCATAGATATGCACACTTACAGAGAGGGGCAGAGAGAGGGAGAAAGGGAGAAAGTGTATGTGAGAAAGAGAGAGGAAGAGTGGGTGTATGGGTGAGAGAGAGAGAGAAAGTGTGTGTGTGAGAGAAAGAGAAAGAGTGTGTGTGTGAGAGAGGGGGGGTGAGAGAGAGGATGAGGAGAGAGAGAGGGGAGAGAGAGAGAGAGAGAGAGAGTTTGTGTGAGAGAGGGGGAGAGGAGAAGGAGTGTGAGGTGTGTGTGAGAGAGAGAGAGAGAGAGGGTGAGGACAGAGGGAGAGATACAGAATGAGGAAGAGAGACAGAGAGAGATAGAGAGAGAGAAAGAGTGTGTGAGAGAGAGAGAGAAGAGGTGTGTGTGAGAGAGAGAGGGTGAGGAGAGAGAGATACAGAGAGGGGAGAGAGAGAGAAAGAGTGTGTGTGAGAGAGAGAGAGAGAGAGAGAGAGAGAGAGAGAGAGAAGGAGGAGTGTGAGATGTGTGAGAGAGAGAGAGAGAGAGAGAGAGAGAGAGAGAGAGAGGGTGAGTACAGTGAGAGAGATACAGAATGGGGGAGAGAGACAGAGAGAGAGATAGATAGAGAGAGAAAGAGTGTGTGAAAGAGAGAGAGAGAGAGAGAGAAGAGGTGTGTTAGGTGTATGTGAGAGAGAGAGGGTGAGGAGAGAGAGACATACAGAGAGAGGGGGAGGGAGAGAGAGATAGATAGATAGAGAGAGAGAGATGTCTACGGTACCATCTTA
>OZ024758.1:21990733-21995733 GCA_964016885.1 Eledone cirrhosa
TATATATATATATATATTCATATATATATATATATATATATGTATATATATATTCATATATCACATGTATATATATATATATATATATATTCATATATTCATATATATATATATATATTCATATATATATATATATATATATATATATATATATATATATATATATATATATATATATATATATTCATATATCATTTATATATATATATATATTCATTATATATATATATATATATTCATATATCATTTATATATATATATATATATATATATTCATTATATATATATATATATATTCATATATCATTTATATATATATATTCATATATCATTTATATATATATATATATATATTTATATATATATATATATATATATATTTATATATATATATATATATATATATATATATATATATATATATATATATATATATATATATATATATATACAAATGAATATATATATATATATATATATTCATATATCATATATATATATATATATATGATATATATATACATATATCATACATATATCATATATATATATATATATATATATATATGATATATATATATATGATATATATATACATATATCATATATATATATATATATATGATATATATATACATATATCATATATATATATATATATATATATATATATATATATATATATATATATATATATATATATATATATATATATATATATATATTCATATATCATATATATATATATATATATATATATATATTCATATATCATATATATATATATATATATATATATATATATTCATATATCATATATATATATATATATATATATATATATATATATAGAATAAGGAAAATCGAAGTAGTTTCAGATGTTCAAGTCCTTTATTATTAAAGGACTTGAACATCTGAAAGTACTTCGCTTTTCCTTATTCGATATTTACTTCGTCACTCCCATGTGGAATAATTACGTTGAGTGCTTGAATTGAATTGCATCAATATTTACCTTAAGTATATGTATATATATATATATATATATATATATATATATATATATGACAGCTTTTACATGTCAATTTTATACATCTGCCTCATGTCAGCTAGTTTCACACGCTAAAATCGTAGATATACTATACTTCCCACCTAGATTGATGTTGTGATTATTTCAAATAATTTATTGCTAGCATTGTTAGTATTGTTGTTATTGTTCTGATTGAATGCCATTACTACTATATATAGTAGCCATGCCTGTATATTCCTTTCATTCTCACAAGCCCCGATGAATTGACTGGTTATAACTTTGTATTGGTGATCGAATAACGTGAAAACAAGCGGGTAGCGATCTCTAGACCTACCAGTTCAGAGAAACAATTGTCAGCAATGAGATTAAAAACCTTTTTTGTATAGCAAACCATGCCAATCTTCTTTCCTGATTTATATATATATATATATATATATATATATATATATATATATATATATATATATATATATATATATATATATATACCGTTAGTATTATATACACACTGATGCAAAGACAGAAAACATACAACTATACATATATATAAATTTGTTGTTTTATATGGGTGTATACACACTAAACACACTGACCCGTTACATAAATTGGGGATGTAGAAGGTAAAGTTAATAAAATTGTTATGTAAATTTGTATATATATATATATATATACACCCTCCACATTTATGTATATATGATATGTGTGTGTGTGTAAATGTAAGCATATATATATATATATATATATATATATATATATATAGATATATGCTTATACACACACATATATATATATATATGTGTGTGTGTATAGGGAAAGAGAGGGAGGGAGGAAGGAGAGAGGAAAGTAGGATCGGATGTAGATAGATAGATATGTTTCTTTATTAGCCACAGGGGCACAAAAGAAGGGGACAAATACAAAGGGGGAAGTTTACATACAATAAAAACGTGTAAAATGTTATCACAAATGCAATTTAAAAAGTTAGTCGATTTTCCCCAATAGGGGGAGACAGTTTATATGGGTAACACATACCCCCAAAAAATGTGCAACCCTCATCTCCAGGAGTACGAAGAGTTTGTACTCCTTTCCTCTCCTCCTCCTTTTCCTCAACCTACAGGCTGATATAGAGAGAAGGCCCATTCACTCGGGCCATTCTCGCCACTTTCACCCACCTTTCATAATAGATAGATAAATAGATAGATAGATAGATAGATAGATATGCGTGCTGCAGGATTAGACACGTATGGTAATATACTACAGACACGCTCGTGTAAACCCAACAGAGATACATTTACATTATAGAGATGTTTAAATATATATATATATACTGTATATATATATATATATATATATATATATATATATATATATATATATATATATATATATATTCGTTTATGTGTGTTTTGGGTGTATGTGTGTGCTAGTGTGTGATTAGGCGTGTGTATATTTGGTTATCAGTCACTTTTAAGCATATCCTTGTGTCCACATTGGATATATATATATATATATATATATACAGTGAGTATGAAAGATAGATATATATATATATATATATATATATACGTGTGTGTATGTGTAGATATATATATATATATATATATATATATATATATATATATATATATATATATATATATATATATATATACGTATCCTATACGTATCCCATATATCATTTATATATACATATATTTAATAGGCATACATACATACACACTCACATATATATACATACATACATACATACACACTCACATATACATACATACATACATACATACATACATACATACATACATACATACATACATACATACATACATACATACATACATACATACATACATATACATCCAGAAATATAAACAGACATAAATAGAAAACAATGCCTTCGGTTATGGTCGGTTTTAGTCGGTTATGTTCGGTTATGGTCGGTTTTGGTCGATTATTGTCGGTTATTGTTTAATGGAAAAATGCAATACTGTTTCTACAGCGGACACATGAAAAATACTCAAAATGGCTGATAACATCAGAATGGGAGAATGTCACATGATAGAAAGCCACATGATAGAAAGACACATGTTAGAAAGCCACATCATATAAAGCCACATGATAGATAGACGCATCATAGATAGTCACATCGGAAATAGCCACATGGTAGAAAGCCACATGATAGAAAGACATATGGTAGAAAGACATATGGTAGAGAGCCACATGGTAGAGAACCACATGGTAGAGGGCCACATGATAGAAAGACACATGGTAGAAAGCCACATGATATAAAGCCACATGATAGATAGCCGCATCATAGATAGTCACATGGTAGAAAACCACATCGTAGATAGCCACATGGTAGAAAGGCACATGCTAGAAAGACACATGGTAGAAAGACACAGGGTAGAGGGCCACATGATAGAAAGACACATGGTAGAGAGCCACATGATAGAAAGACACATGGTAGAAAGCCACATGATAGAAAGATACATCATAGATAGCCACATGATAGAAATCCACATGATAAAAATCCACATGGTAGAGATACCTCCCCAATAATAAGGTTCTCCATTAAGAGGTTTTGTGACAGAACAAACAGAAATTTATGAAACTACTTGGAATCAAGTATGTTTACATGTGTGTGTGTGTTTGTGTGTGTATGTATATGTGTGTACGTGCGTATGTATGTGTGTGTGTGTGTGTGTCAGTGAACAAACACACATGTATATGTGTGTGTTAAATCACACACACACATACGCCGATGTGCATGTGTGCATGTGTGTGCGTGTGGCTCAGTCAACAGGGCTGTGTGTGTGTGTGTGTGTGTGTGTGTGTGTGTGTGTGTGTGTGTGTGTGTGTGTGTGTGTGTGTCATTTTGCATACACACGGATGTATGTGTGCAGTGTTTGTTTATGTTTTGTTATTGTTTTTGTTGTTACTACGCACACATACACACATTGGCTCACATATACACACATATATATATACACACACACAGTATTTGTGGATGTTTTACGATTTTTATTGTTGTTACTGCAACACGTAATATATACACACATATATACACACATATACTCATTGCACACACGTAACATATACACACACATATATATATATATATATATATATATATATACACAAACACGTAGCATTTACACACATACACACATTACACACTTAACATACACACATCACATATACATATTACACACACACACACATATATATATATATATATATATATATATATATATATACACACGTAACATACACACATTACATACACACACACACATATATACACACACACACATATATATATACACACACGTAACATACACTCATACACACATATATATATACACACACATATACACACATATACACACACATATACACAGATTGTATCGTTTCACAGAGATATTTCATTGCTGAAATAATAAAAAATGGCGACTTTTTTTTTTTCTTTCTTTTACTTTTCTTATTTTGTTTTCCTGTTCGAGCAATTAATAAAAATACCTTGTTGTGATGATGATGGTGGTGTGGGGGGGTGATGGGGGGTTATGGTGGTGGTGTTGGTGGTGGTGTTAATGGTGATGGTGTTGATGGTGATGGTGATTGTGTTGATGGTAGTGGTGATGATGATGGCGATGGTAGTGATGATGGTGTTGACATTGATGGTGATGATGATGGTGTCGATGGTGATGTCGATGGTGATGATGATGGTGATGATGATGGTGATGATGATGATGATTCAATTATCATTAACTCAATCATCAGATAAGAGGGATCTGAGCAGTTATTTGGTAGGTAGCAGAGATGTTCAAACAGAAGGCAATGTTCTGTGTTCGAATCCCACCCAAAATTACGACATAACCACCAGCCTAGTATTCTAATATTCGATAAATTCGATCGACCAAACAACGCCTCTCTATAAAACTCTGGCTTCATGCTAACGTCAAGAAATCGATAAATAATC
>OZ024758.1:22010733-22013233 GCA_964016885.1 Eledone cirrhosa
GGGATCCAGCCAGACCAGTTGGAGACGGTTGCTTTTGACAGAACTCGCTGGGAGGAATGTTTGAGGCCTCTGCCTCACGACATTCTCAGGTATAAGAGGATGAAGAAAGAAGAAGAAGAAGAAGAAGAACTTAACACGAAGGGGTGTCACACTACAGGCAACGTCGTGAAATTTCGTAAATTAAATCTGTTCAGATCTGAAAACGTCGAACTTCTTTCATACGAGTATGTGAATGTGTGTGTGTGTGTATATATATATGTGTGTACATTATATATTATGTATTATATATATATGTGTGTGTGTATATATATATATAAATAAATTAAGTTACTGAGAAGGCCTCAACGTGGTCTCTTGATATGCTTGAAATAGCAGCCAACTCTCATTATAAAAAAACACACACACACAAAAATGAAGAAGAAGAAGAAGAAGAAGAAGCTTATTCTACTGAATGACACTCTGGTATAAAACCTATGACCGGAGGACTTCGCTGTCGCCGTCTTAGCTTGCTTAGGCCAGGATAAATGAATCCTGAGTCTAAAGAATGGATTCAGTTCAGCGCTCAGTGCGCTGACTCGAAGGACATATCCTACGTCACCAACATCAAGCCCTAACTATCGCCTTTAAACATTAAAATGTTTTTCATTTGAAATTCTGGTTCTAATTTACAGAGAAGTTGCAGTAACTTTATGGGGGAAACTACAATGGCTAATACTAGACATATCTAATTTGAACAACAAAACTGTGGAAGCTTTGTAAGAACAATCTTTAATCGATTTATATTCTTATTTTAAATTATCACACGAAGTTATTTCCATAGCTTCAAACAAAAAGGAAAAGATAAAGTTACATAGCAGAAATCGGACTCGACTTTCTATTAATTGAAGCCATCTTCAACATATATATATACGTTTTTTATGTACAATATATAATGGCATTATATAATGTTTAAAAGAATAGAAAGGAAATAATTCTATTGCTGTAATGGTTTAGAAAAAATAAAGAAAACTATTATATAGATGCTATTTTATACAGTTTATACTGTTTATAGATATATGATATGATATGAAGACGTAGGGCAAGCATATATAATCAGGAAAGCAAGCAAAGCTAACGTTCCTTTCCTGCTTTCGTATCGATGCATTTGAAATCTGTCAATGGTAAATAAAACGATGTAGCAGAAAGTCAGGCAGCCATGTTTGGTTGACTCGTATAAAGTAAAATAGACATCAAACTAGAGATGTAGACAAATAAACCTTTCTCCGTCTCTTCCTATCTTTCTCTCTTCCTCTCTCTTTCTAGCTCTCTCTCTCTCTCTCTCTCTCTCTCTCTCTCTCTCTCTCTCTCTCTCTCTCTCTCTCTCTTTCACTTTCCCTATTCCTCTCTCCACTCATATGCATACATACATAAACACGCACACACATCTATCTATATATCTATATATATATATACACACACAGGCCACACACACATATGTGTATATATATGTGTATGTGTTTGTATCTATGTCTATACACACACACACACATTTATATATATATATATATATATATATATATATATATACGAACGAAAAGCAAATAAATACATTTTCCAACTTCTAAATAAAGTTTCTAGTTATGTAAATATTTCGAATTCATTTCTGTAGATTCAGAATCCATTGAAATGAGAGAAAATAGATCGTATGTGCGTATACTATTGATACACATGGGAGCGAGTACATGTGACTGTATATGTATATGTGTGTATGTATATATATATATGTATGTGTATGTATGTGCATGTGCGTGAGTGTGTATTTAAATATTGAATAACATTAACAGATAGAAGTATACATATATGCATGTATTTATATGTGTATATATGTGTGTATGTGTATATCTGCGTGTATGTGGCATAAATATATATATATATATATATATATATATATATATATATAATGCAAAATATGAGGAAATAATAGTAAAAAAATACCTATTTTTTTCTTCAAAGTCCCGACTGAAGTTTCGCCGATCCGTGTGCAACGTTTTCTACACTATAAAAATGCATTATCGCTGTGAGGTTGTTACGGCTTATCAACATGTATATATATATATATATATATATATATATATATATATATATATATATATATATATATACATGTATATATATATATATATATATATATATATATATATATATATATATATATACATGTATATATATATATATATATATATATATATATATATATATACATGTATATATATATATATATATATATATGTATATATATACATGTATATATATACACATGGGAAAGTAAGAAATCGGAGAATAGACCGTTAAAACCGTTATTTGAAACAGCACCTACGTACGTTTCGCCCAGTTGGGCTTCTCAAGGGCATAAATAATCAAAAGTGTTCCTTACATTGCTCGGAAAGAGTTTTGGGGGTTAAATTCCGAGCAATGTAAGGAACACTTTTGATTATTTATGCCCTTGAGAAGCCCAACTCGG
>OZ024758.1:22023480-22025980 GCA_964016885.1 Eledone cirrhosa
TAATATATATATATAAATATATATAATATATATATATATATATATTGTTATATTTGGGGAGGGTCATATTTGCGTAATATTGCCAGAATTAATAACAGAACACACTCACTGTTTGGTTGGTTTTCGCTTCTCGCTGTCTTTTATATATATATATCTGCGATCTAACTTACTCGGTCCTCAATGTTGCCATTGACTGACCGGCGGTCAAAAATAATACAGATACAATATAGACAAACACATATATATATAGTTTACATAATTTACATAAATCTTTCGTTGCACATCTGCAACATCGTCAGTGGTGTTATATTCATTGTTCCTCCTGTTGTGTTGTATGTCTACGCCATTTTTTTTTGTGTTCAGTCTGTCTATATATTTATTTATTTATTTGCTTGTTTGTTTATCTTATTTTATTTTGTCTTCTTTGCGCATGCGTTTGCGTGTGTGTATAGTGTTATGTGTGATGTGTGACTAGTGTGTATAGTGTTGTGTCTGCTGGGTGACTAGTGTGTGTTTATGTGCTTGTGTATGTATTTATTTATCTTATTTTATTTAATTTAATTTACTTATTTATTTATACTTCTCTTAGGTCAGTGTTGTTTGTTTGGGTGTTGTTGTTGTTCCACTCATTCTTTCTGTTTAGCTTTGGTCTTCTAATTTCTATTTCACTGGCCTCTCTGATTTGCCTATCTGCTGGGTCATTCCTATGTTTAGATATTATTCTAATTTCTATGTTGTCTATGTTACCGTCATGTTGTTGTCTAGCATGTTCGTATAGTACAGCAACAGTGACCACAGTAGTAATAACGGTAACAATACGAACAACAACAACAACAATAACCACAGTGGTAATAATGGAAATAGTACATGTAGCAACATCAACAAAAACAAGAAACATAATAATAGTAACAACCACAATGGTAGAAATAGCAGTAACAACAACAACAATAACGGTGAAGTAAACAACAATACATCTAGCAATCATAACAATAATAATATTAATGCTAATGATAGAAACAACAACAACCACCATGATAACAATAATAGCAACACACACAACTATGACGATAGAAATAACGACAACCCCTTAGAGAAACTATTTTTCAACCCAGCTGACAAAACATATAAGATGGGTAATATCTATCCTACGAGGTTACCCTTTAATAAAAGAGTTTGCATACCACAGCAAATAGATGACGAGACGGAGGCACAGTTCACCATAGCTAGAAATAAGATTAGACAAGTAGTAGACAGGTACACTATGAGACAGAGCAGACCAGAGGCCCAACAACTTGGGATAAAACCTGTAGAAGGCTTGGTTAGCCTCAAGCAGCGCACAAGGGATGGTGAGGTAGTGTGTCTACCCACAGATAAGTCTGGTAGGATGTCAATAGATAGCATGCCGAACTACATCGAGGCAATGCAACCCCACATCACCAACACGAGCGAAGTTGCACAACTAACACACGATGGGAGAGAAAAAATCCTCAACGCTCACATGATGATGTGGACTGACATCCTAAAGCCAAGCAGACGCACTGCCAACAACTTCCAGGCGTCTAACAATGGCATACCACCCTTGTATGGGCTCCGCAAAGACCACAAGACAGTCGACGACCCGGCAACAGGACCACCAACAAGACCCGTATGCGGAGCTAATATAGCTAGCAACTACATGATCTCCTACTTCCTCTCAATGGTTATACGCCCCATAATCAAGATGTCCCCAGATGTATGTGAAAGTACAGAGGACCTCCTCAGCAGAATCAGTGAGTGCAACAAAAACAGGAGCCTATCCAACTGCATAATAGGCAGCATGGATGTGGTGTCACTGTACCCATCCATTAACATTGATTTTGCTGTGAAAAGATGTGTGGAGATGATCATTGAGAGTGAGGTGGAGTTCTGCGACGTCGACACAGACGAACTGGGCCTCCTACTTAGACTTACCTACGACACTGACTACCTAGACAGCCATGACCTTAGATGTTTCTGCCCTAGTAGACCTATAAGAGGTAGACCCCCCACCATAACCTCAATGGCTAAAAAGACTCCCATAGGAAGGTGGATTGGGTGGACCAAAGCTATACGGACCCCCCAAAACACTGATCAGGTAAGAAAAATGGTCGCACATGCAATAGGGGCTAGTATCAAAACTACCCTAAAGGGCCACATATTTAAGTTCAATGAGAAAATCTACACCCAAAATGAGGGAGCAGCCATCGGCGTCAGCATAGCTGGTGATGTTGCCAACCTTTTCATGGTATGGTGGGAAAGGAGACTTAAAGATCTCCTTAATGAAAGCTCCATAGACCTCATCATGTACTCTCGTTATGTAGACGATATCAATATAGTTATAAGAACACCCCCACTAGAGAGCACTAACAAGTTTGATTTAGAACGTAGCATGATGGAAAGCATCCAGCAGATAGCTAATTCCATACACCAGAGTATAACTGTAACTATAGACTTCCCTTCCAAACACCCTAACAATAGACTA
>OZ024758.1:22030980-22033480 GCA_964016885.1 Eledone cirrhosa
ATATACATATATATATATATATGTATATATATATATATATATATATATATATATATGCATGCATATAAATGTATGTGTATATGTATATATATATATATATATATCTATATATATATATATATATATATATATATAATAAAGAGAGAGAGAGAAGGGGGAGGGAAAGAGAGATACAGAGCCAACCTCACAAACGAACAAACAATTCCCTGAGTGCTTTGTATATTTGCTTCCTGACATTTGATGTATAGTCGGTCGAGGTGCTTTGACGACGGTCATATTTGCCAAGTGTCTTTCTCTTTGCATTCTTTAAATTACCAATGCTTGTTTTAGATCACGTTAAGTTTCAATCTGTTACTAACAGCTGGTACAATTTCGAAGCATGTGTCAAACGAAGACACTTTAGCCAATACATCAGAACGTTTCTGTTTGAATATTGCCTAGATTTCTTCAACCTCGTAATTTGTCTTCCTTCAGCAATGAAGGAAATGAAAGGATTGTGATCATAGGATAGGGCCAAGGAAATTATGCTTCCATTGGTCCTTTCTATTGCTGATACATATTGAGTTTTTGTTATAATATAATTATAATAAGAAAATAGAAAGGAAAAAGAAGTGTGGTGAATTTATTTACAGCTTATTTACAGGTATATCTCAGCTGCGCCCACGGGCATAACAGTGAAAGTATACCCACCACATCTGTTATTCTACCTCAAGATGCTCCTTCCTAACGCGTGCTACCCTTCCTCCGTTATGGTGGGGGAAACCAGCAGTCCAAGAACCGGGGACACTATCGCGGGAAAATTGAATGTGACCAATAAGATTCTATGAGAATATTCGTAGATTGTATCACAATAATTATATAAATTCGAGTGACTTCCGTCCGTTACACAATGTGTGTGTGTGTATGTTTGTGTGAATGTATGTGTATGTAAAAGGAAGGAAGGGTGTGACAAAACTATACCAAAACAGCGGCTGGCGTTCCATTTGCTATGCTGTGTGTGAGTGTATGTGTGTGTTTGTATAAATCTATGTGTGTGTTTGTGTAAATGTATGTGGGTGTTTGTGTAAATGTATGTGGGTGTTTGTGTAAATGTATGTGTGTGTTTGTGTAAATGTATGTGGGTGTTTGTGTAAATGTATGTGGGTGTTTGTGTAAATGTATGTGTGTGTTTGTGTAAATGTATGTGTGTGTTTGTGTAAATGTATGTGGGTGTTTGTGTAAATGTATGTGTGTGTTTGTGTAAATGTATGTGGGTGTTTGTGTAAATGTATGTGTGTGTTTGTGTAAATGTATGTGGGTGTTTGTGTAAATGTATGTGTGTGTTTGTGTAAATGTATGTGTGTGTGTTGTGTAAATGTATGTGTGTTTGTGTAAATGTATGTCCGTGAGTGTGTATTTTTTTGTAAGTGTGTCTGTGTGTGCGTTTATATTTATATACTCACACATATAAATGTTTGCATATGCACATATACACACGCACGCACATATACACATGCACACACATATACACATCAGCATGTTGTAAAAAAATTCTAGTACAATAAAAGCTACTTCTCGTGTGTATTATATTGTAGTTTGGGCCTTTAGCTCCTGATAGAGTCGTGCGGGGCTGTCGTGGGTACTTAAACCTAGTACAGCCCAACTCTTTCTAGCTCAGAACTCAGCCGATTTCTTACAGATAAATTAAGAGAGAGGGTTAGAGGGAATTGAGAAAGAGATATAGATGAAGAACAGACTCCATTTTTTTACTGGTATTTTATTTATAGTGGCCTCGGAAGAGCGAAAGACAAAGATGGCTCCGGCCAGATTTGAACTCTGAGTGCAGAAAGATGAAACAAATACCGCCAAGCATTTTATCTGACTTTGTAACGACCCTGTCACTTCTACGCCTTATGTTGCTCTCAGGCGGATAAATAATTAACACCGAACTATCTCCCACGAAGGACACTATCGGAAACATTCGATATTTTCTATCCTCGCGGCACCTTAACATAATACATTCGTCTGCTTCTAGTTATTGTATCGTGAGGATAGTTTGAAATACACTTGGCAGAAAGAAAAAAAAAAGAAAGAGATAAAAAAGAACACAATATCAAACTGTTACCCCTTTAAGCAGTTCAAAGTTTTGTAATATTTTGAAAATTTAGTTGATGTCTCCAAAATCAATTTCTTATTGATTGATAAAAGTTTCTGAAAGAGCTTAAAAACTTCTGTCTTTGTCTGTGTGTATCTGTCTGTCTGTCTGTCTGTCTGTCTGTCTGTCTGTCTGTCTGTTTGTGTGTGTGTCTGTGTGTGTGTGTCTCTGTGTCTCTGTGTCTGTTTGACTGTCTGTGTGTGTGTGTATCTTATTGTGTGTGTGCGTGTGTGTGTGTGTGTCTCTCTGTGTCTCTGTGTTTCTGTGTTTCTGTGTCTGTTTGACTGTCTGTGTGTGTGTATATCTTATTGTGTGTGTGTGTGTGTGTGTGTGTGTGTGTGTGTGTGTGTGTGTCTGTGTGTGTGT
>OZ024758.1:22055980-22080980 GCA_964016885.1 Eledone cirrhosa
ACCCTCGAATCCACAACATTATGTTCATAGTAAGTCCATCACACTTACCACTAGGCCACGCGGTTCCTCCACACCATATTCCTTCACTGATATTAAAACATGCTGACGCCCACTTACCAACTGTTTAGTATGCAGATGTCGTGTGTAAATCATTTCATTTTTACATTGTGTAGAGTTTAAAGGGGCCGCTTGCCCTAATCTCAGAACTAATCGCTCATTAATGGTCTCATCTTATTAGAAATGGTCTTGTAATTGATTCGAGTTATCGGATTTACGTGAGATAAATAAATATTGCTGATTGATTGATATATAATTTCTTAAGGATGCATGAATCCTCGTGCTTATGAATTTAGTGAATATTGTTTAAAATAAAATATGTTTCTCAGCAATGATGTTCTCTATGTTATGAGAGAGTGCGTGTGTAACTGTAAATACCTATGGCTGTGTGATTATGTATATATATGTGTATGTGTGTGTCTGTGTGTGTGTGCGTGTGTGTGTGTGTGTGTGCGTGTGTGTGTGTGTGTGTGTCTTTGTATGTGTGTGTGTGTATCTTGTGAGTGAATCTCTCTATGTATGTATGTATTTGTGTATGTATGTGTGTGTGTATATATATATTATGTCAGGTCACCAGTTGGTGCTACTGGTAACATGTATCCCAGTACAACCTGTCTCATGGTCGGGTCGTTGGCGACTAAACTGGCAGCCCCACCAAGGTTTCTTGGTGAGGAGGGTGACTTTGGACATCCTGCAGGACTAAAAACAAAACCTGTCAAAGAGTCAATGGCCATCCAAAATCACCGGGAGAGATGACCCTTAGCCTTTGTCAAGGCAGAATTCTAGTAGAAGGAAAACTCTGATATAACACCTGCAACCCTGATGGTATCCAATGATGTTGACTTGTTCTTCTTTTTGGTAAATATCATCTTGGTTAAGAGAGTGGGACTGGCTTTGTGCAGTGCCTTTGCTCACTATAAAAGCTTCACGGCACAGGCATTGCTTTATATCTGGAGATCTCTCTGCACTTGTCGTCACATGGAACCATGGGCCCGGCACTATGTGTCAATAATTGTCACAAGTGTAGTGTTTGTACCAGAGTTTTCAAGTCGCTAGCTGGACTAAAATGTCACACTCGTTCAGCGCATCGGTAGGAGTTCTCCTACATGGATATAAAGTAGTGGCCGTACTCGAAAACGAGTTGGCAGCCACCATATATATATATATATATATACCGCTCATGAAATTCACCCAGCTTATGCTGACCGGATAACCATCATGTTGCTTGCTTTTTTCCTACCTTCGGTTTGCTTTTCCTTCTATGTTGTTTACTTGTCTCACTCGCTTTACGCGATTCACTTGTCCCAATAGCTTATTTTAGTTATTGCTCGCACCAACCTGAGGTATATGATTTTTAATGCGATGAAATACCAATGATGGTTGGCAAATCACTGATGAGGGACTAATTTTATAATATGTAACCCATGTGCAACCACTCAGTTTTCCTCTTTCTTCCCATGTTTTATATATATATATATATATATATATAGGTAAGCAAGTATCTGACTTGTTCTAATAGTATCTAACTATAATAGTACCTATCTAACTATAATAGTACCTACCTTACTGCAATAGTACCTACCTTACTATAATAGTACCTACCTTACTATAATAGTACCTATCTAACTATAATAGTACCTACCTTACTATAATAGTACCTACCTTACTATAATAGAACCTATCTAACTATAATAGTACCTACCTTACTGTAATAGTACCTACCTGACTATAATAGCACCTACCTTACTGTAATAGTACCTACCTTACCATAATAGTACCTACCTTACTATAATAGTACCTACCTTACTATAATAGTACCTACCTTACTGTAATAGTACCTACCTTACCATAATAGTACCTACCTTACTATAATAGTACCTACCTTACTATAATAGTACCTACCTTACTGTAATAGTACCTACCTGATTATAATAGTACCTACCTGACTATAATAGTACCTTATTATAATAGTACCTACCTTACTACAGTCTAATACACAGAAAGACTCTATTTACCTGTTTATCTAGCATCAAAGAAATTATTTTTATGATTTCCAACGAAAATTTAAATCATTCCTCTCTCTCTCTCTATCTATCTCTATCTCTCTCTCTCTCCCTCTCTCTCGCCCCCTCTCTCTCTCCCTCACTCTCTCTCCCTCTCTCTCTCTCTGTTGTTCTCTGTGTGTGTGTGTGTGTGTTTGTGGGTGTGTATGTGTGTGTGTGAATCTGTCTTTGTGTGTGTGTGTATGTGTGTGTGTGTGCGTGTGTGTGTGTGTGTGTGTGTGTGTGTGTGTGTGTGTGTGTGTGTGTGTGTGTGTGTGTGTGTGTGTGTGTGTGTGTGTGTGTGTGTGTGTGTGTGTGTGTGTGTGTGTGAATCTGCCTGTGTGTGTGTGTGTTTTATTCATTTCTGGTTCCGTTATTTTGTATATGTGATTGGTGTTCTTCTTACTCTTGTTGTTGTTGTTACTGCTGTTGTTGTTGTTGTTGTTGTTGTTTCTGTTGTTGTTGTTGTTAGTTATTATTGTTAATCCTTTCATTTGTTGGGACTTTTGATTTCCACCGCAGCAAAAATAAATTAACCAAAATCATTTTAAGTGCTAGAGATGGTAAAATTTTACTTTCCATTAATTCAAACAATGCCTTCAGTAATATTTACTAGTTTTTTTCCTTTCCATTCGTTTCCTTCTGGTCTCCCATCTAAATGAAGAATAAGGAGATTTTCTTGACTAACACTAATGGATTTATATGCAGGCTTATCCTATCAGCTCTGCTGTGGCTGCCATATCTATCACGGGAAAATTACAAACAGTCGTAGATTTCTAGGTAAAATATTTTGTCTCACTTTTAAAATACTATTTGTATCGTGTTGGGTTTTATTACGACTGGATGTGTGTATGTGTATGTGTAACTCTTCGTGTGTGTGTGTGTAACTCTTCGTGTGTGTGTGTGTGCGCGCGCGCGTTTGTGTGTGTGTGTGTGTGTGTGTGTGTTTAAATCAATATATTGTAGGATATGGGATGTGTGATACTCCTGTCGTAGTATCGTCGTAGTCTCGTGATAGTCCTTTGATAGTCTCGTAACTCCTCGTGGAGTCGTAGGAACGCCGTAATGGCGTTTCTTGGGCATTTTGTTTTTTAAAATATATTTCCAATGAAATAACACACCACACACACACACACCACTCACACACACACTACTCACACACACACAACCTAAAAAAACCTAGCGGAGCCCATCTCCTCTCCAGGTCTGAATACAGCAGATTTATTCCAGAGATGGATAGAGAGAATGACAGATACCGAAAAATATGTTTCCGTCGCTCTACCGATTCAACTGCCAATCTACCACCCGTTTTGCTAAAAAATAATTAATAGAATGCCGTTGTTAATCTGGATGAGGTCTAATAATACCGAAACACCACCAGAAATCAGCATAACCCTAACCCATCCACTCTTAATCTATTTTTATTTAATTTTAATTAATTTCAATTCCAGAATTGTCTCCCCTGTCTTTCATGATTATAATTTATCATTAAGATAATAGTTCGTTTGTTTGTTTGTTTGTTTGTTTGTTTGTTTTATTCAGGACTACGAGTATAATTTTAATTAATCAAAATTTCCTGGTGTATTCTATTAAATATGTTAGCTTTCACTTTACTATTTGTTATTCATACAACAGACGTCCCTAGGTATTTTTCCATAGTCATTCTAACATTCAAGATGCTTGCTATGTAGTTGCTCGTATTATTTCACTGATTTGTCAGGTGAAAAATGTTTTAAAAGAGTCCCATTGAGATGAAAAGATTATTTTATTTCCTCCTGAAACTCAATGAGTTTAAAACAAAAAAACTTACGATATTTTCTGATGTCTTTCCAACATTTTTCTCATATTTATGACGTTTTTACTAAAATTGACAATAAAGGTTTGCTGTTCATCTATAATTCAAACTAACTGAGAATCTATCAGAATTCCTAATGAATTTCTATTAGGTTCATTAAGACAGTTGACGTCTCATAATTACAAACCTTTCTTCGTATTTTAGCCAAAAAGATGTCAGTTTTTCTCTAAAACTTAACTGCAGTTAAAGGAAAGTCTTATGAGAATTACCATTCATTATTGCCAGGAATGTGACTCAACCAAATCTGAAGACATGGTCTTTGGCAACCCGACAATGCTAATAATAACAACAATACTAAATTTCAACAGCTCAGACAATAAAATCTTAAACATTTTGCTATCTGTACTTTAGGGGAAATAAAAATTATTCGTAGTTTTATGCCCCTTGATAATTATGAATTTCTTGGTTAGTTCCAAAATGAAATTTTGTATTGTTTGTTGCCATAAGTAAGTCAAATGTTAAGAAATTACACGATTCCCAGAATACTGCATTCCTTGTTATATTCTATATTGGTAATCATGTGAATGCTAATGATCGTTAAAAATTGTTAAGGACATTTATACAAAACCATCTTTTATAATATATCCATAAGGGAATATCGTTAAAAATTGTCTTGATGTTATAAAAGGAGATAAAACTCGTCTTCGTATTATTGGTATGTGTTATGTATAATTTACTTCACTTAAAGACATACCAATACTCATGACAGACTTTAAAATTGTAAATATCAGGTTAAGGCTCCTGCCTAAATATATCAGAATAATTATGTTGATCTTTATAATTATCTCACCAAATTTCTGTCACTCAATTAGTTTTCTCCTTTGCTTCAAATAATGGTTTCTACTTTTGGCACAAGGCCAGCAATTACCCAGTGCATTACTGGTACTTTATTTTATCGACCTCGTAAGGATGAAAGCAAAGTTAACCTCGGCGGGATTTGAACTCAGATCATAAACGGGCGTAACTCTATGCTGGAAATCATGGCGTCCGACCCTCTACCGATACTGCCAATTCAAATAATAGTTTCTGATTTTAGGGGGGCAAGAGAAAATCGATTAGATCAACCCCAATGCATTACTGGTATTTTGTTATCGACACCGTAAGAATGAAAGGCAAAGCTAACTTCGCATTATCTCATATGGTCTCACATTATCTCATATAGTTTCAGTGGATTGGCAGTATCGGTAGAGGGTCGGACGCCATGCTTTCCAGCATAGTTATGTCCCTTTACGATCTGAGTTCAAATCCCGCCGAGGTTGACTTTGCCTTTCATCCTTACGGGGTCGATAAAATAAAGTACCAGTAATGCACTGGGTAATTGCTGGCCTTGTGCCTAAAGTAGAAACAATTATCTCATATAGTTTCACATATCTCATATAGTCTCGCATTATCCCATATAGTCTCGCATTATCTCATATAGTCTCGCATTATCCCATATAGTCTCGCATTGGCAGTATCGGTAGAGAGTTGGATGCCATGCTTTCTAGCATAGTTACATCCTTTTACGGTCTGAGTTCAAATCCCGCCGAGGTTAACTTTGCCTTTCATCCTTACGGGGTCGATAAAATAAAGTACCAGTAATACACTGGAATAATTGCTGGCCTTGTACCAAAAGTAGAAACAATTATCTCATATAGCCTCGCATTAACTCATATAGTCTCGCATTATCTCATATAGCCTCGCATTAACTCATATAGTCTCGCATTATCTCATATGGTCTCGCATTATCTCATATAGCCTCGCATTAACTCATATAGTCTCGCATTATCTCATATGGTCTCGCATTATCTCATATAGCCTCGCATTAACTCATATAGTCTCGCATTATCTCATATGGTCTCGCATTATCTCATATAGCCTCGCATTAACTCATATAGTCTCGCATTATCTCATATGGCCTCGCATTATCTCATATAGCCTCGCATTAACTCATATAGTCTCGCATTAACTCATATAGTCTCGCATTATCTCATATAGCCTCGCATTAACTCATATAGTCTCGCATTAACTCATATAGTCTCGCATTATCTCATATAGCCTCGCATTAACTCATATAGTCTCGCATTATCTCATATGGTCTTGCATTATCTCATATCGTCTCGCATTATCCCACATAGTCCCGCATTATCTCATATAGTCTTGGCTGAAACTTGTAATTTAACAATAATCTGGTGGCTAAAATATGACTTAATTGTGATCTTTTTTCAGCCTATAAATCTTTTTTCAGCCTATAAATCTTTTTTCAGCCTATAAATCTTTTTTCAGCCATATCCATATAAATAACGACAAATTAAAATCCTTACAATGAAATATCATCCCGCTGATGATGTTTAGAATGAGATGAAGCTTGCATGTAATATTCCACTTATCCAACCTTTATTGTAATTCTGAGAGGGTTTGTGTATTGCCAAACATAAACTATAAAATAGAATGGATGCTGGGTACCAGAAGCCATTAGCTAAATGAAATAAGACACTACTTCCTGTAGTATATGTATATGTGTGTGTGTGTGTGTGTGTGTGTGTGTGTGTGTGTGTGTGTGGCGATGGAAAGAGAGGGGGAGAGAGAGAATGTGTGTGTGAGAGAGAGAAAGAGGGAGTATGTGAGTGTGAGAGAGAGAAAGAGGGAGTATGTGAGTGTGAGAGAGAGAGTGTGTGAGTGAGAGAGAGAGAGTAGGAGAAAGAGATAGAGTGTGTGTGTTTGAGAGAGAGAGTGTGTGAGTGTGAGAGGGAGAGTTTGTGAGTGTGAGAGAGAGAGAGTGGGGGGGAGAAAGAGATAGTGTGTGTGTGTTTGAGAGAGAGAAAGAGAGAGATATAGCGAGATAGAAAAAGAGAATGTGTGTGTGTATGTGTGCGTGAAAAAGAAATAGAAAGAGTGTGTGCGTGTGCGTGTATGTGTGTGTGTCTGTATGTATGCATGCGTGTATGAGTACGTATGTATGTATGTGTGTATGTGTGTATATCTGTGTGTTTATGTGTGTATGAGTGTGTGTATGTCTATATATATGTGTGTGTGTATGTATGTCTGTGTGTGTATACACATGGATATGGCTGAAAAATATATATATATATATATATATATATATGTATGTGTGTCTATGTATATATATATATATATATATATTATATATATATATATATATGTATGTGTGTCTATGTATATATGTATATATATTATATATATATATATATGTATGTGTGTCTATGTATATATGTATATATATTATATATATATATATATGTATGTGTGTCTATGTATATATGTATATATATTATATATATATATATATGTATGTGTGTCTATGTATATATGTATATATATTATATATATATATATATGTATGTGTGTCTATGTATATATGTATATATATTATATATATAGATATATATATAAATGTATGTATATGTCAACCTGACCGAGGTCATATTTTCCTCTTCATGTCATGTTATTACACAATAACATGACAAACCATTTCTCCAATAATTACTGACCCCTGCTATTCCTCATTAGATCTTACCTGATGTTTTAATAGTTGAGTGTTTTAGTTGTTTGTCGAGCAAATTGTCTTTCATAGGATAATAGCCTTGCATCCTTCAATCATAAGTCGCCTACTGTGATAGTGGTGGTAATAGAAGGGCTGGATAGATGGGGACCCTTTTTTTTTCGGAGGCTCCTCAACCCCACCAAAACACTCCATCCCGCACACACACACACACACACACACACACACACACACACACACACACACACACACCACTCCCTGTTGTATAATTTTTTGTTCTTCTGTCCTTCACTCATGAGTCAATAAGTCAGCTACTGTGGTAGTAGTAGTAGTAGCAGCAGTAATAATAGGGACGAACGAATATATGGGGACCCTATTTTTTTTTCGTAGGTTCCCCAAAACCCAACCCCACACCCCATACCCCACACCACACCCCACACCCCTGTTGTTTGATTTTTTTTTCTCTTTACCTTCAACGATCACAATTCTTTACGAAGCAAACAAGTAACTCAACCTTCGAAAAATATTTCATCATTTTTCTCTTCCTTCTTTTTATTTTTCTTTCCTTTATTATTATTATTATTATTATTATTTTGCTACACCCAAGAAAATGACGTCTATTTTTGTATCTAAACAGGAAAGATCAAAAAATAAAAAGGTTTGATACAGTGGAAACTGCTGAAACGAAACTGTTATTAATCGAAAGATTCTTATCGTGTAAAACTGGTGTTAAGATAGAAATTTTTGACAAAACATTTGTTAAGAGGGAACATTTATCAGTGGAATCAATCTATGCTGGATCTTGGTATTTACTTTCATATATTATCGATTTAAGAGTCAAGATCAACAAAATAAATGCTACTCCTTTGATTGAAAAATTTTTTGTAGGAGAAAGAAATAATAGAAAAGTAGAATTTATTGTAGGATCTGTTGAAGTAACTATAAAGAATAAAGACATGTATTGATTTATAATGGAAGGACGAACATATTTCATTGGAAATATGTTAGAGAGAATATAGTTGGTGTGTGGTTTGTGTGTGTGTAGTGTGTTATTTCATTGGAAATATATGTTAGAGGGAATGTAGTTTGTGTGATGTGGTGTGTGTGTTTGTGTGTGTGTGCCAGTATGGTGTGTGAGTTGGTATGTTAGTGTGTTATTTCATTGGAGATATATGTTAGAGAGAATATAGTTTGTGTGTGTGAGTGTGTGTGTGTGTGTGTGGTGTGTTATTTCATTGGAAATATATGTTAGAGAGAATGTAGTTTGTGTGTGTGTGCCAGTATGGTGTGTGAGTTGGTATGTTAGTGTGTTATTTCATTGGAGATATATGTTAGAGAGAATATAGTTTGTGTGAATGTGTGTGAGTGTGTGTGGTGTGTGTTATTTCATTGGAAATATATGTTAGAGAGAGAGAATAGTTGGCGTGTGAGCTGTGTGTGTGTGAGGTGTGTGTGTCAGTGTGTAGTGTAGTGTGGTGTGTGTGTGGTGTGTGTGAGTGTATGAGTGTATGTGTGTGTGTTAGTGTGTGGTATATATATATATATGTGTGTTTATCTATATATGAGTGTGTGTTGTATATTGACTTTACCTTTCATCCTGCAAGCTCAATATAATTGTTTCTACTTTTGGGCACAAGGCCAGCAATTACCCAGTGCATTACTGGTACTTTATTTTATCGACCCCGTAAGGGTGAAAGGCAAAGTTAACCTCGGCGGGATTTGAATTCAGATCATAAAGGGGCGTAACTCTATGCTGCAAAGCATGGCGTCCGACCCTCTACCGATACTGCCAATCCACCGCCTGCTCAATATAATTGTTTCTACTTTAGGGAGAAGGCCAGCAATTACCCAGTACATTACTGGTACTTTATTTTATCGACCCCTTAAGGATGAAAGGCAATATAATGAAAAGTAAACATGTTATTCTTTTATGAATGTCAAGGATCCAAAGGAAGAATTATTAACACCAGTTTTTGTTGTATTTAACAAATGAAATACAATACCTTCGGTATCTGTCTTTCATTCTATGGTAGGAGACTTTCTAGATAAAATGGTATTTTGGGGGTTTAATCAGAGGGGGAGGAGAGATCAGTGACTTAGAACAGTGATCTGGACAAACTTCTAATCTATTGGAAAGGAAGACCCGGTCAAAAAGCTTCCAACACATGGAATTCTCCTAAATACATACAAGGACTATTTAAAGCAGAGCAATGTATTTATTTTTTTCTCTAGAGACGGCGAATTATCAGAGTCGTTAGAACGTCGGATAGAATGCTTTGCAGTATTTGTTTCCGCTATCTGCTCTCTGAGTTCAAATCCAACCAAGGTCAAATTTGCTTTTCGTCCTTTCGAGGTCCATAAAATATGTACCAGTCAAGTACTTGGGTCAATTCTTCCTTTATATCTCGTTCTCATTCACTCTCTCTCACTTTCTATCTTTCTCTGGAAGAAATCTGCTGAAGTCAGGTCTGGAGAGGGACAGGCTCCGCTAGGCTTAAAATGCCCAAGAAATGTCAATACGGCACCCCTACCACTCTATCAGCAGTTACGGGACCATACATAGTCAAAAGGCTAAAGTGTTGAGCTCGCAATCATAATGTCGTAGGTTCGAATTTAAGGCCGGGCGGCGTCTTATGTCCTTGTCGAAGACGCTTTATTTCACGTTGTTCCAGACCAACCAGATGAAAAGAACAAAATTAGTGTCACCAACAGCTGGATTTGAATCCAAAGAGGAAGTGCTTCCTGACAAGACTGAGAGAGAGAGAAAGAGAGACCCTTATCATCAAAACAGACCCAGTGTAACCTCGTCCAAAGGTGAGACAAACTTACATAGGTGTGAGTTGTAAGAACAACATCAACAGCAACAACAATATAAAACAATGAATTAATACATATTCTACACAAATAGATAAACCAAAGCAATATATAATTAAGTTCTCACTCGAGAAACACAAGTGCCAAAATCAGATAAAATAATTATTGAAAAAGACAAAAGATAACTTTCATCTCGTTCAAGACAAAATCAATATTGTTTGTAAATAGTATTGATATCTTCTCCTAGCTTGGTTCACCTAAAAGTGGATTATTTAGATTATCTAATACAATATCTCATTATTTTGTGTGGATTAACAGTATCGGTAGAACGTCGGTCACCCTGTTTTGTAACATAATAGAGTTACGGCCCTTTATGATCTGAGTTCAAATCCCGCCGAGGTTAACTTTGCCTTTAATCACTACGGGGTCGATAAAATAAAATACCAGTAATGCACTGGGTTCGATTTAATCGACTTTCCCCTCCTACCAAATCGCTGGTCTTGTTCCTATATAAGAAACCATTATTTTGTGCGGATTAACAGTATCGGTAGAGCGTCGGAGACCCTGCTTTGCAGCATTGAGTTACAGCCCTTTACGTTCTGAGTTTAAATCTCGCCGAGGTTAGCTTTACCTTTCATCCTTACGTGGTCGATAAAATAAAGTACCAGTAATGTACTAGGGTCGATTTAATCGCTGGCCTTGAGTCTAAAGTAGAAACAATTATTTTCTGTTTAAATCTTTCTTTCAAAATCAAATTTCTCCTTCATTTTACCAGAATTGATCAAATAACTTCCATTAGTCTCCTGGAGTCGAGTTGATTCCCTATACTCCAGATCTACAGATGTTGGCTTGCTCCAGACTAAATAATCTAGTGGATATTATGCGAGATAGTTCAGTTCATAGAGTGTTTATTTCATAGTTAGTTTAAATCATCGTTTTGTCTCCTTAGGCAAGAAATTTGACTCCACGATGTGGACACAGCCTCAGTTTTTGGTAAATTACTGACAGTGTGATGTGCCTTCGACATTTTTAGACGACATTCGTATATATATATGTTTACATATATATATTGATATGTGTGTGTGATGGAGAGAGAGAGAGAGACAGACAGAGAGAGAGAGAGAATGTGTGTGTGTGTGTGTGTGTGTGTGTGTGTGTGTGTGTGTGTGTGTGTGTGTGTGAGTGAGAGAGTGAGAGAGTGAGAGAGAGAGAGAGAGAGAGACAGACACAGAGAGAGTGTGTGTGAGAGAGAGAGAGAGACAGACAGACAGAGTGAGACAGAGAGAGTGTGTGTGTGTGAGAGAGAGAGAGAGAGAGACAGAGAGAGAGTGTGTGTATGAGAGAGAGAGTGTGTGTATGAGAGAGAGAGAGAGAGAGAGAGAGACAGACAGACAGACAGACAGAGAGAGAGTGTGAGTGAGAGAGACAGACCGAGAGAGAGAGTATTTACACACGTTACACATATATATTTACACACACATATATATTTACACACACACGTATCTACATATATTCATGTAAACTTTTCAGCCGACCCTCATAGTTGCTTTTCCTTTACATCCTGGAAATATTTGACACCATTAACAGGGAGATGTTATGGAAAATTCACCTGTTGTCGGGTGTTTTTTACCTGAAGACATTAGGCAACAGAAATTAATATTACTATTTCTCACTTTATTTTACCATTCCAAGTAGAAAATGAAGTAAAAAAAGGAGATATTTATGCACTTATTTTATTCGTAATATACTATTTCGCAGCTTACAAATATAGCTCAGCTGTTCTTTGTATGAAATATCGAACTTCGGGCAAAATATTCAACGAAGACTTTTATCTTCAACAAAAATATTAATCGCCCTAAAACCAATCAAACGGATCGTTCCTTTTTCTTTACTGGATGTTGTTATATTTTAAAACACGGTTTTTACTTATCTCATTACACACAGTGTGGGCTAGAAATATATAAATATATTCTGTAGTAGAGTATGTGTAGAAGGAAGGAGGGTACTCCGTCGGTTACAACGACGAGTGTTCCAGTTGTTCCGATCAACGGAACAACCCAGCCTGTTCGTTAAATTAACGTGCAAGTAGCTGAGCATTCCACAGACACGCGTACCCTTAACGTAGCTCTCAGGGAGATTCAGCGTGACACAGACTGTGACAAGGCTGAAGGTTGATCCTTCGAATTACAGGTCAGGTACAACTCATTTTTGCCAGCTGAGCTGACTGGACCAATGTGAAATAAAGTGTCTTGTTCAAGGACACAACCCGCCGCCGGTAATTGTGAGCACGATACCCTAACCGCAAAGCCAGGCACCTTCACTAGTAGAGTATGTAGTATTAAAACAACACTTTTAACGGACAAGTAATATATTTACTGAACTAGCTGTCAAGAATGCATTACTTATGCAAATTGGATTATCTCATTTTGTTAAGCCATTAGTGATTGTGAGTTTATAAATAATGTTTCTACGAACAGATAAAGAGTATACTGTGTTAAATATGGCCACTGATGAAATTCTAACACCGGATTGAAGCTAAGCCGACTAAAACCTTTTCGGATTTCTACAAAGGTGTTTTACAACTATATAAACATGTACGTATGTGTGTGTGTGGAATGTATGCGTGTGCATGTAAGTATCTATGTGTATGTGTATATGTATGTGTGTATGTATGTATGTGTGCGTATGTATGTGTGTGCGTATGTATGTGTGCGTATACATGTAAATTTGTATGTATCTATGGTCCCGTAACTCCTGAGAGAGACGTAGGAGCGCCGATTTGACATACAGTGTTTCTAGGACATTTAAAAAAAAACGTGGTGAACCCCCTCTCTTCTCAGGTCAGATTTTTTTTACAGAGAAGGTAAGAGAGGGAGAGAATTAAAGTGAGATATATATATATAGAGAGAGAGGGGGGAGAAAGAATCGACCTCAGTACTAGACTGGTACTTTTTTTATCGACCTAGAATGGATGAAAAGCAAACTTAACCTCGGCAGGATTTTAACAGAGAGCTCAAACAAATACCGCAAATCATTCTATCTGACGTTCTAACGACTCTGCTAATTCGCCGAAGTTAACTTTGCTGTTCATTCTTACGGTGTCATTAAAGTACCAATAAATTACCAGTAACGAACTGGGGTAGATTTAATCGAATTTCTACTCCACCCACACCAAATAATCGGTTATTTTGTGCCTAAATCAGAAACCCTTATTTCAGTAGGATGTCGATCTTCTCGATTTTCTTGATGTTCGACGCCATGACAGTGATGTCGTCTGCGTATCGCAGTACAGCCCTATCCCATACCAAATAGATTAGAGTTTCACTGAAGCCAGGTTTACTATCGACTCTCTTTTTACAGTGTATCGAATTAGATGGAGAGTGTTTGGAATAAGATTTGCCTGAATCTCAGAAGTCTGCGTGCTACTGACAACACTACCAACATAATAATGAAATACTTTGTCTAATAAAACAGTCGTGAAATGAATTTTTAATTTTAATTTCATTCGTATCTTTTGATGCGACAGAATCTGTATAGGCGCTACTTAGTTGCGTCCCTTTAGTTCTCTGTCTCTATATATACAATTGATGTTAAATTTTATCCTTTCGCAGACGATAAAATAAAGATCATTCAAGCAAATATTTTATACCTTATCCTCGAAAGTTGAGACGTTTTGCTTATCTTAGAAATTAGTATTATTCTTGTATTTTAATATTTTAATTTAAGTGTCAAATATAGGAGATATTAAGGGCCGAAGATAGTCGAAATAGGGGACGGAGATAGCAGAAATAAAAAAAAAGGGAGCACATAATTACGTCCCTTTACATTCTCGGTTTAACTCCGCCGAATACATCTCCGCTTTTTATTATTTTGCTGTCATTGAAATAAGTACCAGACTCGTATTGGAATTGGTGTAATTGATTTTATCTCTCTTGCGAGAAATGCAATTCTGTATCTGTTAGAAATCATTCTAATATTTCTAAATACAAATAGAACGTTTAAGCTAATCGGAGTGCTCTCCCTTGAAAAAAGAAAGCAATGATGGTTTGCGTTAGCAAAATTTCTTTTTAAAAAGATCTCCTATTTCGCAAAATAAACTCCTTTCAGTTATTCTAAAGAATGGTGCTAGTGACCAGCTCGTAAATTTACAACGACCCTGTAATAGTTTTTAATTTAGGCGCAAGGCCAAGAATTTGAGGGCGGAGGAAGTCGATTATATCAACCCCAGAGTGTTACTGGTACTCTATGTTATCGCTCATGTAATGAGGATGAAAAGCAAAGCTAACCTCGGTGTTATTTGAACTCTGAATCTAAATGGCCATAACTCTATGCCGTAAAGCATGTTACCCGACGCTCTACTGATACTGACAATCCACCTCTCAAGGACGGGTAAAATTCCCGAGATCCATGGAGAAGTTCTCTCCAGCGGTCTCTGTCCTTCATCATCGCCGTTATATCCCGTGTCTCCCAGAGCCCAGTGTCTGCCCTTAGGGTATGCACTCAGTGGTCCTGTGGGAGCCCCTACACGGACACACTGGAAGAGGGCTACCGCGAATGACGTATTTTGCTGCCCAATCCACCTATAATATAATTGTTTCTACATTTGACACAAGGCCAGCAATTATTCCAGTGCATTACTGGTACTTTATTTTATCGATCCCGTAAGGATGAAAGGCAAAGTTAACCTCGGCGGGATTTGAACTCAGAACGTAAAGGGCCATAACTCTATGCTGTAAAGCATGGTGTCTGACACTCTTCCGATACTGCCAATAATACAATTGTAAAATAAAGTTAACCTCGGCGGGATTTGAACTCAGAACGTAAAGGGCCATAACTCTATGCTGTAAAGCATGGTGTCTGACGCTCTTCCGGTACTGACAATAATACAATTGTAAAATAAAGTTAACCTCGGCGGGATTTGAAATCAGAACGTAAAGGGCCATAACTCTATGCTGTAAAGCATGGTGTCTGACGCTCTTCCGATACTGCCAATAATACAATTGTAAAATAAAGTTAACCTCGGCGGGATTTGAAATCAGAACGTAAAGGGCCATAACTCTATGCTGTAAAGCATGGTGTCTGACGCTCTTCCGATACTGCCAATAATACAATTGTAAAATAAAGTTAACCTCGGCGGGATTTGAAATCAGAACGTAAAGGGCCATAACTCTATGCTGTAAAGCATGGTGTCTGACGCTCTTCCGATACTGCCAATAATACAATTGTAAAATAAAGTTAACCTCGGCGGGATTTGAACTCAGAACGTAAAGGGCCATAACTCTATGCTGTAAAGCATGGTGTCTGACGCTCTTCCGGTACTGACAATAATACAATTGTAAAATAAAGTTAACCTCGGCGGGATTTGAAATCAGAACGTAAAGGGCCATAACTCTATGCTGTAAAGCATGGTGTCTGACGCTCTTCCGATACTGCCAATAATACAATTGTAAAATAAAGTTAACCTCGGCGGGATTTGAACTCAGAACGTAAAAGGCCATAACTCTATGCTGTAAAGCATGGTGTCTGACACTCTTCCGATACTGCCAATAATACAATTGTAAAATAAAGTTAACCTCGGCGGGATTTGAACTCAGAACGTAAAGGGCCATAACTCTATGCTGTAAAGCATGGTGTCTGACGCTCTTCCGATACTGCCAATAATACAATTGTAAAATAAAGTTAACCTCGGCGGGATTTGAACTCAGAACGTAAAGGGCCATAACTCTATGCTGTAAAGCATGGTGTCTGACGCTCTTCCGGTACTGACAATAATACAATTGTAAAATAAAGTTAACCTCGGCGGGATTTGAAATCAGAACGTAAAGGGCCATAACTCTATGCTGTAAAGCATGGTGTCTGACGCTCTTCCGGTACTGACAATAATACAATTGTAAAATAAAGTTAACCTCGGCGGGATTTGAAATCAGAACGTAAAGGGCCATAACTCTATGCTGTAAAGCATGGTGTCTGACGCTCTTCCGATACTGCCAATAATACAATTGTAAAATAAAGTTAACCTCGGCGGGATTTGAACTCAGAACGTAAAGGGCCATAACTCTATGCTGTAAAGCATGGTGTCTGACGCTCTTCCGGTACTGACAATAATACAATTGTAAAATAAAGTTAACCTCGGCGGGATTTGAAATCAGAACGTAAAGGGCCATAACTCTATGCTGTAAAGCATGGTGTCTGACGCTCTTCCGATACTGCCAATAATACAATTGTAAAATAAAGTTAACCTCGGCGGGATTTGAACTCAGAACGTAAAGGGCCATAACTCTATGCTGTAAAGCATGGTGTCTGACGCTCTTCCGGTACTGACAATAATACAATTGTAAAATAAAGTTAACCTCGGCGGGATTTGAACTCAGAACGTAAAGGGCCATAACTCTATGCTGTAAAGCATGGTGTCTGACGCTCTTCCGATACTGCCAATAATACAATTGTAAAATAAAGTTAACCTCGGCGGGATTTGAACTCAGAACGTAAAGGGCCATAACTCTATGCTGTAAAGCATGGTGTCTGACGCTCTTCCGGTACTGCCAATAATTGTTTCTACTTTAGGCACAAGGCCAGCAAATATCCAGTGCATTACTGGTACTTTATTTTATCGACCCCCGTAAGGATGAAAGGCAAAGTCAACCTCGGCGGGATTTGAACTCAGATCGTAAAGGGACGTAACTATGCTGGAAAGCATGGCGTCCGACCCTCTACCTATACTGCCAATCCACAATAATACAATTGTAAAATATTTTTTTTAAATGAATATAACCGTATATGTGTTATGAGCTTACATCTACAATTGTTATTGGCATTGTCAGTATCAGTAGAAGGTCGGACGCCATGCTTTCCAGCATAGTTACGTCCCTTTACGGACTGAGTTCAAATCCCGCCAAGGTTAACTTTGCCTTTCATCCTTACGGGGTAGATAAAATAAAGTACCAATAATGCACTGGTTATTTGCTGGCCTTGTGCCAAAAGTAGAAACAAGTTATTTTAAGAAATTCAACTAAGTTATCTCCCTTCAAAAAACAGTAGCCAGGAATTTTGAAAATTATATTTTTATTCAAAAGCAGTGAATTGTCAGAGTCGTTAAAACGTCGGAAAAAAATACTTTGTGGTATTCGTTTCGGCATTCTGCTCTCTGAGTTCAAATCCCACCGAGGTCAAATTTGCATTTCATCCATTCGAGGTCGATAAAAAAAGTACCAGTCAAGTACTGAAGATCGATTCTTCCTCTATATCTCTTTCTCAATCCCACTCTCTCACTTTCTATTCTTCACTAGAAGAAATATGCCGTATTCAGACCTGGAGAAGAGTTGGGCTCAGCCAGGTTTTTAAAAGGTACCCTGGGTACCCTGTATATCAATACGGCGCCCCTACGACTCCGTTAGGAGTTACGGAACCATGCATGCTTTTGTTCTAAAATAATAATTTTAAGAGAATAAACGGTGTAGGGTAGATGTTCCTCCAAACCTTTCCTCGCAGAAAATGTTTGTTGATAGTATTACTTCCTTTCAAGACTTATTTCTCTGTTTATATAGTCAGTTATGGTTAAACACAAAACGGTGTTGTCGTGTATTGCCATGTACGGTGTTATTTGGAGAAAGTGACCCGTGATTGAATTATCCTGGCGTATTGATTTCTGCGTTCGAACAAGGTTTTCTTTTTCTTTTATGGTATTGACTTACAATACACCGGGGGGGGGGGGGGGGGTTATTAATTCACCGGTTACTTTGACCGGTCAACACCGCACGTGCTAATACATGCAACGTCACAGGTTTGGTGCTTTTCGTCGTAACACTGTTTACAAGACTACACGTGCTCGATATAATAATGTCGAAAATGGATATTAGCAGTCGTCTACTAAAATACGATGTAAGTAAACCGTTTTATTGTTATTGTTGAAATGGAAGAGTAATATAGAACCTTTATGTGTACAAATAATCTTAATGTATCTTTCTCAATATGTGTTATATCTTCAAACCTACACACCTGTTTTTTAACAAAATACCTATATATACCGTATTTTCACCTCTAATACTTGTAATTATATATTGTTCATTAGTTACACAAGTCATTTGCTAAATATTTTCGCGTCTCTATACTTTATTTTATTTATTTTTTTGTATATACACAATGTTTATGAAAGCTTTATATATATCTATATGTGTGTGTTTTTATTCACAGTTGGGCACTACAACGCTATTAGCTGTCAGTCGTGAAAGCAGGCGAAGGTGACGTCATTCGTCGTCGTTTATTTCCGTATTACTACCACGCGTAAGTGGAGTTTTCACGCGTTTTTTTATTTTTTTTATTAAAGCATATCGATGTAAGTGGAGTTACTTAAATGAAAATATAGGTGGCCCTTAAAAGGGCCAAATTAGAAAACAAGTCATGGTTATCAAATAAATTGGATTTAATCATTTATATTTTCATAGTCATGGTTATCAATGTAGAAAACAAGTCATTTTCACCAACAGTAGAGTTAACTTAAATGAAAATATAGGTGGCCCTTAAAAGGGCCAAATTGTTAATGGAATTAACCATCGCTACCGCTACTACAGCAGATACCATCAATCTCCATGGGGACTGTCTCTTGTCTCCATGATGCTTTTGAATAAGGTTGGTGAAAAAAATTTGATAACCATAAATTTGTTTTCTAATTTGGCTCTTTTAAGGGCCACCTATATTTTCATTTAAGTTAACTCCACTGTTGGTGAAAATGCCTTGTTTTCTACATTGATAACCATGACTATGAAAATATAAATGATTAAATCCAATTTATTTGAAAACCATGACTTGTTTTCTAATTTAGCCCTTATAAGGGCCACCTATATTTTCATTTAAGTAACTCCACTTACATCGATATGCTTTAATAAAAAAAAAAATATTAAAAAAATGCGTGATATTTTCATTTAAGTAATTCCACTTACATCTATATGCTTTAATAAAAAATAATATAAACTCCACTTACGCGTGGTAGTAATACGGAAATAAACGATGTTTTGCTTTCATCGGCTGCTTTCGACTGACAGCTAATAGTGCTGTAGTGCCCACAGTTGTATAAATGACATTACAAATTGTTTATAATTTTTACAGAGTGAAAATATAAACACATATAATTGTTTCTACTATTGGCACAAGGCCAGCAATTACCCAGTACATTACCGTTACTTTATCTTATCGACCCCGTAAGGATGAAAGGCAAAGTTAATATAAACACATATAATAAATACAATTAATTATTGCTAGGAGTTTTTCACACATTATATATATAATAATAATAATTGTTTCTACTTTTGGCACAAGGCCAGCAATTAACCAGTGCATTACTGGTACTTTATTTTATCGACCCCGTAAGGATGAAAGGCAAAATTAACCTCGGCGGGATTTGAACTCAGAATGGCAAGGGCCGTAACTCTATGCGTCAAAGCTTGGCGTCCGACCCTCTACCGATACTGCCAATACACCTATATATATAATAATAATAATGAAATTACTGGGTACAGTGCTCAGGTGCACTACAACTCGTCAAAGGTGCATGTATAGTACATAGAATAATATACAAATGGCAGGAGAGTGAATAGTGTGAGTCATGATATACATGTGTGCGTGTGTATGGAGGGGGAATATTAGGTGTAGTGTTGGCGAATCTCAGGAAACATGGAGGTTTTAAAGGATGCAGTGTCTCGGCAGCAAACAACTGATGCAGGTTGTTTGTTCCATGCTTCAGCAACTCTGAGCGTGAAAAATGTTTCTGAAAGTCATGGGAACTGTGCTGTTTTCTGATTTTGTAGGCATGTGTTAGACATATGGAAATCAAAAAGGTACTCAGGGTTGTTGTTGGCAAGATGGTTAATAATATATATATTTATATATATATATATAAATATAGAAGATCCCGTTAAGGGTGAAAGCAGCGATTCTTTGCTTAAACTTGAATCTGTTATTTTAATAAATATTTGCTCTACGGTTCTTATATATTTGATATATACTTATCCTTATCGAGCCCTCTTTGGATTTTAGTCTTCAAATTTATTATTATTACTATATATATATATATTAGGCTTCTACATAAACTGGAAATATTCTCCGAATTTGTAGAAAACTTATAATGAAACAATTGTTTGGAAAGAGAGATGTATTTTAACTTTAATTATATCTCATAAAATAATACAACTGGCTTTTCCACATAATACATATTGTTAGCACCCCAAACACTTAAATTGGGTTTATATTAAAATATAACCTAATGTTTGTTGAGTGAGATGGTTACCAGTCAGAGATTAGCTTTAAACTATCTCTGTTATTGTATTTATATATATATATATATATATATTCTGTTTTGTAGTTCACCACTGGATATAACTGGTCATTCCGTTTAGTTGACCATGATGTAATAGTAGGAAAAGTACTCTGTTGTTTTAATCAAATTAATATATACGTATATATATAGGAAAATGTTAAACATTTTCCTATTACCCACTCTACTACCCTAAGTATTGGGTACTCTGGTGCATTATGGTCCATCTGGTTCCTTACACTTCCTTCCTTATATATATATATATATGTTTGTGTGTATATACAAGCAAACTTCAACACACTCATATATATATATATATATATAAATTAATAAAAACAAAGAACACAAATTCATTATATTAAAAAATTCATCATTTTAAAACCAACAAAGATTTAAGGTCTGTTTGGGGACAGGTTTTGAATTGACCAATAGAAAAGTAGTAAGAGGTCAAGTTGATAGAATAGTAGCAGTAGTAGAAATTTAATTTAGGGGTAGAGGAATGCAGACTTTGTTTTGAATGAAAAGAATACTTTGAATGAAAAGAATACTTTGGAGATGAAAAGAGGTCAAGCCGGTGAAAGGTACACGAAAATTTGATGTTATTAAAGAATAATGCTAATGTTAAAACCGAAGGAGAATAACATTTTAGGGTAAAGGTGTTAGTGAGAAATACCAATCTTATTTAAAACACAAGGAATTTAGATCTATAACAAGAAATTAAATTGATTGATAGGTATACTTATAGGGATAAATTTATATTAATTCATATGGATGTGATCAATAAGAATTAGATGTTATTAAAGAATGTTAAAAACGAAGGAAAATAAAATGTTTGGATAAATGTATTAGTGAGAAATACCAATCTTATATAGACTACAAGGAATCTAGATTCATAACAGGAAATTAAAATAGTTTATATGTATACTTTTAGGTATTAATTTTAGGAAAAGAGAGCTGTAAGAGGGAAATAAAATTATGAAGTTCTCTGTAGTAAAGTACTAATTATAGGTTAACTAAATTAAAAAAACTAATTATAATAATATGTAAAATATAAATATAAGGTGTATATTAATTAGGTTTATAATATTTGAAAGTTCTTCTAATTCTATGATTGCAAGATATAATTAATTCTTGTCGCTTATTTAATAGGATATCCTTAGATTTCATTATTTCAAAAAGTTCCTGGGAGCATAGTCTACACTCATATCTGTTATTTTGATAAGGGGTGGCCCTTTTGAGCACACTCCAGGTCAGGTTGTAATCGATATTCTTGTTTCTATAATTATTAATTGTTTCAGCCATTGTATCTTGACTCTGTTTTCCTGTGATTTTCATCGAAAAATTGTTGAATGCATCTTCTCTTTTCATGATATTTGGATTACATTAAGTTCTTCATACGGATTGGACACTACCGTATATTTTGGTAGATGTATCTATATATATATATATATATATATATATATATACATGCATGCATTGTCCTGCAGCTACTGAGGGAGTCGTAAAGGGGGGGGGGGGGTATATTGACATACGGAGTTTCTGGGGCATTTTTAAACCACACACACTACAGGTATCGATATTTTGCAGGAATCCAAGTTCCAGAGAAAAACTAGAGGATGAGAGAATGGTAGTAAGAAAGAGAACCCAAGCCGACCCAAGTACAAGACTGGTACTTTTATTATCGACCGCGAATGGATGAAAAGCAAAGTTAATCACGGTCGGATTTGAACTTGTTAGCGGTCGCTAGAACCTTCGGTTAGTCTCGCTTTGGGATTCAGTCGGACAATTTTGATGGCGGAAGGCGTATCTGAAGACTCTGCCACGCATAATCCCCTAAGAGGGGGGGGGGCTTTAAAAGGGAAATAACTCTATTAAATATATTTATATATATAGGGGAACCTTGGTTCACGAATTTAATTCGTTCCTGATGGCAAGGCCGTTCGTAAGCCGAAACTATTTTTCCCATACGAAATGTTGAAAGAGAAATTCAATGAGAGAGAGAGAGAGAGAGACTGGGACACATTTCCAGCTGAGTAAACTGGAACAACGTGAAATGAAGTGTTTTGCTCAAGAACACAACACAACCCAGTACAGGTATCGAACCCACGACATTATGATCGTAAATTTAACACTTTTACCACTAGGCCATGCACCTCTTCTTCCCCCCCCCCCCTTCCACATATATATATATATATATGTGTATGTATATAAAAGGTAAGCAGAAATAACAACACAATCGGTACAGTATATGGAAGGGATATAATAGGTTTACGCTTGATATAGCAGTAAGAGGGTCTTAACGTTTCGGACGCTAGTCCTTCATCAGAAGAATGAATGAGAGATAAGATAGATTGAGGGGACGGGCGAGTTGGAATTGGAAAAAATGTCTTTAGATAAAAACAACAGATCCATTCATATTGACATCTCTTGTCATGACAAAAAGCACCGTCCACACTGTAGAGTGGTCGTGTAGGTGTCACTACAAAAAGCACCCAATGTGATGTGATATATATATATATGTGTGTGTGTTTGAGGTTGGTATTAGGAAGGACATCCAGCTGTTGAAACCAAGCTAGAATCTGTTTTGTATGAGCAAGACATAGTCACCTGACCTAGCATTGCTTACAACAGAACAACTCGTCTAACCCATGCTAGCGTGGAAAAATAGACGTAAAACGGTGATGATAATCATCATCATCATCACCGTTTAACATCCATCTTCCACACTAGCATGGGTTTGGACGGGAATTGTCCCACTTGAGGCAAGATTGGTTGTCTTACTCGTATAGGACTGTCTGGCGGGTTTTCTACGGCTGGATGCCCTTCCTAACACCAACCACGTTTTCAGTGTGGACTGGGAGGTTTTTACCGTGTTACCTACACGGCCACATTACAGCGTGGACTGTGTTTTTTTGTCGTGACACCTACACGACCTCATTCTTTGGGGACTGGATGTTGTGGTACCAACATAGCTTTACATCGAAAGGGGTGGTGTAGATGGGGTAGGGGTAGTGGGACGGGGATGCATTTTGGTTAAGAGGTGCCTACTGACTGTAGGTTTCGCTTTGTACTTAGGCAAAGCGGGTCTTCTGTATTGCTGCGTAGCGCCAAAGATCTCGGTCCAGTGACATTGTCTTGGAGAGGTGTAAGTGTGTGAGGTCGGAATTTATCAAGACGTCCCAGGTTTTTCTTAGCTACCGTCTATTTTGATCGCCCTGCACTTTTTTATACAGCTGTCGTCTTTCATGCGCATCTCGTGACCATACCAACGTAGTCTTCTCTCGAGTAAACAGCATCTGATCCCTCTTATTCCTAATTTCTCACTTAGTTCATTTATGCCTTGCCGTTCACGTATATTACTATTACACATCCAACGGAGCATGCAAGCTTTGTTCCTCTCCAGTCTCGTAGATCCTCTGCACACAATGCCCATGTCTCACTGCCATGTAACATTGTTGTTCGTATGCAGGCATCATACAGCCTGCTTTCATTTTTAAAGAGAAACCTTTAGCGACCAATAGTGGTATAAGCTCTCTGAACTTTTTCCATCCCGTTCTGACTACTCATTTTGTCACCCAGGTAACGGAAGGTGTCCACTATTTCTATAGAACCATCTGGGCAATGGAATGAGCTAGTATTCTGTGGGCACTTGCTGCTACTTATTGCACCTGAGCACCGGCCACATATAAAATCTATATTCTTAGTTAGCTTACCTGTGATCCCTCTACATCTTTTATGCACCCATAGATATATATCTAAGTCTAAAGTTTGTCTCAAGCCTGGAGGCTCATCAGGTTCCCATGGCGTTAAGTGAATGAAACTACAATACTCCCTCCAGGACAAGACGCCAGTCTATCGCAGGGTAAACTCCCAGCTATTGCTGATACTCATTTTCAGTTGAATATAATGAGAGAGAGAGAAAGCTGTCACGCAGGGAGGTAATTCAAGAATGAAAGGCGAATCAGTTACTTCCCTGCAAAATAGTTATTTCCCTTTGTACCTAAATCTGACAATATACAAAACATCGTTACCAGCTCTGTTAACTACAGAATGTAATCATATGATTTTACATATAATAAACCTAATCATTAAGATCTTTATTGATTATACACAGTTACCACCGTTTCACAGCTGGGTGGCTCAGGATCCATGTAACGTCGAGGTTCTCAAAGTGGGTGCTGTCGCCCCTCAGAGGTCGTTGAGAAAGTCCAGGGGTGCACTGGGGCCTAAGGTGGTGGTAGAGATGATATAATATAATAGTATGTTAAATATCAAATGATACATATTATATATAAATAGTAAAATTAAAATATATATTTCTTTATACATAGTATATATTATATGATTTGATTTTGTAGATTTACTTACTAGATCTACAAAACCAAATTGTAAAATTATAATATTATAAAAATTAAATTAAATTG
>OZ024758.1:22083480-22105980 GCA_964016885.1 Eledone cirrhosa
TATATATATATATATATATATGTGTGTGTGTCTTTGTGTCAGTATGTGTATATATATATGTATATATGTGTGTCTTTGTGTCAGTATGCGTATATATAAATGTATATATGTATATATGTGTGTGTGTCTTTGTGTCAGTATGTGTATATATAAATGTATATATATATATATATATATATATATATGTGTCTGTGTGTGTCTTTGTGTCAGTATGTATATATATATATATGTGTGTGTGTGTGTGTTCTTTTTTAATTAATTCCTTTCTCCCTGACAAGTCAGTCGGCCTAACAAACAAAAACAACAACAGTAGGAGCAACAACAACACCAATATATATATATTTATAAAACCATATTTATTTCATTATAAATATAGTTTCCATTTGTTAATATATCGTATTTTTACTCCAATAATTTGTTGAGTGCTTTATATCAGTTATAAAAATATTTGCTTGTTGTATCCCATCAATTTAAATAGAACTTCTACATATATATATATATATATCCGACGACATGATGCTAAGTGTACGTGTACTATGTCAAAATAAGTGTCAGTGCATTCTAGGTCTGCGAAAGGGAGAGTCAAACGCACTTTAACGAAATGGCAAGCTGTACTGGTCAAAGTGAACTGATAACTGTACTTTTAAATTCTGTGTCTCGCTCAAAGTGCATCCGTTCCAAATACACAGTCGTTGTTATAGTGGTGGTAGTCGTAGTGGTTGTCGTGATGCTAGTTGTGATACTAGTGGTAGTGGTGGTGGTAGTAGTGGTTGTGGCAGCATTAGTAGTAGTAGTAGTAGTAGTAGCAGTGGTGGTGGCTGTAGTAGTAGTATATTTCTCCCATATGGAATCGTCCAAAGTATATTTCTCTTGATATGGAATCGTCCAAAGTATATTTCTCTTAATATGGAATCGTCCAAAACAAACATTTCCAGCACTCTAAATATAACAGGTTTTGTGTGTGTGTGTGTCTGTGTGGTGATGTATATATGTGTTTGTGTGAGTGTAAGGTGGCGTATATGTATGTGTGTATATGCTATTGTATATATGTATATGTATATATATAAATGTGTGTGTGTGTGTGTGTCCTAGTGTTGTGTTGTATTTATCACTTCACATACATCAGTGGTTCCCAACCTTTTCACTGCCAACAATCCCCTTTTATTGAAATGAATTTTCCCATAGGCAATTATTCCCTTCCTAGATTTACATACATACATACATACACACATACACACATACATACATACATACATACATACATACATACATACATACGGTGTCCCAAAAACTGTATACACACTTTGATGGCCTATACAGGTAATATTTATTAGAATGCTGTTGAAGTGTGTATACATTTTGGGGGACACCCTGTATATATATATGTATATATATATATATGTGTGTGTGTGTGTTAAAAAAAGGTACTCAATACATTAGTAGACTATAGGCATCTTTATATATATATATATTTATATATAGTAATGAGTTCTACAGGACTAGAGCTGTTTCATTCTTTGCATCTCATTTTAAGGTCGATAAATAAAGTACAAGTCTAGTACTTAGGTCGGTTCTCTCCTCTTTATCTCCTTTTCTCGTTCTCTTTCTCTTCACCTTTGTCTCTCTCCCCCCTTTCTCTCTCTCTCTCCCCTCTCTCTCTCTCCCCCTCTCTCTCCCCTTTCTCTCTCTCCCCCTCTCTCTCCCCTTTCTCTCTCTCCCCTTTCTCTCTCTCTCTCTCCCCTTTCTCCCTCTCCTTTCCTCTCTTTTTCTCGGTTTCAATTCCTCTCCCCCTCTCTCTCATTCTCATTCTGTTTTAATTTGACGATGGAGTTGCAACATCTGACAAGGGAGGCGACTCTTGTTCCATTTCGTCATGATATTCTTGTAAATGGTAATCTTCACAAAACGGAGGGAGAGGAGTGTTAACATTCGTATGGAAACAACACCGAGAAGCAGCAAGCTCTGCAAATAGGGTGAGGGGTGACATGTATTCTTCCGTGACACATCACTCGGGTCGCTCTTGACTTGTAGAGATGTCACAGCAAATATAGACCTGTGGAGAGAATGTGGAACAACAAGGTGGAATTTCAAAGAAAACTTTCAAAGTTTGAGTTCTTCAACCTTCTCTTAGTCGACAACTAACTTCTGGGATTTGGTTGAGGCAGAAGTATGCAGTGTAGTTATGTGGGGGCGAGAAAGGGCACCAGCCACAGAATAGTCTGAGCCCTTTATAACACAAACTATCTGTCATATATTGAAATATTTCTGTCAAATCAGGGTTCTGTCTGCTACTGGTACCATATAACCCAGTACAACCTGCTTTATGGTCGAGTGGTCGGTGACTAAACCAGCTCGACCCAAAACCCTTCTTTCGTCTGGTCAGGTCAGGTCAGGATTCTGTAAACCAGTACAACCTGCTTTATGGTCGAGTGATCGGTAACTAATCCGGTTCCCTCACCAGTTCCTGGTCAGGTCAGGGTCCTGCTAGTGGTAAGTGATTATAATAACCCTTGTTGTAGTCACAGTCGTGGTAAGTGATTATAATAACCGGAGTCGTACAAGTCATCGTTGTCGCAGTAATAACACTTCCTTCCTCCGTCACCTTCAGCAGAAGAGTTCATTTCATTTGAACTCGTCCAAAGCAAATATTTTCAACACTGTAAAGTGAGAGATGCGTGTATGTATGTATGTGCCTGTCACTGTGTGTGTACGTGTGTCTGCCTGTGTCTCTGTCTACATGTTTGTGTGTCTGTGTGTACGTGTGTGTCTGCTTGTCACTGTGTATGTGTGTCTGTCTGCTTATATGTATGTATGTGTGTGTGTGTATGTCTTTGTATATGTGTGTCTGTCTGCTTATATGTATGTATGTGTGTGTGTGTATGTCTTTGTATATGTGTGTATAAAGAAATAACATTTCCTTATTCCCTTCGTCTGTTAGAAATTCATTTGGAATCGTCCAGAGTAAATATTTACATTAGTGTAGAGTGAGATATAACAGAGTGTAATGTGTCTATATGTGTGTCTGCATACATGTGTGTGTACATTTGTGTGAGTGTGTCTGTATACATGTGTATATGTGAGTGTGTCTATGTATATATGTGTGTACATATGTATATGTAGTCATGTGTGTGTTTGCATGGTAGAACAGTATACGAAATAGATTTATTACTCCCTTATGTGTGTATATATGTGTGTGTGTGTGTGTGTGTGTGACTTTTGGTAACTTTTCTGCTATTTTGTGCCCTGTGTTCACATTCTGCAGGGAGATTGGGGTTTCACAAATGACCTGGGCTAACAACAGGTAATTAATTCTGGGCTAATTACCCGGTTATGGTATGGGACAAAAGGTAATTCTGGGCTAATTACCCGGTTATGGGACAACAGGTGATTCTGGGCTAATTACCCGACCATGGGACAACAGGGGATTCTGGGCTAATTAACCGACCATGGGACAACAGGGGATTCTGGGCTAATTAACCGACCATGGGACAACAGGGGATTCTGGGCTAATTACTCGACCATGGGACAACAGGTGATTCTGGGCTAATTACCCGACCATGGGACAACTGGTGATTCTAAGCCAATCATCCGATCAAGGGACAACTGGTTCTAATAACTGCAGTCGAATGATGGTGATGATGATGGTCGCCATATAACAATCCGTGGGGTGGGGAGTGTGTTGCGATGTAATTATAGCTGGGGGTTCATAGATGAATTCATTTAAGTAAAAAAGTGGGAGCAGGTTCTTTGGTAGTGAAAAGATTGGGGCCATTAACTCTATATAATTAACATTATATAAAGGACAATTGTTATGTTCTGTGTGTTTATAGCTATTTCAAGTCACCAACACCACCATTGAAAACATCGCGAAACCCCGTAGCAGTTATATAACCCCCCGACCCACTTGAATATCAAACTTCGTGATTTTGTATAAAATCGATATTGTAAGTGGAAGTAAAAGAGATGTATCTCCTTTATATCTCCTGTGGTTATTTCTCTCTCTCTCTCTCTCTCTCTACCTCCACATCCTCTTTAAAGACATGCAACTCTCTCTCTCTCTCTCTCTCTCTCTCAACTCCCTTTAAAGAGATGCATCTCCTCTCACTCTCTCTGCCTCAGCGTCCTCTACAAAGAGATGTATCTTCTCTCTCTGCCTCAGCATCCTCTATAAAGAGATGCATCTTCTCTCTCTCTCTCTCCTACCTCCACATCCTTTTTCGTCTCCATTCACCCCATCCAGTCCATCTGACAACAAAGCCTATCTCTGATCAGGTCGCCATGACTGAAATGACACGAAAAGTCAAATAGCAGCTGTGAAAACTTCTCTATCTCAATCTAAACATGTTTGTCGTCCTACACAAGAGTTGTTCCAATAATGGGTCATTCCATTCCAATAATGGGTCATTCCATTCCATTCAACTCCAAATAGAAATATCAAGGAGTCTGCTGTGTCGGGTTTTTTGTTTTGTTTTCTAAAATGGATTCTTCTATGTCGCAGTGACATCTCGTTTGGAACATCCCATTTCGAGTTGATTGTAAATAGGGGTTTCATGTAAAGATCTAATGGAAATAAATACATCAGAGTATTCTGTGAATGGGAGGGAGAGGACATACCCCTTTTGTTGTATAGGTTTCAAATGGGAGTGTCTTCTTTCTTTGTAAGACGGGTTCATACACATGTAAACATACATACACACACACATGTAAACATACATACACATGTAAGCACACACATACACATGTAGACATACACACATGTAAACACACATACACATGTAAACATACAAACACATGTAGACATACATACACATGTAAACACACATACACATGTAGACACATATACACATGTAAACACACATACACATGTAGACACATATACACATGTAAACACACATACACATGTAGACATACATACACACATTTAGACATACAAACACATGTAGACATACACACAATCTGTATTCTTCATTTAATCACAGACATTTCTATTAACACAGGCTACATGTACATACATGGATTATTGGTCATTATCTCTCTCTCACGGGACATTAACAAACAGTAAACATAAACATGCACATACATATATATATATATGGCGTAGGATAGAAGAAAGGAAAGGCACGTAGGATAGAAGAAAGGAAAGGCACAGAAACGAAGAAAGAAATCCCCAGTCACTGAAGAGGTCACAGAGTGTGTGACGAAAGAACTATGACTATATATATATAAACAACTATCTGGTTGTGGAACCAACCAACCAACCAGAAATTTGTAAATTTATAAATATATAATAAATTAAATTGAAGTGAAAGCAACTGGTGCGTGTGTTTCTTATTGGCAACATGACCCTCCCAAAGTATAACAATATATATATATATATATATATAGTAATAATAATAAATTTGAAGACTAAAATCCAAAGAAGATCCCGTTAAGGGTGAAAGCAGCGATTCTTTGCTTAAACTTTAATCTGTTATTTTAATAAATATATATATATATATATATATACACACACACGCACACACACACGCACACACACACACACACACACACACACACACACACACACACACACACACACACAGATAAATCCACCAATTAATGGTAGGGTCTAAGCCGTATAAAGAACTCAGTGTAATCCGTATGTAGATGTCGTGAAGCAAAGTTTAAAATACAAAATTTCAACGATATAATTCATTGGAAGCAGAGTCAAAATAATAAAAATAGTGAAAACAATGAAATTAACCAAAATACGGGTAATTCATAGTAAAACTCACTATTTTACGGTCGTTTCTGAGGAGTAGTTCTCTGTATCTTCATTCTATTAGTGATCTATGTAAAATATATTACAAATTATCAAAGTAAGACAATATATATACGCCTTCCCTACCCGCCGTCTTCAGAAATAATGTATGCATATTGTCTTACTTTGATAATTTGTAATATATTTTACATAGATCACTAATAGAATGAACATACGGAGAATTACCCCCGAGAAACGATCGTAAAATAATGAGTTTTACTATAAATTACCCGTATTTTGTTTAATTTCATTGTTTTCACTACTATATATATATATATATATATATATATAGTACACATCTATCTATATATATATATATATATATATATATATAGTACACATCTATCTCTATCTATCTAAGGCGGGTAAAATTCCCGAGATCCATGGACGAGTTCTCTCCAGCGGTCTCTGTCCCTCATTATCGCTGCCATGTCCTGCGTCTCCAACAGACCAGTGTCTGTCCTTAGGGCATCAACATACGTTAACCTTGGTCTTCCACTTCTAGTGTGTCCATGTAGGGGCTCCCACAGTCACATCCTGATGCTGAGGAGGATATTAGAGGGATAGTACACATACTGGACAAAATATATACCCAACATCATGAAGGACACATAAATGAAAGCCACTATACTAACCCCTACATAACAGTGAAAGCCCCCATACTAAACCCCTACACATAAACCCCTACATAACAATATACTAATATGTCCATTGTTTCGTTAAGGGCAGTGTCGGATTTTGTACACATGAGGCCCCAGAAATTGGGGGGGGGGGCAGGAAGATGGACCCTACCTTTGGCCAACAGAGCCGTGTGCTTAAGCACAAAGGTAAATCTGGCACTGGTTGAGGGCTAATGAGATGCCCTATTATTTAGACTCTTTTTCTATAGGATAAAGGATAAAGGTGCCATAACTCCATGTGGAGTCAGAGAGGCACCGTCATACGGTGTGTCTAGGACACTTTTAAACCTGGCAGAACCCAACCCTCTCCAGGTCTGAACACAGCCGATTTTTTTTTCTATAGAGGAATAATCTACACCAGTACTAGACTGGTACTTTTTTTGTCGACCTCGAAAGGATGAAAGGCAAAGTTGACCTCGGTGGGATTTGAACTCATAGCATACAATGGGGTGGGACGGATACCCTAAAGCCTTCTGTCTAGCGTCTTAACGACCCTGCCAATTCGCCGCCTTTTTCTATAAACAAAAAATTCCGTGACACCTTCAACCGTCTGAATATGTCGAGTGGAAATAAAACAACTAATTAACCCCGCCATTTCGAGACTGAAACTGTCTTATAAAGTGTTCAAATGAGAAGTAAACAAAGAGAGATAACTCTCATAGCCTTGGCTAAGCCAAGCCTTTTGAAACAATTTAAGACAATGCAGTGGAAGTGGATCTTATTTATGAACCAACTAGGTGAAAGCAATAGATGTGTTTCGTTCTTATAAGACCTCTTCAGTGAAGTAGATTCACACGGCAAGCTGGTTAGACGAGAACAGCCTGCTATAGATATAGGTGTGTTCTGTCAAGTGTATGTGTGTGTTTATAATAGTGAAGCATTTATTTAAACGTGAGTAGAAGTGGATGAATCTAGATGTACTCTTCGTCTAAGGTGTGTGTGTATAAATGAGCGTATTTTAATTATTTGCATACCAGCACATACACACATGCATATGTATATATATATATATATATATATATATATATACATATGCATGTGTGTATGTATGTGTGCCTAAAGTATGTATATATTTATATTAGACAGGCGAACACACATACACACACATGTATTCTGTGTATGTATATGTGTGTGTGTGAGAGTATATATGTTTGTATATGTATGTGTATATGCACGCACGTATATGTATTCTGAAGTATATATATGACAGGCGAACATACATACATACACACACTTGTATTCTGTGTGTATGTTTGTATATGTATATATGCTTGTATGTGTTTATGCACGTATATGTGTGTGCGTAGATGTATATATGTTTGTATATGTATGTATATATGTTTGTACATGTATATATATATATATGTATATGCACTCTGTGTAGTTATGTGTATATATATATATGTATGTATGTATGTATGTTTGTACACATATATGTATGTATGTATGTACACATATATGTATGTATGTATGTGTGTGTATTATACATATTTTATGTTGTCGTCTGATCTGAACTGACGTGTAATTAGTGAGGGAGGTGTAGAAGACGATGACGTCATTTTGAAACCCATCAAATGTCACTTGTACTGTTATATGGAAAGTATAAGTGCCCTGGAAAGAAATCCCGGTTAAATGTGCTTCTACTGGAGTTATGCACTAGGTCGGTCATGTTGACTTTTAGGTTTTAGAGGAGCTGTACTTTTACCAGGTTGAAGAAACACAGCCGTTGTCGTAGTCGTGGTGGTGGAAATGGAGGCGACAATGGTGGTGGTGGTGGTGGTGGTGGTGGTTTAGTTTTCTATCTGTTAGTCGTTCCTATCATATGCACTTTTAACGGGGTTTTTTTTTTTTCAATATAGGGGAAAGTATTAATGGCGGTGATGAGAGGAAGGAGGAGATAGATGTAAGTGAAGAGAGAGGAGAAGAGGGGGAGGCTGAATAGAGTGACTGGTGTTGGTGGAATAGGTGGTCTTCTATTCATTTTGGAATCGTCCTGGTGTTGGTTGAGGAATAGGTGGTTTTCTATTCATTTTGGAATCGTCCTTGTGTTGGTGGAATAGGTGGTTTTCTATTCATTTTGGAATCGTCCTTGTGTTGGTGGAATAGGTGGTCTTCTATTCATTTTGGAATCGTCCTGGTGTTGGTTGAGGAATAGGTGGTTTTCTATTCATTTTGGAATCGTCCTTGTGTTGGTGGAATAGGTGGTTTTCTATTCATTTTGGAATCGTCCTTGTGTTGGTGGAATAGGTGGTCTTCTATTCATTTTGGAATCGTCCTGGTGTTGGTGGAATAGGTGGTTTTCTATTCATTTTGGAATCGTCCTTGTGTTGGTGGAATAGGTGGTCTTCTATTCATTTTGGAATCGTCCTGGTGTTGGTTGAGGAATAGGTGGTTTTCTATTCATTTTGGAATCGTCTTGGTGTTGGTGGAATAGGTGGTCTTCTATTCATTTTGGAATCGTCCTGGTGTTGGTGGAATAGGTGGTTTCTACAGATATTTTGGAATCGTCCAGATCACCCCTCGCGTCTAATATTCGAATCGCCGGCTTATATTTGTTTTTGTTTTGTTTTTCCCATTCCAACCTTTCACACCTATATTTCAATATTGGACTCAACCTTAAATTATATTGTTGTCTGTTCAGAAGTTGTAGTAGGGGGGGGGGGGACAGAAAGGGAAATAAGAATGAGAGGGAGGGAGGAGGGGGATAGGGAAAGCCAGACGAGATGAAGGAAGAGGAAGCTGTAGGTGTAAAACCTTTGGAGGCGTGAGTAGGCTGCAGAAAATGGATTCGTCCAGCCATCTTCTCTCAACAGCCCCCTAAGGTTCCCTGTATGTCTGAGTCGACCTGAATTAAGAAATATCCTTCTTTCGTTCTCCCTCTCGTCCACCTCTCTCTCGTCCCTCTTCCTTTCTCGTCCCCTATCTCCTTTCTCTCTCCTTTCTTGTCCCCCTATCTCCTTTCTCTCCCCCCTATCTCCTTTCTCTCCCCCTATCTCCTTTCTCTCTCCCTCTCTCTCCTCCCCCTATCTCCTCTCTCTCTCTCTCTCTCCCTATCTCCTCTCTCTCTCTCTCCTTTCTCTCTCTCTCCTCCCCCCTCTCTTTATTTCATTTAGTTCCAGTCAAATCAGCTGTACATACAATGGGTTCTGATTAAGGCACAAGGCCAACAATTTTGGGGAGAGGGTAATATCGATTAAATTGACCCCAGTGCATGACTGGTACTTTATTTTATCGACCCCATAAGGATGAAAGGCAAAGCTAACCTCGATGGGATTTTAACTCAGAATGTAACTCTATGCCACAAAGCATGTTGTCCGACACCCTACCGATTTCTGCCAATCCAGCCGCCCTCCTTATTCTGATTATATAAGACAAAACCCTACTGACATGTCGAACGTGAATGAAAGGTATCTGCTATGAGAAATGTGAAAGAACCAGAGTGATCTATACCTTAGAACCAGCATTGTTGCGGTTTTGAAAAAGCACAATTAACCCAGCTCCATTACCGCTGCACCCTAGGCCCATAGCCCAATCACACTCCCCCTCCTCATTCTTCTGTGACACTAGAGCCCTTCCTTTTCCGGGATTTCTATTTCTTATTTTACACTCAATATATTAAACATGACATGGTTGAATGGTTTAAAAAATCGCTTCCCGTTCATAAAATCCAGCCCTTCTTCGTTGTACCTTGGCGAAATGTCATTTACTACAGCTTCTTGTCAACCCAGTACCTGTAATTCAAAGGGTCAACCTTGTCACGTTCGGTGTCACGCTGAATCACCCAGATTTACACTAAAGGTACGCGTGTCTGTGGAATGCTCAGCCACTTGCACGTTAATTTCCCAAGCAGGAATTTCCATAGATCGGAACATTTGTAGTTGTAACTGACGGAGAGCCTTGTGGATGGAATTGAGACAACAGAAACTGTTTGGAAGCTCATCAGATGAACTGCATCTGTAATTCAAAGGGTTAGCTTTGTCACACACTGTGTCATGTTGAAGACATAACAAATTGTCCTTTTTATTACGTCCCTTTACAGTCTGAGTTCAGATCCCTGCCAAGGTTAACTTTGCCTTTCATCCTTATGGAGTCGATAAAATAAAGTACCAGTAATGTACTGGGGTTATTGCTGGCCTTGTGCCAAAAATAGAAACAATTATTATTATTATGTACACACACACATACATGTGTGTGCGTGTGTGTGGCTATGAGTGCGTGCACTTGTTTATACTGCGTGTTTATAGTTTTTTTTTATATAATTATACCTTTATATCTACGTTTATGGATTAGGACAATAGGATTCATGAGTTAATATCTGTATACAATACCTACAATGGTACGCGATGGGGCCCACCCACAGCCCTGGCGGACAGAATGGAGAAGGCATTTCCCCGGGGGACGGCAAGGGAGACGCGCTGGAAAAGCCACTCCAACTCATGGGGCTCACACCTGCGGCTGGCCAGCTCAGCGCCTATGGTGGTGAGTAAGGTGTTTATAGTTCATTCCAGAGTGAAAAAGAAAATTATATATATATAATATATATAACTGAGGTTAGCTGGACCTGCTCACCGACATCCAGAGTTGACACTGCACTCAGTGCTCCTGTGGGAGCCCCTGCATGGGCACACTGGAAGAGGAAGACCAAGGTTAACGTATGTTGATGCCCTAAGGACAGACGCAGGACATGGCAGCGATAATGAGGGACAGAGACCGCTGGAGAGAACTCGTCCATGGATCTCGGGAATGTTACCCACCCTAGATAGATATATATATATATATATATATATATATATATTTAAAACAAAAGATTTGGTTGTAGTATAACTTTAAGAATACATCTGCCTAAATTTATATAACACAATTTCTCTTCTAAAAGTACAATTTCTCTTCTAAAAGTACAATTTCTCTTCTAAAAGTACAATTTCTCTTCTAAAAGTGCAACCACTCTCTATTGGGTTGTTCCATTTTCACACTATAAACCTGTCATTCATTCAGCAAACTAATCACTTAGACTCGTCCAAATCTATAAACAAGAAGTATTTAGGTGAGTCTATCTGTGTTTGTCTCATTTGTAGCTTTTAACAGATATTGTGATTATTGTTGTAGTTGTTGTTATCGCTGTTGTAGTTACTGTTGCTGCAGTTTTTATTGTTGTTGTGGTGTTTGACATTGATCCAACCCCCCCCCCCCACTCTCTCTCTCTCTCAACTGTTGAGGACTTAGTACTATTAACTACAGCTACTACTAGTGTATCTACAGTTACCCCCTCTCACAATCTGAGTGGAATTATCAAACAAACTACAAATACTCTCATCTTTATTACATTTATCATAACTAAGATATTATTATTATGCTTTGTAGCATAGAGTTGTGGCCCTTTGCGTTCTGAGTTCAAATCCTGCCGAAGTTAGCTTTGCCTTTCATCATCATCATCATCATCATCATTTTACGTCCGCTTTTCCCTGCTTGCAAGGGTTGGACGGGTCCTATTCAGCACAGCATCTCTCCATTTGTCATGGTCCTTCGTCATCTCCTCCATGAGTTTCAGCGATCTGAGGTCTGCTCTCACTACCTCCGCCCATGTTTTTCGTGGTCTACCTCTACTGCGTCTTTCTTCTAGGCATAACTGATTAAGTGCAAGGTTTGAACTGAGTCAAGAGCCAGAAGAAATACAGCTAATCATTTATTAGATGCTCTATCGGGTAATAATACAGTAAACAAGATGTTGAAAAGTGTTTTACATTAAATTGTTTATTTTCTTATTATGCTGGTTTCACTGTTCAGTGGTTGATCATAATGTTGAGAGTTCGATTCCTGGACTAGGTTGTGTTCTTGAGCAAAACACTTCATTTTATGTTGCTTCAGTATACTTAGCTGAAAATGAGTACCAGCAGCAACAGCTGGGGGTTTAACTCTGTGATGGCTGAGATAAACACCGGCCTGATGAGTATCTAGGTTCAAGACATCATCATCATCATCATCATCATCATCACTGTTTGCCATCCTGAGGCATATACTGTGTTGCAATTTTTCTCTGGTGTACTTGGTATTTCATCTACTCCATATTTAACAAAGAAGATCTCATCACTTTGTCTGACACCCAGCGTTTCAGGGTAACATTCATGGCATTGGACAGTTTCACGGCTAAAATATGTTTGCACTAGAAAAATAAATAAAAGAGTAATGAAAATAAACTTTATATAAAAAGGGTTCAAAAGCAAGTTTTTAGTTTAATCTTTATATAAAACAAACAGAAAAACCACAGTTTTCTGCTAGCATGTATAGTGACAACTACACAACCACTTTGCAGTGGATGGGGGCATACTTCAGCTTCAGCTTATACCCGTGGGAAGTTGAGTCTTGTGTATTACTGCGTAATGCCAGAGTTCTCGGTCCTGTGTCATCACCTTTGAGAGGTGTAATTGGGCAAGATCAGCTTTTATATATCATCATCATCGTTTAACGTCTATCTTGCACGCTAGCATGGGTTAGACGGGAATTGTCCCATAAGATTGGTCGGGTGACCGTGTCTTGTTCGTATAGGATGATCTGGCAGGTTTTCTACATTTGGATGCCCTTCCTAACACCAACCACATTTACAGTGTGGACTGGGAGCTTTTTACCATGTTACCCACATTACAGCGTGGACTGTTTTTTTTTTCTTTTTTTTTCTTTATTTTATATATATTAATTTAATTAGACAATTCTATTGATTGATTAATTGTTTATGTTTGTTTGATTAATTGTTTATGTTTGTTTGATAACTTCTGGTTGAGTGCTTAATTCAGTTTGTCTAAGGGAATTTCATTCCTTTGTCCCAAATTTCGAATTCACCGCCAAAACCATGTGTCTATAGTGAAATTTACTGCTAGAAAACACACCCGCTGAGGCTATAGAACGCAAGACTTGATGACGAAGTAAATCCTTTGTTCTGTCGTCAAAGGCCATTAACTTGCAGACCCCAGCAAGCGGAATTAGTCGATCTCGGATTTACAGAAACCTAGCGTGGATATTGTGTGTTGTATGTGATGTATATCGTATGCTATACGATATGCGTTGCATTCGATCTCCGCGCGATGGTTCAGGTCAGTCAAAATCTTTCCCTGAGTTCAGTCTTTTTCGTTGCTATGGCAATGCGGCTGGACTGCCGGTCGCTATATTTGATTTGCAAAGCTGTCTAAACGTATTGTTATAACTCTGGGGTATTATTCTCCATCGAGTGTTAAAGCTACATTCCGAATCTGCATTCGTTAGCTTAGCCGCAGCCTAAAGCTTTGTTAATGCTGTACTAAAATTTGTATATATATATATATATAAATAAATATATATACACACATTCGCTGTTATTATAGTTGATTGTAACAAATAAAGGTTTTATAACTTACCATAATATGGTCATCTTTCAAAAGTACTGAAATATCAAGAGAATTACATATTAATAATATACATCATAACCTTTATCATTACATCACACACTCACACATATATATATATACATACACAAACTTTTAAACCAGCCATATATGGCCAGAATTCTCTGTTCAAACCAGTTGTGACTGGCTGCTCATACTGATGCTAAGGTATTATTCTTAAAATATCATAGATTCAATATTATGTGAGGTAAAGCCTTTGTATTTACTATAGTATTTTCAAGGTAGAGAAGTGTGTATATTTATGTAAAAGCATTTGCAAAAGAGAAGTATCTTTTGACATAAACTGAAGGATCCTCGTAACCCCTCGTATGGCAAGCTTTCTACAGCCAGATGCCCTTCCTAACACCAACCACTTTACAGCATGTACTGGGTGCTTTTATTGTGTACATCACCATGTGGAATAGATTTACTTCCATAAACATGTTTCAGGAAAGAAACTATTTCGGAGCTGTACACTTCTTCTTAACCCACTTATACCTGAGAGAGCCGTGGGGGCAGAGTCCTCAAACACTCCCTCCAGCTGGTCCTGTTAGAAGCAATCGTTTCCAACTGATCCTGCTGAATCTCCAAGCGTGACGAGCCGAGCTGAGCTCATGGAAGTTATCCAACCATCGTGCTCAGGGCCTACCCCTGGTAGGTTTTGCCCATAAAATCTAACCAGCAATTCTTCTTTCCTGGGACATTCTAACTCCAGGTAGGGCTGCTGCTTCTCCAAATTGAGAGATCACAGCTCTGATACTATGGGCAGATTTAAACTGCCATTTAAACAACAAACCAATAAGATATCTTACCTGAGTAGTTATAAGCAGGACATGAACAATATTTGCTGTTTGGGAAACATATATAAATTATTCCAGAGGTTCCCTTTACCTGTTCAATAAAAAGAGGATAGATTGTTGTTAGCAAAGGACCTGTCTCTGTCTTCCTCTCAAGAATCAAAGCTAAACTCTCACCTCTTGATTCCCTAAGCTATATGAAATTTAAGGCCCTTCTCTAAAATAAATATAATTATTTTTTTTTTTTTTTTTTTTTTAATGTTAATGATAAAAATAATTGTTTCTACTTTTTGGCACAAGGCCAGCAAATACCCAGTGCATTACTGGTACATTATTTTATCGACTCCGTAAGGATGAAAGGCAAAGTCAACCTCGGCGAGATTTGAACTCAGATCGTAAAGGGACGTAACTATGCTGCAAAGCATGGCAATGATAAAAATAATTGTTTCTACTTTTTGGCACAAGGCCAGCAATTACCCAGTGCATTACTGGTACTTAAAAATAATGATATATATATATATCCTGTAATCGTTCAATGTGTTAATTTTATATATATATATATATATATGTGTGTCAATCGATTTTTACTTTAATACTAATAAATGCTCGGATTTATCCCTTACAATCTTTGAGCTTATTCTACAGGTGGTATGACGCATGCTTCTCAAACATCATCATCATCATCATCATCATCATCATCAGGTTTAGCGTCCGTGTTCCACGCTTGCATGGGTTTGGACGGGGGTTTTCCCACTTGAGGCAAGAGTGGTTGTCTTGCTCGCATAGGACTGTCTGGCGGGTTTTCTACAGTTGGATGCCCTTCCTAACACCAACCACATTTACAGTGTGGGGCTGGGAGGTTTTTACCGTGTTGCCTACACGGCCACATTACAGCGTGGACTGTCTGGCGGGTTTTCTACAGCTGGATGCCCTTCCTAACACCAACCACATTTACAGTGTGGGGCTGGGAGGTTTTTACCGTGTTGCCTACACGGCCACATTTACAGCGTGGACTGTGTGTTTTTGTCGTGACACCTACACGATCTCATTTGTTTCGGCCTGGATGTTGTGGGACCAACATAACTTTACATTGAAAGGGGCGGTGTGGGTGGGGTAGAGGTGGTGGGACGGGGGTGTGTTTTGATAGAGATGCTTACTGACTGTAGTAGGTTTTTACTTTGTATTTAGGTAAGGCGGGTCTTCTCTATTACTGAGTACCGCCAAAGGTCTCGGTCCAGTGACATTGTCTTGGAGAGGTGTAAGCGTGTGAGGTCGGAATTTATCAGCTCGTCCCATGTTTTTCTGGGTCTGCCTACTCCGTGGCTACCGTCTATCTTTATTGCCCTGCACTTTGTTATACAGCTGTCGTCTTTCATGCGCATCACGTGACCGTACCAACGTAGCCTTCTCTCGAGTAAACAACATCTGATCCCTCTTATTTCTAATTTTTTCCTTAGTTCGTTTATGCTTTGCCGTTCACGTATATTACTATTGCACATCCAGCGGAGCATGCAAGCTTCGTTCCTCTCTAGTCTGCGTATATCCTCTGCACACAATGCCCAGGTCTCACTGCCATGCAGCATTGCTGTTCGTATGCAGGCATCGTATAACCTGCCTTTCATTTTTAGGGAGAACCCTCTAGCGGCTAATAGTGGTATAAGCTCTCTGAACTTTTTCCATCCAGTTCTGACTCTAGCTACTGTACTTTCAGAGCACCCTCCCCCACTGCTGATTTTGTCACCCAGATAACGGAAGCTGTCCACTATTTCTATAGAAATCCTTAATTAATATATATATGGGTTTTTTAATCATTTTCCCTGTTCCTCCCTCTCATCACTCTTTACTTGGTCTCTGTAGGGAAAATGAATGTTAAAACAACGATGATGATTATAAAGGAGACATACCGTATATAACTGGCGTTTACTGGGACATTCTAGAAGAGTAACAGCTTTTCTGTCAATCATATCAAGTGCAGGCATGAGACTTGATTGGTAAATAAACTGAAGCCTAGAATATAAGAATAAATCTTTATATAATCATTAACAGGATATAATCTATATATAATCAATAACAGAACATATGATCTATATTTAATCAGTTTTAAGTTGTCAAAGCTACTTAGTATCTAGAATTAGCATGAGATGTTCAATACTCAATCAATCAGTTTCCTACAATCAATATGTTTATGAAATCATTAAGATAAAACAGACCAATTATTTATACTAATTACATAAAATAGAGATATACTTACGCTGATAATAGTTCATCAGACACTGAAATTATAAAAAATATAAATATTTTTATAAAATTTATATGAATTATGTATCTATAGTTTTACAAAATAAACTAGTTATATCATTGACAAGGTTTTAACCTTTTTCAATGCCAAATTACTTGAAATTGGTTCTACAATACAAAATTGTTTATTTTAAAATTCTCCATTATAATATTATTGTTTCTACGTTTGGCACAAGGCCAGCAATTACCCAGTGCATTACTGGTACTTTATTTTATCGACCCCGTAAGGAAGAAAGGCAAAGTCAACCTCGGCGGGATTTGAACTCAGATCGTAAAGGGACGTAACTATGCTGGAAAGCATGGCGTCCGACCCTCTACCGATACTGCCAATCCACCGCCATTATAATATTATGTAAGAACATTTGTTAAGTTATGTTCCAAACATCAGATTAACAAACCTAGTGGAGTCCATCTCCTCTCCAGGTCTGAACACAGCAGATTTCTTCCAGAAATCCACATCTGGTGCAGCAGGCCCCACACCGGATGGCTGGATGTCATCATTGAAGATCTCTAGAGGCTTCGCAGAGGGGCTTGCACGGGACCGCTAGCAATTGAGGGCACTGGTGGACCTGGTTGGCTCTAAGTATACTGATGCCTCTGGGATCGCTGACCTAGGATGACCCCAGTCTCATCAAGCAAGAGCAAAAAGAAGAGATTAAGAAGAGAAGATATCCTACATGAATTAGATTCCTTGTAGACACGTGAGACTTCTGACATTAACTGGCTCTCTACACTGGAAAGTAACACATCTAAGGAAGAAAATTAAATTACTGTTATGCTCTTATTGATTTTAACAAAAAGACATAAAAATGTGAGAATGTATCAAAATCAATGATCAGTTCAATAATACTTAACTATGTTGTAAATAACAGTTTTAATAATCAATACATTATATTATATTTACTAGTGGACTTATGTTGTCAATAATGACAGCAATAGCAAATTTTTTATCTCCAGGATTGGTATGTCATATAATGTCCAGGATTGGTATATTATATAATGTCCAGGATCGGTATGTCATATAATGTCCAGTATCGGTATGTCATATAATGTCCAGTATCGATATGTCATATAATGTCCAGGATTGGTACATTATATAATGTCCAGGATCGATATGTCATATAATGTCCAGTATTGGTATGTCACATGTCCAGTATTGGTATGTCATATGTCCAGTATTGGTATGTCATATGTCCAGTATTGGTATGTCATATATACCAGGATTACTGCTTATGTGAAAGGTATTCTTAGTTTATTATTTATCGAGTAAATTACATTTCTTTTTATGGAATACATTGAAATATATCTGACAACTAACATATAACCAATTAATCATTGCTAGAAACATTAACAAATTGTGACTAATACACAAAAAGGGGAAGCAAAAACGAAAACGACCATCAAGTGCAACAATCGGCCACACATCATATCATAAGGGTTAAGACTTAAACACGTTGAGCCAAGCCAACACGCTCGCAACATTACGACGGTTGATGGCGAGGCTAAGGCGCTGGAAACAACCAGGCACCCTTACCTGCATCACTTGACACCTTAGTAAGCGAGTTGATGGCGAGGCTAAGGCGCTGAAACAACCAGTCACCATCACGAGCATCACCTGATACATCAGTAAGGCGAGGCTAAGGCGCTGAAACAACCAGGCACCCTTACCTGCATCACTTGACACCTTAGTAAGCGAGGTGATGGCGAGGCTAAGGTGCTGAAACAACCAGGCACCATCACGTGCATCACTTGACACCTTAGTAAGGCGAGGCTAAGGCGCTGGAAACAACCAGGCACCCTTACCTGCATCACTTGACACCTTAGTAAGCGAGTTGATGGCGAGGCTAAGGTGCTGAAACAACCAGGCACCATCACGTGCATCACTTGACACCTTAGTAAGGCGAGCCGCCAGCGATTGTTTATAATTCTTACAGAATGAAAATATACAAACAAATGATATATACAATACTTAATTCACAGACATTTATGTTTAACCCACAAAAACAGAAAGAACATACGAGATGATCATGTTTATTTTCTTACGTCCGGAAGACTAGTTCGTTATTTCTACAGCTAAGGATTCTTGTTTAACAAATGTTTGTAAAATAATATTGTTTCTACTTTTGGCACACAGCCAGCAATTATCACAGTACATTACTGGTACTTTATCTTATCGACCCCGTAAGGATGAAAGGCAAAGTTAACCTCGGCGGGATTTGAACTCAGGAAGTCGTATTTCACCTTACCGTGTTGCATGTCTAATTTATACAGCAAGTTCTCAAAGAAACTGTTCAATATTATACGGTAAACAAACTCAATTCTTGCGCCATGTTTGTTTTTTTTCTCATGTGTAACTAATAAGATATTAGAGTTATCTCCCTTGATAATCTCGTTCCGTCGTCGTCGTCCCCCCCCCCCTATTATTTATGTTCTATCACAATTGTTGATTTGAGACACCGTGTAACCTAATGGTTAGAGTATTTTGGTTCACGAAACCCTAATTGCAGTGTTTTTGGTGGTCTTATTCGCGCCAGTCACCAATTTGGTATTCTCCTCGGAGTCACGAAGTTTCTAAACGACACAAAACGCCACTAGAAATCGAACTCACAAACTCATAATCGTGAACCGAACATCCTAGCCACTAAGCTACATTCTGTAGATTCCTGTGAATTCCTTGCAATTTTAAAAACAAAATCAAATTATTATTTTTTAACTAAAAAAGATTGTGTAACCATTTTTAAAGGCACAATAAAAATACTATAACTAATATGTGTCCAGTAAAATAAACATCAGACTTCTATATGACTATATTAAACAATGCGTTATTTGAGGAAGATTAGGCTATTATTTTTTTGCACAACGAGTAGCTGGTTCGTTACTATTCTTTCCTATTCTCAGAAGAGGCGAGAAAATCAAGGGAATTAATTCAGACGATACCAATTATATAATGCTGTGTGACATAAGATGGTGCGTGTGACTGAAATTTGTTTACTGTTCAGAGATTTTTTTACTGTGACACACATATACACTGTATATATATATATGTGTCTGATTTAGCCTTAGAGAATAACTGTGTGTATATGGGTGGTCCATACATGTATTTATTATATTATAATATCTCTGTGTGTGCATTGGTTGTGTATACATATGGTTATTCTTTTAATATCCAATTGAGTTCTTAAACACGTGGTTATAATACCTAACAGGTTTAAATGACCAGCGTGTATATTGTTTTATATTTTAAGATGACCTCCCATTACCCTCTTGGGGGCAGCGTGTATTTTATCTTTGAGAGGACTGCTGGATTTTCGAATCTACCAGTCTCTTTTTAGCGCTGAAGGAGACGACAAGGAGACAACGAACGGTGGTACAAAAAGTCTTATCAGTTTCAAGCTTTTATATATATATACATGCACACACATATAATTACTATTATTGCAAGGTGTTTATTATACAATCCTGTTATTATTATTTTGAATCCCGCCGAGGTTAACTTTGCCTTTCATCCTTACGGGGTCGATACAATAAAGTACCAGTAATGCACTGGCTAATTGCTGGCCTTGTGCCAAAAAATAGAAACAATTATTTTGAAGACATCCTTATCTTATTTAATGAAATTCACCACGAAGACTAAAAGTAAGTATTATAAATATTGAACATTGTTGCGTGTTATAATTAACTAATAATAATTAAATTGTTATTAATTGTTGTTGAATGATTAATTCGGTAAATATGAGCAATGATTATTGCTTATTGATTTCTTCAGTTTTTCACACATTATATATATATTGTTTACGTATGTATATATATATAAATGTATATATATATATATATATATGAGAGTCCCGGGTTCAATCGGAGCTAACCGCAGTTAGTGAGGTACTCAATAATACATTAGTAGAGTGTAAACATCAAATTTAATATAAAAATGGCTTCTACAGGACTAGAACTGTTTCATTCGAAGGAAATCATCAGGAAAGCCTGATGATTTTCTCATATATATATATATATATATATATATATATATATACTGACAGTTTGTGTAAAATATATGTGCTTTGTTGTCTTTTTGTGTGTAATCTTTATATGTAAATAATGATATGTATCGTATATACTCGTGTTAAAGTCGATTTTTTTAGACCATTTTTAAGACTAAATTTATGTGATCCACTATTGATTCTATGTATCAAAACACACGTCATAGTAAATACCAAAATCTATAAACAAGGCTGTGTAACTCGTATGCATCAAACTTAACAGACTAGCTTAGTGCAATCAACTTATATCTCATAATAATATTTCTGTCGTTATATCCGACACCTGCTTGGTATGTTTCGCATCACGACTCTCCAATCACATTATTTTCATACTCGTGGTTAAAGTCACACACATAACAAGTGTGTTATGGTATAAACACCAAAATGTGCAGGTATGGTAACTGCAATGCATCTAAGGGAAGGGAGGGGTATAAAGGTGAAACACGGAGTCTGAAGATTATTACATAAATATGTAGTATATATATAGTTATGTAATAAACAACATAAGATAATTATTTCATTTTACCCGTGGTTTCTTGAAAGCATCAGTCATCAGAATGAAATGTATTATATATATATATATATATATATATATATATATATATATATATATATATATATATATATATATATATATATATATATATATATATATATATATATATATATATATATATATATATATGGCGGTAGATTTGGTAGTATCGGTAGAGGGGTGGACACCATGCTTTGCCGCTTAGAGTTACAGCCCTTTACTGTCTGAGTTCAAATCCCGCCGAGGTTAACTTTGCCTTTCATCCTTACGGGGTCGATAAAATAAAGTACCAGTAATGCAGTGGGATAATCGCTGGCCTTGTGCCAAAAATAGAAACAATTATATATATATATATATTTATTTATTTATTATTTGTCGTATTCCCAACTATTTGTTTACCCCTTCCACCGTTTTATTTTTATATATATATAATATTTATGTATTTTCTTATATATATATATATATATATATATATATATATATATATATATATAATGTATAATAAACAATACAATATAATTACCTCCTTACCAGAGGTTTCCCGAATAAGACGAATACGAAAAACGTCCTCATTCGTTCATCGGACAAGGCAATTGCCTTTATATTGTATTGTTTATTATACATTAAATTTAGCTCTGGTACTTACATAGAGCATTCTTCACTCCTATGACTTTTTCAATTTTCAACGGAAACTTCAATACTTATATATATATATATATAACGAAGGAAATGTGGTAAGGAACCAGGTGGACCATAACGCACCAAAGTACTCAATACTTAGGGTAGTAGAGTGGGTAATAGGAACGAGTAGGACCCCGACGGCTGAGCTCAAGCCGTTTCGACGGCTAATTCTGGACTCAATTTAGTCGAAACGGCTTGAGCTCAGCCGTCGGGGTCCTACTCGTTCCTATATATATATATAATAAAATAAAATAACAGGA
>OZ024758.1:22115980-22135980 GCA_964016885.1 Eledone cirrhosa
GGATTAAATAGTGACTGCTATAAATGTCAGAATCATAGTAGCATTTGACTTCTGAAGAGACAACAATCTCTGATATGTATACTGACATTCTTTTATGTTTCTCTGTATACAGAATGAATTACAGAAAGTGTGTTTACACTTCTTATTTTCACAGTGAGGCTTTTAATTTACAAATTTAAAAAAAAACTTTTGCATGGGTCAGACATCATGGGTCCACATCAAGAGACAATTCAGGCCAGAATTGACCACATAGATCTTCTAATACATGCTGTGTTATATAGAAATATCTATTATCTTATACAGCAAAATTCCGTGATAACGAAATTCCCAGGGTATAAAAAAAATTTGTAACGAAAAATTCTTTATAACGAGATCAAGCATTTGTTTGTTATTACCTCGGGAATTGAAAAAAAAATGTTGTTATACTGAAAAATTTGTATAATGGAATCTTACCTGTATGAATATTTTTGTTTTTCGGGCTAGATGCCCTTCCTATCTCCAACCACCTAAAAAAAAACGTTTAGTTATATTTACAATAAATTTATCTAAGGTCTTCTAATATATGCTGTGTTAATATATGTTTGTTTTGCAGGTATAATGTTTGGAGTACTGAAATAATAATATCAGGCAAAACATCGTTCAGTTATTCTTATTATGTTTGTAACATCATCAATATTCCATCGCAACCAAATACAGAGAACTTCATTGTAACAAGATGGGAAGCAAACCCCACACAAAGATTATGGCAATATTCAGGTTAGTATAACACAGAGGTTCTTGAACTTTTTAGGGGCTGCTGCCCTCTTCACAGCCACAAAATACCCTCGAGCCCCCCCCCCCCCCCTCACTCTATTTCCAGAGAGATCTGCCTACATGGAAATTGTAAATAATATATAATAAATCAAATCATTAATTTATATATAATAAATAATATAATATATAGTATGTATAGTATGTATAAATAAATATTAAGTGGTAAAGGGTTAAACCAAGTTTCTCCGTCTGTTCATCCAAGCTCTGCTTTTATCTCACATTTACATTGCACAGCCAACAAAGCATGGTTGCTTCATATATATATATGTATGTATGTATGTATATATATATATATATGTATATATATATATATATGTATATATATATATATATATATATATATATATATATATATATATATATATATGTGTGTGTGTGTATATGTATATGTGTATATATATATATATATAGGAAAATAGTCAGGACCCCGACAGCTGAGCTCCGGCTAGTTTTGATCTAGCTGTCGAAATGGCCGGAGCTCAGCTGTCGGGGTCCTGACTCTACTACCCATAGTACCGAGTACTCTGGTGCGTTATGGTACACCTGGCTCCTTGCCGCACTCCTTTCGTTATTTATATATATATATATATATATATATATATATATATATATATATATATATATATATATATATATATATATATATATATATATATATATATATATATATATATATATATATATATATATATATGGAGGCACATGGCTTAGTGGTTAGAGCATTGGCTTTGCAATCGAAAGGTTGTGAGTTCTATTCTCAGACCGGGTGATGTGTTGTTTCCTTGAGCAAGACACTTTATTTCACATTGCTCCAGTTTACTACACGACCACTTTGCAGTGGTCGTGTAGGTGCCACGGCAAAAAAGCACCCAGCACTCACTGTAAATGAGGTTGGTGTTAGGAAGGGCATCCAGCTGTAGAAATCAAGCCAGAATCAGTTCCCGTCCCACCCTTGCAAGCAGGGAAAAGCGGACATGAAATGAAATGAATGATGATATATATATATACACACTGGATTCCCTTACAGTTTTTGTCTACCAAGACTATAGTAGAAGATACTTACCTGAAGGTCCATGCAATGGGATTGAACCACAAATCCTATATCCTATGGTTCTAAAGTGATCTTTTAACTACACAGCCATGCCTGCACTTAACCCATAGTTAAATAATACATATATTTTTTTATGTGTTCTATGTTTAATATTGTTGCTTTGTCTTCATACATTAAATTCACCTTTCAGATGCTTCTTCCCGACATGTGAGATTCTGTGACCAATTTGGTGTTGTTGGTAAGTTACATTTTACCATTCTTAATGTTACTGCCAATAACTACACCAGTACCAAATGTGACTTACATATTATATATATATATCATCATCATCATCATTTTACGTCCACTTTTCCCTGCTTGCAAGGGTGGGACGGGAACTGATTCTAGCTTGGTTTCCACAGCTGGATGCCCTTCCTAACACCAACCTCATTTACAGTGAGTGCTGGGTGCTTTTTTGCCGTGGCACCTCCACGACCACTTTGCAGCGGAATGATAGGGACCCCAGTCCCTATTATGTCATTTCTACAGCTGAGTAAACTGGAGCAATGTGAAATAAAGTGCCTTGCTCAAGGAAACAACACATCACCCGGTCTGAGAATTGAACTCACAACCTTTCGATTGCAAGGCCAATGCTCTAACCACTAAGCCATGTGCCTCCATCTATATATATTATATATTATGAGTTCAATTCTCAGACCGGGTGATGTGTTGTTTCCTTGAGCAAGACACTTTATTTCACATTGCTCCAGTTTACTCAGCTGTAGAAATGAGATGATGGGAACTGGGGTCCCTATCATTCCACTGCAAAGTGGTCGTGGAGGTGCCACATATAATATATGAATTTACTTTGTTTCATATCAGATCGACATCAAATTTATAACTTATTGCTGTTTATTACAAATCTTTAATTTATTTAATAAATTTATGAATAATAAATAGAACCAGATCTGCCCTTCGCTACTCTTTTCCCCCTTGATTTTTTTTTTTTTTTTTTTTTCCATTATTCAATTTTTGAAATTTCCATCTTTGAAATTTTTTCTGACTTTGTTTGTTTTTCTTCTTTGATTCCTCTTCAGATGGTGTCAACTGTTCCAATGATGGTTGGTTGACTGCTCAAACTGATTTAAAGTTTACTCTACTACCAGACTCCATCCAACTACACCAAAATCACTTAAAACTAACTTCAATTAAATGTGTTCCACTTGAAATGGTAAATTTATAAACAGTTCTTTTAAATAATTTGTATGATTATCTTTTTAGTTTTCATTTTATTTCACTATTTCTCTGTACAGTGTTTTTATTTAATAGCTTTTATTTATTGTCTTTGTGTGACCAAACTGTTATTTTGATGCTTTCATTTAAATATTTAGTGAATTATCAGGCATTTCTTCCATTTAAATTCTGGTTTCAAATCTATCAAGACTGATATTGGCTGGGCATGGCTGGAGAGCTAAAGACAAAATTGTTAGTGAAGTTATTTTGTGTCAACCCTAAACAAGGAAGAACTAGCAGAGGACAACAAACCAAGACCTATATCAAGCAGATTTGTGATGACATAAACAGCAATCTCTCGTTTGTGGGGACCTTCACAAGGAAGGACTAGCAGAGGTGACAAGCCAAGACCTATATCAAGTAGATTTGTGATGATATAAACAGCAATCTCTCTGATCTGCCAAATATGATGAACAATAGAATTTGATGGTGACAGTGTGACCTATTGATTGAAAACACATTTTTTAAATTATTCTTTTGGGACACCCTGTATATATATATGTGTGTGTGTGTGTGTGTGGTATAAAAGGGAGAGAGACAGAGAGCGAAATTAAACAAAATAAGATTGAAAGAAAAAATATATTTACATGACACTGAAGAGATTAAATGCTCAAAGGTTAATCTAGAAGACACCAGAAATCAGCTCAAAAACAAATGCCAGTGTCAAGTTGTGGTCATTTTTATAAATAACAATAAAAATTGTGCTCAAACTTTTGTAATGATCTAAAAAAAAAATGTTAAATTTGAATTGTGATACATGTTTATTTTTAAAGAAATATAGAGTAGGGTTTCTAAAGTACTCTCACTCTCAAAAAAAAAAAGGTTAATTGAGGCATCTTCCATTAAGACCAAGTCATCTCAAATATTGCTGTGAATTTTGAAAACAATCTATAAAACTGTTATATTTGAGGAGGGTTATATTGTTATAATATTGCCAGAAATATATAATAAAACACACTCACTGTTTGGTTTGGGTTGGTTTTCACTTCAGTATATTTTATATTTCTATAATTAATTTAGATAGCAATCAGTGTTTATCATTGATTGACCAACAGTTAAAAATATAGATATGAATGTAGTCTCTAAATCTCATTAACTTGAAAGTTTAGCATAAAACTGATTTATCTGCTTTTCATTCATTATATAACTATGGACGCTATTGAGCTTATACGCTAAAGTCTATACATCTATGCTCAATTGTATTTTCATTTTTTATTCTTATTTAATGTAAAGCTGCTGAGTTGCCAAATATCGGTTAAGATGGCGCATAAAATGTTGGCACTACATGAACACAAGGAAGACATTAAGAATGAAAGATGTCAACCATTTCCAGAGAACCTTAAACCTGAATATTGGGACACACTAGTGGAAATGTGACCACTGTGGAATGTGATCTCTATATAAACATGAAGTTATCTCTAGTTCAGATGAGGTAAGGATGAAAGGATGACCTTTCTGAAAGAACATTGGTTAGCTGTCTACTTCTCAGAATCCTAGATTTGTGGCCCCTCCCCCCAACATATAGTAAGTTAGGATGATTAATACTTTGAGTTTTTTTCTTTGCTTTCCAAAAATCAATGTTGTTATTCACTGCCTGTTCCCCGCTTCTTGTAAATTTTAGTCTATACCAGAAGATTCCACTCTCCAACAGGCAAAACTGTTATGGTCAAAAGATAATTGTTATGTAAGTATGTCTTGTCTTATCCAGTAATATTGTCGTGTTTTGTGGTGTTGTTTTTTTTTTATTGTGACACATATATAATTTAGAGTCAATAACCTCACTACCCCCACCATCACCAAGAATTAATGGCAGGGGGTAGTGTTGGGGCCACAACAAATGCACCCAGTCTACTCTGTAAGGTGATAGTATGGTTTCTATAGCTCGATGCCCTTCCTAACACTAAACACTTTACTAAATGTACAGGGAACATTTTATCATAACTCTGGCACTACCACTTTACAGAGTGGACTGGGTATTTGTCTTGTGTCACCACCACTACTGCCTTACAGTGGTACTGACTGGGTGTTTTCTCTCTTGTATTTTCCTCACCACATATTTCTAATTATATTTTCAATGCTCACTGCATTAAATATGTAACTAGAAATATTTAAATTGGTGTGAACAATCTTTTTTCTGTTTTTCACCCACCTGTTCTTTTTCATTTTACACTTGTCCCTTTAATTTGGTGTTTTGTTTATATACACTAACATTATACAGTTTCGTGAAATTTTACTTAAACATTACGAAATTGTCATAGCATAGGACGAAATACCTTGTGTTATTTATTCAGAATCGGTGGATGTTGGGCGGTGGATTGGCAGTATCGGTAGAGGGTCGGACGCCATGCTTTCCAGCATAGTTACGTACCTTTACGATCTGAGTTCAAATCCCGCCGCGGTTGACTTTGCCTTTCATCCTTACGAGGTCGATAAAATAAAGTACCAGTAATGCACTGGGTAATTGCTGGCCTTGTGCCTAAAGTAGAAACAGTTATTTATTCAGAATCTCTGTGTTCTGACTTTAAGTCCTACTGTGGTCAACTTTCATACTTTCACAAGCAATCATATATGAGGTGGTGCAAAAAAGTTCCTGGCTTTGGTTAAAAGAAACTACAGAAGAATCAATTATGATTTTATTCAACATATTCCCCTCTTTAATTCACACACTTATTGCAGTGGTCCTTCCTCTCCTGTAAAGGTAATAGCTCTACCTTTTCATGATAACGTTAAAGCCAGACACTTTTCAGTACCCCTTGTAGATTACCAGCCCAGGATGATGGATTACCTGAATCAGAATTGTTATTATCCTAACCACCAACGCTAACCCGAAATGATAAATATCTGTACTTTTCTACAAAGGATTTTTTTTTTAATATTCTTGACAGAAATTAAACTCACATTTTTCTGTAGGTTCTTACTGAAGAAAATTACAAACCCACAAAACAAAGTCAGTTTGGTTGTGTCTACGAACCAGATTCTATTTTGACCTTCAAGATCCAAGTGTTAGACATTACAAAGATTGTAAGTTCAAATGTAGCACATTTACTAAAACAAAAAGAAACATTTTTATGCACAACCGTAAAGTGGTCATGTTTAGAAACCATTTTCAAGTGTTGTGTTTTGACATTTGCTGTAGTATCTGCTAAAAGCTGGAGGATGGCATCAATTGTCATATGTATTATTGAAGTAAATTTCTTGTGTAAATTGTAGTGTTTAGGCTGCATGTGTGAGTGTGTGTGTGTCCTTTTATGTCAAGTATTGTGTGCTGAGTTCCAATCTGTTGTTGATTTGTGATTTGAGCCTACATATATACTGTTGATGTGTAAGTTGATCCTACATATAAACTGTTGATTTGTGATTTGAGCCTACATATATACTGTTGATGTGTAAGTTGATCCTACATATAAGATGTTAATTTGTGATTTGAGCCTACATATGTTTTAATTTGTGAGTTGAGCCTATGAATAAGCTGTTGATTTGTAAGTTGAGCCTACATATAAGGTGTTGATTTGTAAGTTGAGCCTACGTATGCGGTGTTGATTTGTAAGTTGAGCCTACATATAAGCAAGGCTTATAAAATGTATGAATGAAAGTCTAATAGTTTTTTTGTCAAGTCCAAACAATGCGAAAAATGTTTGTTATTGTTTCTTAATTGAAGGGATTCCGTTTGGACTTCTATGGGTGCCATGTATCCATAGAAAATGATCCATTGTCAGAGGAACGTATTCATATTGGGTATAGCTATATTCTTCCATCGACACTGAAGGATTCCTTGGGTACAACAACGACTTATGTTTCAACACTTAACCAAAAAGTAGCTGGAGAAATTAAGGGTGAGTCTTTTCATTTATTTGATATCTTTGCTCAGTATATCAAATATAATAAAAACAAAAGGGAGTTCAACTGATTAAAAACCCAAAGGATGTGTGTAAAGAATTAACATAACAGGCTGCTGGTCTACACCTCGTAAGGGTTGCTGATCTATGTCTTGTAAAGGCTGCTGATCTATGTCTTGTAAAGGCTGCTGATCTACGTCTTGTAAAGGCTACTGATCTGTCTTGTGAGGGCTGCTGATCTGTCTTGTGAGGGCTGCTGATCTGTCTTGTGAGGGCAGCTGATCTGTCTTGTGAGGGCAGCTGATCTGTCTTGTGAGGGCTGCTGATCTGTCTTGTGAGTGCAGCTGATCTGTCTTGTGAGGGCAGCTGATCTGTCTTGTGAGGGCTGCTGATCTGTCTTGTGAGGGCTGCTGATCTGTCTTGTGAGGGCTGCTGATCTGTCTTGTGAGGGCTGCTGATCTGTCTTGTGAGGGCTGCTGATCTGTCTTGTGAGGGCAGCTGATCTGTCTTGTGAGGGCTGCTGATCTGTCTTGTGAGGGCTGCTGATCTGTCTTGTGAGGGCTGCTGATCTGTCTTGTGAGGGCTGCTGATCTGTCTTGTGAGGGCAGCTGATCTATGCCCTTTGAAACTGTAAGACTGTCATGTGTATCTAAAGTCTGTCTCAAGCCTGGAGGCTCATCAGGCCGGTGCTTATCCCGATTTCCGGTACAAGCCTTCCCCCCCTGGACAGGACGCAGGTCCATCACAGGGTTAAACCCCCAGCTATTGCTGGTACTCATTTTCAGCTGAGTATACTGGAGCAACGTGAAATGACGTTAGAAATTATTGTCATTATTTCGATTAGTTCTATGTTCAGCATAGAGTTACGTTCCTTTACGATCTGAGTTCAAATCCCGTCGAGGTTAACTTTGCCTTTCATCCTTACCGGGTCGATAACATAAAGTACCAGTAATGAACTGGGCAATTGCTGGCCTTGTGCCAAAAGTAGAAACAATTATTATTGTTGTTGTGTTTTTCAGTGAAATACTGCATTACAAAACCACTTGAAGGACATCACTGTTCCCTTGAATACTCTTACCAAAAACAGCTGCAATACCAGAAGGATCTCTTACATATTGGTCATCGTGGGATGGGCAATTCTTTTACAATCCCGTAAGTTCGTCTTAAGTTCATAATAAATTGACCAGTTTGGTATTTTGTAGAAATAATTATTTCTTGTATGCAAAAAATTCTTAACCCTTTAGCATTTAAACCAGCCATGTGAAGGAGCATGGCTGAGGGTTTAAAGAATTGGATTCACAATCTTGAGGCTGTGAGTTCGATTCCTGGACCGGGTGATGCGTTATGTCCTTGAGCAAGACACTTTATTTCACGTTGCTCCTTCTACCTGGAGTTGCGACCGATAGATACTATTAGCAACTGGAAAGACTGACGAAAACATTGTTTCCTCGGTCCGATTTGACGAAAGTCGATCGATCCTTTATATCCAGCCAGAATTCTCTCACCTCTTTCTGTACAAACTAGCCGTAACTGGTCTTTCATACTTATGCTAAGATATTGTTCTCAAAATAACTAATATCAAAATCTCATAGATTTGATGTGAGATAATTATGTGATGTAAAGCCCTTACTTGCCAGGTGGTGCTATTAAGTTAGACATGGCCTAGGCCAACACTAGCCGAAACCTATCAAAGTTATATAGAATAATGTAAATACTAAAGGGTTCAACCAGCGATATCCAGGCAGAATTCTATTCAAACCAGCCATAACTTGCCTCTCATACTGATTTTACAGTATTGTTCTCAAAATAAATAATATCAAAATCTCATAGATTCGATATTATGTGAGATATAATGTGAGGTAAAGCTTTTACTGTGAAAATATAATCGTATATATAGAGTAATGTAAATGTTATGTGAGATATTATGTGAGGTAAAGCCTTTACCGTGAAAATACAATAGTATATATAGAGTAATGTAAATACTAAAGGGTTAAACCAGCCATATCCGGCCAGAATTCTCTCACCTCTTTCTTGTTCAAACTGGCCACACATACTGATGTTAAGGTATTGTTTTCAAAATTAATATGAAAATCTTGTAGATATTATGTGAGATAAAGCCGAGAAATATAATGTCTCTATTTTTTCTTTCTTTCTAGTAATACTTTGATGGAAAACACCATTGCTTCGTTTTGTGCTGCTGGTGAATATGTAAGTATTGTTGAGTGTATCACCTTGTCTCAGTGGCTAGCATCATCATCACCATCATCATCAGTGGTGGGGGTGATAGTTGTGGTGGTGGTAGTAGTAATGGTGTTATTAGTTGTAGTGTTGGTGGTGATGGTGGTATTAGTTGTAGTGGTAGTAGTAGATCTAGTGATGGTAGTAGTAGTGTTGGTGATGATAGTAATAGTAGTAGTGATGGTGGTGGTGGTACTAGTAGTTGTAGTAGTGGCACTAGTAGTGTTGGTGGTGGTAGTAGTAGTTGTAGTGGTGGTAGTAGTAGTGATGGTGGTGGTGGTAGTAGTAGATGTAGTGTTGGTGGTGGTAGTAGATGTAGTGTTGGTGGTGGTACTAGTAGTTGTAGTAGTGGCACTAGTAGTGTTGGTGGTAGTACTAGTAGATGTAGTGTTGGTGGTGGTAGTTGTAGTGGTGGCACTAGTAATGTTGGTGGTGGTACTAGTAGTGGTGGTGGTGGTGGTACTAGTAGTTGTAGTAGTGGCACTAGTAGTGTTGGTAGTAGTAGTAGATGTAGTGTTGGTGGTGGTACTAGTAGTTGTAGTGGTGGTGGTGGTGGTACTAGTAGGTGTAGTAGTAGTAGATGTAGTGTTGGTGGTGGTACTAGTAGTTGTAGTGGCACTAGTAGTGTTGGTGGTAGTAGATGTAGTGTTGGTGGTGGTGGTGGTACTAGTAGTTGTAGTGGTGGTAGTAGTAGTTGTGGTGGTGGTACTAGTAGTTGTAGTGGTGGTAGTAGTAGATGTAGTGTTGGTGGTGGTACTAGTAGTTGTGGTGGTAGTAGTAGTGTTGGTGGTAGTAGATGTAGTGTTGGTGGTGGTGGTGGTACTAGTAGTTGTAGTGGTGGTAGTAGTAGATGTAGTGTTGGTGGTGGTACTAGTAGTTGTGGTGGTAGTAGTAGTGTTGGTGGTAGTAGATGTAGTGTTGGTGGTGGTGGTGGTACTAGTAGTTGTAGTGGTGGTAGTAGTAGATGTAGTGTTGGTGGTGGTACTAGTAGTTGTGGTGGTAGTAGTAGTAGATGTAGTGTTGGTGGTGGTACTAGTAGTTGTGGTGGTAGTAGTAGTGATGGTGGTAGTAGTAGATGTAGTGTTGGTGGTGGTACTAGTAGTTGTGGTGGTAGTAGTAGTGTTGGTGGTAGTAGATGTAGTGTTGGTGGTGGTGGTGGTACTAGTAGTTGTAGTGGTGGTAGTAGTAGATGTAGTGTTGGTGGTGGTACTAGTAGTTGTGGTGGTAGTAGTAGTGATGGTGGTAGTAGTAGATTGTAGGTTAAACAACAGAAGTGTCACAGTTTTTGACTGAGTTGGGCTTCATTCAGTTTTTTGTTATTAGATCTACCAGGCCCTGTCTACATGTTTGAGTGTTTATCTGTGTGTATATGTGTGTGAGTGTGTGTGTGTATGTCTGTCTGTGTGTCAGAACTACACAGACTTTGTGGATGTGTGTGTGTGTGTCTTCCTGTGTGTATAAATAATTCAAAGGTCAATGAACTCAACATTTTTTTTCAACAGATTAAAAACCATTAAGTAAACAGAGTTGCAAGGTTAATGGCTACCACCACCACCACCACCATATCACCATACCACCACCATACCACCACCACCACCACCACCACCACCATCATCATCACCACCACCACCACCACACCACCACCATCATATCACCACCATCACATCATCATCGCCACATCATCATCACCATCACTACCACCACCATCATCATCATCACTACCATCACCACCACCACTGCTGCCATCATCATCATCATCACTACCATCACCACCACCATCATCACCACCACCATCATCATCATCACCACCACCATCACCATCACCACCATCATCACCACCACCATCACCATCACCACCATCATCACCACCACCATCATCACCACCACCATCATCATCATCATCATCATTTGGAAATTATCTATTTATAATTTCTTATTTCACTAGGGTGCTGATTTTGTTGAAATGGATGTCCACCTAACAAAGGACTTTGTACCTGTGATTTATCATGATTTTTCCATTGATATTGCTATGGAACAGGTAAGATTTCACTTTTTTTTTTAAATTCCCCTACACTTAACTTTTTAGGATTTACCTTATTTCCCAGTGTCGCAGACGCTACTTTTTTCCTAAAATAAGTCTCAAAAAATCTACCATGCATCCTGGAGGCCGAAGGTTGCTTATTATCTTTTTTCAAATTTTTGGTTTGGTTGTCAAAATTAGGGCGTGCCCTCTAAGACAAAGCGTCTTTGGCGTCGGGAAATACGGTATATTACTCTATATTTACTGTTGTATTATCTCGCATTTTATTTTACATATACATATATTTTTACATAACATAATTTCATGTCTGCTTTCTATTTTAAGTTTGATCTTTGTTTTATTCCAATTCCAGAAGGATCCAATGTCTTTCTTAGACAATCATACAAAAATGTCAATCAAAAATCTTACCTTAGACCAGTTACAATCATTAAAGGTAAGTTTCTTAGAATCTGTTTTCTTTCTTTTTCTCATGTTTTAGGTGATAGCATTTTCATCAACCATATTTTCTGGTGTCGAAAATATAATTTTTTTGCCTTGGAGCTGCTTCTTTTCCCACTTATTCCAGAGAGGGTTGATGAGGCATAAAAATACATATGTATATCTATATATATATATGCCAGTTGGTTTTGCCCATAAAATCTGTCCAGTGATTCTTTCCTGAGATGTTCTAACCACATATCCCTAGTATCAGAGAAGTAGCAGCTCTACCTGGTTTGCTGTCAAGTAATGTTACTCCAAAGACCTATCAGAAGAACCCCAGTTTCCATGGCATGAAGCAAACAGAGAGTACAAGACTCCTCATGAATGATAAACAACACGACACGGATATACATTTATTCATTCTATTCAGTGAATTATCCATTTTTTCACATTCAAATCACACCACATAGTTCAACAAGTCCTTAACAATTTATTTCATAAAGAATTGGAAGATATTTCAATTTTTCAGAATTGAAATAAAATGTCTTATGCTCTTCTTATTCCACTTTTCAGTTGTTCTACCGTTTGAAGGAACCTGATAATTGGAGTAAGTTTTAATTTAGTTTTCATTTTAGAACATATGTTTTCTTTTTTGTTTTATTAAATGTTCTTGTGTGTGTGTATGTATGTATGTATGTATGTGTGTGTTTATGTATGTCTGGTTTCTTTAGAGTGCTACTGGTAATATGCAACTCAGTACAACCACCTGTGACATAGTCAACACATTGGTCACTAAACCAGCAGCCCTCTCCAACAATAAGCCGGCTCAGTCTGGTTCTCCTAGACTTTGTAGTTTTTCTGGGATATTTACATCTCAAATGATAACTAATTTTTTTAAACACCCTGTATATTATAAAGGCGGTGAATTGGCAGAGTCATTGGGGTGTCAGATAGAATGCTTTGTGGTATTTGTTCCGACTCTCTGCTCTCATATTCTGCCAAGGTCAATTTTGCCTTTCATCCATTCAAGGTCAATAAAAAAGTACCAGTCAAGTACTGGGGTTGATTCTTCCTCTATATCTCTTTCTCATTTCTTCTCTCTCAATATCTCTTTCTCATTTCTTCTCTCTCATTCGAGGTCGATAAAAAAAGTACCAGTCAAGTACTGGGGTTGATTCTTCCTCTATATCTCTTTCTCATTTCTTCTCTCTCAATATCTCTTTCTCATTTCTTCTCTCTCATTCGAGGTCGATAAAAAAAGTACCAGTCAAGTACTGGGGTGGAGTCTTCCTCTATATCTCTTTCTCATTTCTTCTCTCTCATTCGAGGTCGATAAAAAAAGTACCAGTCAAGTACTGGGGTGGATTCTTCCTCTATATCTCTTTCTCATTTCCTCTCTCTCATTCGAGGTCAATAAAAAAAGTACCAGTCAAGTACTGGGGTGGAGTCTTCCTCTATATCTCTTTCTCATTTCCTCTCTCTCATTCGAGGTCAATAAAAAAAGTACCAGTCAAGTACTGGGGTGGAGTCTTCCTCTATATCTCTTTCTCATTTCCTCTCTCTCATTCGAGGTCAATAAAAAAAGTACCAGTCTAGTACTGGGATCGATTCTTCCTCTATATCTCTTTCCTACTTCCTCTCTCTCTCTATCTTCTCTGGAAGAAATCTGCTGTACTCAGACCTGGAAAGGAGATGAGCTCTGCCAGGTTTTAAAATGCCTGAGAAACACTGCATGTCAATATGGCGCCCCTACAACTCTATCAGGAGTTACGGGACCATACACTACCATGCCATAGATTACAAAGTCTAAACTCTTAGTATTGAAATATCCTTTGATCAATAATTATAGTTTATTGATAATTATTCCTTTTAAAGTGCCAATCACTGAAACAACCTGTGACCCAGATCAACCATTTCCTACCCTTGAGAAATGCCTCCAAGAAGTCCCTGAAGAAATTGGTTTCAATGTAGAAATTAAATATCCTTTAGAATGCCTTGTAAGTTTTAAATCTATCTTTTATCTATGTTTTGTTTTGTTATTTTCATATTGTTGGAGCAGTTGTTTTTATAAGAAGCTGTTCTTTTTATTTTTAAACACCTCAGAGATATTTTTTTGTTAACATGTTCTTTGGTGTCACAATGAAAAGCACCCAGCCCACACTGTAAAGTGGTCTTGTTGGTGCCATGATAGAAAGCACCCAGTCCACACTGTAAAGTGGTCTTGTTGGTGCCATGATAGAAAGCACCCAGTCCACACTGTAAAGTGGTCTTGTTGGTGCCATGATAGACAGCACCCAGTCCACACTGTAAAGTGGTCGGTTTGGTGCCATGATAAAAAGTACCCAGCCCACCCTGTTAAATGTGGTTGGTGTTATGAAACCAAGCCAGAAACAGTTCTGTATGAGCAAGCCACAATCACCTGTTTAACCCATGCATGGAAAGATAGATGTTAGATGGCGATGATGATGATGGCAATTCTTTATCTTTTCTTTTCAGGATGGCAAAATGGAAAATGAAGACATTTTTGATGCCAACTTTTTTCTAGACGTTATTTTGAATAAAATATTTAAACATTCAGGAAAACGAAAAATTATATTTTCAACATTTGAACCAGATCTCTGTTGTATGTAAGTAAAACTATCTTGTACTTCTAATTTTGTTATTATTCCTGTATTTCTAATGTATGTGATAACCTCCTAAGGTACTTGTCTGTTTAGTAGGCCAGTTAGTAAAAGAGTTGTACTGTATCTGGTGTGAAAACCACAGTTCATCATCTAGCTTGGACTCGACAATCTCCTTACATGTCTTTGCCAGACACTTAGATAATAATAATAATGAAATTATTGTGTACAGTGCTCAGGTGCACTACAACTCATCAAAGGTGCATGTATAGTACATAGAATAATGTTCAAATGTTAGGAAAATGAACAGTGTATGAGTCATGATATACATGTGTGCGTGTGTATAGAGGGTGAATATCAGGTGTAGTGTTGGCGAATTTCAGGAAGCATGGAGGTTTTAAAGGATGCAGTGTTTGACAGCCAACAACTAATGCAGGTAGTTTGTTCCATGGAGGTTTTAAAGGATGCAGTGTCTCGGCAGCTAACAACTGATGCAGGTAGTTTGTTCCATGCTTCAGCAACTCTGAGCGTGAAAAAATGTTGCCGAAAGTCATGGGAGCTGTGCTGTTTTCTGACTTTGTTGGCATGCCCACGTGTGTTAGACACATGGAAATCAAAAAGGTACTCAGGGTTGTTGTTGGCAAGATGGTTTAGGATAGACTTAAGCAGAGAGCCTTAATAAGGAGGTCCTTCTATAATTGGAGCATTAGTTCTTGTTTTTTATTCTTTATTTTATTTTATTATTATTTTTGACAGGTTACAACTAAAGCAGAACAAATACCCTGTTCTCTTTCTGACGCAGGGTATAAATAGTCATTGGATTGATTATAAAGATGCTCGTTGCTGTTCAACAACCACTGCTATTAACTTTGCGAAGGCTGAATCTCTTCCTGTGAGTAATCCTTTCACCATCTTTTTTTTTTGTTCAAATGCGTCTTGTAGGACCTTTCTAAACCTATGTTTAACTAAAAGATTCATTAGCTTCCTAACCTTCCACCCCCATGTTTTCCTGCGTATCTTGTTCTGATGTCACTTAATTATAACTACAGACCTGCCAACCTGTAAAAACCTCCCAAAACGGGGAGTACCATGAAAAAAATTCCCCAGAACAGGGCGAAATGGGGAGATTTCACATAATTGTTTCTACTTTAGGCACAAGGCCAGCAAATTACTGGTACTTTATTTTATCGACCCCGTAAGGATGAAAGGCAAAGTCAACCTCGGTGGGAAGATTGTACATAATGAAAGCCATACCCATTGTCTCAGAGAAGACATATCTCACCCACCCCATAGTGGGTGGGAGATGTCTCCATCAGATAGGAAGAGTTGACAAATCTGTTACTAACAAAGTGAGGGAGGGGTAGGTTGGTTAAACAAAATACCCATAGGCTACATAACTGTATATTATTTCTTATATTTCTATTTCTAAGGGTGTCAGTGCTCACGCCGAAGAATTACTGAAAGATACAGAACTTATGGCGATGTGTGCCAGAGAAAGTTTGTCACTTATTGTTTGGGGTACCGATATTGAAAACTATGATAACAGGAAGCTTTTAACTGATAATCCTCTTACAGGACTAATTTATAATCGGTAAGTTGCTTTCTTTCTGAAGGATTTCATCCACCAAAATTGTCATCATCACCATCATCATCATGGTAGGGTTGACATCTCTTAATTTCTCCATAGTAAAGTAAAATTTCTTGGAAAAGAATTCTTTTTATGGCATTATCTGCCTCTGCTAATCCTCAAATCATTCCATTTTTTTTTCTGTAGGAAGAACAATATTATTAACCATCTTGCCAACAACAATCCTGGGTACCTTTTTGATTTCCATGTGTCTAACACGTGGGCATGCCTACAAAGTAAAAAAACAGCACAACTCCCATGACTTTCGGCAACATTTTTTGCCACTCAGAGTTGCTGAAGCATGGAACAAACAACCTGCGTCAGTTATTAGCTGTCAAGACACTGCATCCTTTAAAACCTCCATATTTCCTGAGATTCGCCAACACTACACCTAATATTCCCCCGTCCATACACTCACACACATGTATTTCATGTCTCATACACTGTTAATTTTCCTGACATTTGAACATTATTCTATGTACTATACATGCACCTTTGATGAGTTGTAGTGCACCTGAACACTACACAATAATTTCATTATTATTATTTCTCTTAATAATCTATTTTCTTTTTTTTTTCAGGATGGATATATATGGACCTGGAAGTGTTTTAAAGGTAGTCTGAAAATTTGTGGGATCGAAAAAAAAAAAAAAAAAAATAATAATAATAATTTTCAACTTTATTCTATTCTAATGAAATCTTCACAAAATTGGCACATCGGTTTTTATTTTATTAAAAAAAAATACCCTGTATCATTAAAGGAACTAAATGCTATATATACGTGTGTGTGTGTATGTATATATATATATATATATATGTATGTAAAAGGTAAACAGATCTAACAACACAATTGGTAAAGTATATGGACTTAAAGTATATATTAACTTAACGCTTGAAATAGCAGGAAGAGGGTCTTAACGTTTCGGATGCAATTCTTTCATTAAAAGAAGGAATGACAAATTAGAAAGATTGAAGGGACAGGTGGGATGAATTTGGAAAAACTGTTTTTAGAGAAAAATAACAGGTCACCTATATTATCATCCACAGCTTTTCCCTGCTTATATATATATAAGTTGTAAATTGAAGTTTTAGCTGTTGTACAGCAAGTACTATTCGATTTGTTTGAGGCAATCACAAAGCACTCAATTAGGTCCAGAGTAAACACAACAGTTGTAAAGTGTGATACCAATGAAACCAACCGAAAGCACCAGCTATATATATAACATAACTACGATAGATACAGGTAAAATTCTGTTATAACAAAATTGTTTTCAATCCCCGATTCACGCTTGATGTGTTAGGTCAATCTCGTTATAAAGAATTTTTCGTTAAAACAAATTTTTTTTGTATACAAGGTGAATTTCGTTATAACAGAATTTCACTGTGTATATATATATATATACAGACACATATATACTAGATTTTTTTTTTTTTTTTGAGATTTTGGTGAGGAGTGGCATCACTTCTCTGAAGACCTTCTGCTGTCGAGCTCTCCTGGGCGTTTCTTACCACGGTTTCCCATTCATCCTTTGTACTATCTCTCTTCTAAGCAGGTAGAGTCTTGATTCGTCAGCTGTGTCAGCTTTTACTTTACACACTTTATTGCTCTGTCAAAATACACACACAAATAACATCTTAAAACCATTTTACTCTGATTATTAAAGATGTCAAATTTACAAACCAATGTGTTGTAGTTTGCTTGAAACATTAGGAAATATAAATTTAAATAATTTTAAAAGCCATACAATGCATTAGAAAATTAAAGGTGTCAAGATAACGATAGAATTAACAACTCATCTCCTACCGATCCTTTAAGACCTTCATATGGTACTCCCTTGATAATGGGTTTTTAAACCTGAAAATATTTGGTAAAATTCTATCATTATCTTGGCACCTTAAATTTACAAAACAATATTTTTAAAAACTACAAGTAATAAAAGATTCGAATTTATGGTTTCTGTATTTTATTTGTTTCTTTTTCTTTAGTTTTCCTATTGTTCTTCAAAAGTTATCTCGCCTAGTTTAATAGAGATACGTCCCATTTTATAGTTATGAAAACTAACCAATTCAGAATTACTTCTGCCCACATTATAACCATATCCAAGTTGATAATCCTCTTTAGGTGAAATGCCTCTTAAGAAATATGGTTTGGTAATTTCTTTTAAATAAACTCTCACTCACTCTCTCTCTATATATATATCTGTGTGTGTGTGTGTGCATATATATATATATGTATATATTATGTCGGGTCGCTCTTCAGCGCTACTGGTAACATGTAACCCAGTAGAACCTGTGCATGGCTGGGTCATCAGCGACTAAACCGGCAACACCACCAAGCTAATTTGAGGAGGAGGGTGATTTTGGGTTCAAGCACAGGCATCGCTTGATATGTGACATTTTTTGCGATGCATGATATTGTTGGCCATAGGCAAGTCCCTAGCAGGACTACGGAGCCACGTCTGTCATGCTCATGCTTGCTTAAGTATCAAGTGATGGCATTTCTCATAATCGAGTTGCAGCCATCATATATGTATATATAAATATAGACACACATATATCGTCATCGTCATCTATGAATATGTATGAAACCATGGTCAATGCCAACAGGGCAAAAGAAGCAGTTTTAAGATGTAAACTTCTCGTAGGATCCTCTACAGCCAACTAAAATCTCTACATGCTTTGATGTCGAAAGAATCAGTTTTAGGACATACACTTCACATAGTATCTACTTAGGCCACGTTTTAGAGTATATACTTCCTATAGTATCTCCTACGGCCACATAAACATTGGTCAATGCCCAGCTTGAGGGCGTATATGTCCTATAGGATCTACTGCAAGATAAACCTTGGTCAATGCCAGGTTAAAGGGTTAAAGTAACGGCGTATACATCCCATAGGATCTCATACCTTGGTCAATGCCTGGCTTGAGGGCGTATACGTCCCATAGGATCTACTGCAAAACCTGGTTGGAGGGCAGTGTCTGCTGAGAGGGCGAAAGGGTGAGCTTCTGGTTGCATCCTCTACAGCCAGGTAAACCATATGAGAGGGCGATTGAAGCGGAGGGCTAAAGTAATGGATTTCCTACAAGTAGTGTTAGGGCATACACTTCACATAGTATCTCCTAGGGCCAGGAGATAGTATCTCGGCCGAATAGACACTGGTCAGAAGGCGAAAGAAGCACGTCACTAATGTAGCTGGACTGTCGTCTATACAGTTCATTTACATACTTAGTTTCTTTTTTCGACACTTTGTATATATAAGGCAGACCACTCTTAGTGTTATTGGAAGAGTTACCTCCCTCTCCAAAACGTATTATAGTAAAATAGTAAAACAACTCGTATATAAAATGTACAAATTTCTTTATTCTTGACGGCAAATACCCATGTTTTTTCGTCGAAATAAACTGAACACAATTCATATATATGTAAACTTTTTATTAATAGACACTTCACTTTTCAGGAGACTTTGCCATATGATATTTTCACAAAACATTCAGTGGTTACATCTGTAAAAAGAGAAAAAAATGAAATAAAAAATATTAAACTTCATAAATTCTTCCGTATATATACATTTAAATACAGAATAGAGAAAACCTGTTCCTACGTTGCTTACACGATGCAGTCCCCATCGAGCTGTGCATGAGGTCGAGCGAAAACATGTCAGACGGTGAAACCGACTTTGATGTGCTGCTTCTATGTTACGTAGGTTAAAAGTTAAAGCGATATTGGATCTAGTTAACAATGGTGATATCTAAAAAAAGAATTCATTCAAAATTTAATGGCCAAAGCTAGACATCTCAAAATATTCTGGTTAATATAAGTAACCAACATCATCTTGAAGTCACATAGACTCTGTTAGCTATATGAGTGGCGTGAGATTGCTAAGTGGGTCTGGGACTGCCTGATAATAAGCAGAATATAGCAACCAACATCAGGTTTAAGGGTGGAAGACAAGACCAAAGGAGATACTGCCAAGTCACTTCTACCATGTTAAAGCTGAGTGTTCAGCAGTTTTCCAACGAAGCTCAGAACCAAATATTTTGTTTCTGTTTGTATAAACTAACATATTTAATATGGAAAATC
>OZ024758.1:22143480-22158480 GCA_964016885.1 Eledone cirrhosa
TGGTATGTATAAATATGAATGTATATACATATCTGGTGATATATTCATCTTTGCAGATGATTGCCAGCTCCCTATATTACAGAAACATACACACACACATATGTAATACAGAGTACCTGACCTCCCATGGGTACAAGCTGAAGCATATAGACAATATGCCCCCACACTCTCCCACTGCAAGGTGGTCGTAGAGGTGCCACGGCAAAAAAGCACCCAGCCCACACTGTAAAGTGGATATGTAGGCGCCACGGAAAAAGCACCCAGCACTCACTGTAAATGAGGTTGGTGTTAAGAAGGGCATCCAGCTGTAGAAATCAAGCCAAATCAGTTCCTGTATGAGCAAGGCATGGTCAGCCGACCAGACACTGCCCACAACAGGACAACCCGTCTAACCCATGCTAGCGTGGAAGAACGGACGTAAAACGGTGATGATGATGATGATGATATGTGTAACAAAAAAAAAATAACTCAACAAAAGTATTATAAAATATTTACTTTAAATTCAAAATGTAGAAACCAGTAAATGCTTTCTGTAGAGTTCTTGGTGTTTTATTTAGATTCAGTTACCAAAAATATAGTGACTCTCACTCAAGAGGTGTTCAGAGTTCCACATCAATTTTCATAATCTTACCTATGGTGCTACAAAGAAAACACCAACCACAACAGCTAACCCTTGTAAAGAGTAACCACTAGCTTTCAAATCAACTCTTTAGTTACCAGATTTTTAATGAACTTCACTGCCTAGGTTTTTTAAAATAACTTTCTTAAATAAAAAAAATTTTAAAAATTGGAGGTATTTAGTAAAATTGCTAACTTTCTCAGTATTAAACCCTTTAGCATTTAAACAAGGCCAGAACTCTCTCACCTCTTTCTCTTCAAACCGACTGTAACTGGCTACTCATACTGATGTTAAAAATCTCATAGATTCAATATTATGTGAAGTAAAGCCTTTACTATGAAAATACAATAGAAAATGTAGAGTAATGTAAATGGTAAAGGGTTAAGTTAGTACATCGAACATAAGAAAAAATTATAGTTTAAATAAACATTTCTGATGTTCAGGTATTGTTCTCAAAATAAATAATATCAAAATCTCATAGCTTTGATATTATGTGAAGAAAAGCCTTTACCATGAAAATATAATAGTAAATATAGAGTAATGTAAATGGTAAAGGGTTAAACCAGCCATATCTGGCCAAAATTCTCTCACCTCTTTCTGTTCAAACTGGCCACACATAATGATGTTAAGGTATTGTTCTCAAAATAAATAACATCAAAATCTCATAGCTTTGATATTATGTGAGGTAAAGACTTTACCATGGAAATACAATAGTATTTATAGAGTAATGTAAATGCTAAAGGGTTAACTAAAGTTGATGGCTTTCTGGAAGTTTTACATTTCAATATTTTAACACAAACACCATCTAACAATTCCTTCATGAGTGCTTCTGTCTTTTCCAAAAGCGTTTCACTTCATCATGACCGTTACGAGCTACAACCATAACCCGTTTGCTTGGTTTGTCCCAGACTAATACACCAAGATCCTGTAAAACAATATTGAGATGAATAAATGAAGTTTCATATAAACAAGAAAAAAAATATCCAAAAATTCATAATATAATTAAGCTATATATATATATATATATGGAGGCACATGGCTTAGTGGTTAGAGCATTGGCCTTGCAATCGAAAGGTTGTGAGTTCAATTCTCAGACCGGGTGATGTGTTGTTTCCTTGAGCAAGACACTTTATTTCACATTGCTCCAGTTTACTCAGCTGTAGAAATGAGATGATAGGGACTGGGGTCCCTATCATTCCACTGCAAAGTGGACGTGTAGGTGCCACGGCAAAAAAGCACCCAGCACTCACTGTAAATGAGGTTGGTGTTAGGAAGGGCATCCAGCTGTAGAAATCAAGCCAGAATCAGTTCCCGTCTCACTCTTGCAAGCAGGGAAAAGCAGACGTAAAATGAAATGAAAATATATATATATATATATATATTGGAAAATGTGTGAAATCCTTGGTACAGTTAGGTATATTTGAAAAAGGGAAAAGAATGACTTCACTTGTAGTTCTAAACAATTTGATTTAATTTTATATTATGAGTTACTAGATCTACCAACTCATCTATATATATAAAATTAAATCAAATTGTTTAGAACTACAAGTGAAGTCATTCTTTTCCCTTTTTTTTATATATATATCATCATATATATACATGGTAATGATGGGGGAGGGGGGTATTACTATAAATTAGGGATAACATGGGAGGTGGGGGATATATAAGAACAAAGTAGGGAAACGTGGGGGGATATACAAGAACAGAGTAGGGAAACGTGGGGGGATATACAAGAACAGAGTAGGGAAACGTGGGGGGATATACAAGAACAGAGTAGGGAAACGTGGGGGGATATACAAGAACAGAGTAGGGAAACGTGGGGGGATATACAAGAACACAGTAGGGAAACATGGGGGGATATACAAGAACACAGTAGGGAAATGTGGGGGGATATACAAGAACACAGTAGGGAAATGTGGGGGGATATATAAGAACACAGTGGGGAAATGTGGGGGGATATATAAGAACACAGTAGGGAAATGTGGGGGGATATATAAGAACACAGTAGGGAAACGTGGGGGGATATACAAGAACACAGTAGGGAAATGTGGGGGGATATACAAGAACACAGTAGGGAAATGTGGGGGGATATACAAGAACACAGGGAAACATGGGGGGATATACAAGAACACAGTAGGGAAATGTGGGAGGATATACAAGAACACAGTAGGGAAACGTGGGGGATATACAAGAACAGAGTAGGGAAACGTGGGGGGATATACAAGAACAGAGTAGGGAAATGTGGGGGGGATATACAAGAACACAGTAGGGAAATGTGGGGGGATATACAAGAACACAGTAGGGAAATGTGGGGGGATATACAAGAACACAGTAGGGAAACATGGGGGGATATACAAGAACACAGTAGGGAAATGTGGGGGGATATACAAGAACACAGTAGGGAAACATGGGGGGATATACAAGAACACAGTAGGGAAATGTGGGGGGATATACAAGAACACAGTAGGGAAATGTGGGGGGATATATAAGAACACAGTGGGGAAATGTGGGGGGATATATAAGAACACAGTAGGGAAATGTGGGGGGATATACAAGAACACAGTAGGGAAATGTGGGGGATATACAAGAACACAGTAGGGAAATGTGGGGGGATATACAAGAACACAGTAGGGAAATGTGGGGGGATATATAAGAACACAGTAGGGAAATGTGGGGGGATATACAAGAACACAGTAGGGAAACATGGGGGGATATACAAGAACACAGTAGGGAAATGTGGGGGATATACAAGAACACAGTAGGGAAATGTGGGGGGATATACAAGAACACAGTAGGGAAACATGGGGGGATATACAAGAACACAGTAGGGAAATGTGGGGGGATATACAAGAACACAGTAGGGAAATGTGGGGGGATATATAAGAACACAGTAGGGAAACGTGGGGGGATATACAAGAACACAGTAGGGAAATGTGGGGGGATATATAAGAACAGAGTAGGGAAACGTGGGGGGATATATAAGAACACAGTAGGGAAACGTGGGGGGATATACAAGAACACAGTAGGGAAACGTGGGGGGGGGGAATATATAAGAACAGAGTAGGGAAACGTGGGGGGATATATAAGAACAGAGTAGGGAAACGTGGGGGGGAGATATATAAGAACAGAGTAGGGAAACGTGGGGGGATATATAAGAACAGAGTAGGGAAACGTGGGGGGGAGATATATAAGAACAGAGTAGGGAAACGTGGGGGGGAGATATATAAGAACAGAGTATGGAAACGTGGGGGGATATATAAGAACAGAGTAGGGAAACGTGGGGGGATATATAAGAACAGAGTATGGAAACGTGGGGGGATATACAAGAACACAGTAGGGAAACGTGGGGGGGGGGGGGATATATAAGAACAGAGTAGGGAAACGTGGGGGGATATATAAGAACAGAGTAGGGAAACGTGGGGGGGATATATAAGAACAGAGTAGGGAAATGTGGGGGGGGGGAATATATAAGAACAGAGTAGGGAAACGTGGGGGGATATATAAGAACAGAGTAGGGAAACGTGGGGGGGATATATATAAGAACAGAGTAGGGAAACGTGGGGGGATATATAAGAACACAGTAGGGAAACGTGGGGGGATATACAAGAACACAGTAGGGAAACGTGGGGGGGGGGGATATATAAGAACAGAGTAGGGAAACGTGGGGGGATATATAAGAACAGAGTAGGGAAACGTGGGGGGGATATATAAGAACAGAGTAGGGAAACGTGGGGGGGATATATAAGAACAGAGTAGGGAAACATGGGGGGGGGGGATATATAAGAACAGAGTAGGGAAAATATGGGAGGTGGAGGATGATTATGGAAGAACAGATTTAGAAATCTTGATTTACCTGAGCATAATCACGGAGAAGTTCAAAGTCACTCTGAGAGAGAAACTGGTTATAAATTACTCCATCTGTGAATTTAAATCTGTCTCTTTCTAACTCCCACAAGTGTATCTGGTCGGTGACTGTCGGTGGAATTATTGGCATCTGAAACAGCAATAAAAATGTACAAGTAATAACATTCTCTGGCAACAACTAAAGTGAAATAATTACCAAAATTATTCAAACCGGCTATATCCGACCATTATTCTCTTACTCTTTTCTGTACAAACCCGGCAGATGTTAAGAACAATACCTTAACATCATTATGAGTGGCTGGTTACAGCCGGTTTCGACAGAAAGGGTTAAATATTTACACAAAATAACAAAAACATGATGATGATCATCATCACCAGTTAACACCAATTTTCCAAGCTAGCATGGGTTAGACGTGCTGTCCCGTTGTGAGACAGCCAGCTCAGAGGACTGTGTTTTTCTCACACAGAACTGATCGGGGCTTAGTTTCTACAGCTAGATGATTAGTTAGTATAATTTAATTAATTAATGATGTACCTTCTCTAGCATCTTTTCATGTGCGTGGCTTCTTAGGAAGTGGATTATCTGTGAAATAAAACAGATGACATATAATAATAATGGTTTCTGATTTAGGCAAAAAGTCAATTAAATCAACCCCAATACATTACTGGTACTTTATTTTACTGACACCCCGTAAGGATGACAGACAAAGCTAACATCAGCAGGATTTAAACTCTGAGTGTAACTCTATGCTGCAAAGCATGGTTTAATTAAGGAAGAATTACTTAAGATGACCATTGCGGCCATTAATTAAGGAAGAATTACTTAATGTAAGGTTCTTTTATAAAACTATGTTGGATGATTTTATTTTAAATTGGAAACCTTTAAAATGGGATAGTTTTATTTCATACAACAGGAGTCAGGTTGGTAACTAAAGGTTATTACATAAGATTTTAATTTAGATTGGAAACTTTTAAAACAGATAGTTATATTTCATAGAACCAGAGCCAGTTTTGACCGGGTTGGTAACGAAAGGTTTAAAGAAGATTGAAGCTTAAAGACCATAAGGAGGTCAGCAACAATAAACAAATTAGAAAAACATGAGGTTGAACTCACCTGTTCTGCTGAAATGCCACAACTCAATGCTGAGCGTATACTGTCTCTTGTGATCTGACCCACGACCATATTTGGAAACCTGTTGCCCCACAAATAGAATAAATAAATGAAAATATACAAATTTATGAATAAATTAAATCAAATATATTAAATATGTAAATAAAGGTTACAACCCATGCACGCAAGGAAAAAAACAGGCATAAAAATGATGATGATGAAATAACCATAAATTTAAGATTTTTTTTCCATTTCTTTACAATGTTTAATGTCAACATTAACATATTTTGTAAAAATCTAATTACTATGTACCACGAAAAACATGGTGGTGAGAGCTGACCTCAGATCGCTGAAGCTTATAGAGGAGTTGATGAAGGACCGTGACAAATAGAGAGATCCTGTGCTGAAGAGGACCCACCCTTGCAAGTAGGGAAAAGTGGATGTAAAATGATGATGGTATAGACATATATATATATATGCCTCTCCTAACCAAATATACACCCCAAACCACTATCCCTACGCCATCCTCCCACCAACACCACCCTTTCTCTGTAAAGTTATGTTGATACCACAACATCCAGTCCAAACTAAAGTGGTCGTGTAGGTGTCACAACAAAAAAAACACACAGTCCACACTGTAATGTGGCTGTGTGGGAAACACGTTCAAAAGGCTCCCAGTCCACACTTTAAATGTGGTTGGTGTTAAGAAGGGCATCCAGTCGTAGAAAACCTGCCAGATACAGTTCTATACAAGCGAGACATGGTCACCTGATCAATCTTGCCTCAAGTGGGACTATTCCGGTCTAACCCATGCTAGTGTGGAAGACAGATGTTAAACGATGATGATGATATATATATATCTTACCTGTAAATCATCTCAGTGAACAGAGCCAATAAGGCTATCTGGAGCTGAGAATCTGAAAAGGAAGAGAAATAAAAATACACTGAAATAGATTCTGAATGAAACAAATAATAAACAAATCATAATGACCGACTGGAGGGAGTGTTTGAAAACTCTGCCCCCACGACCCTCTCAGGAATAAGTGGGCGAAAAAGAAGAAGATTCTAATAGCTCTAAGTTCCCCCAGAAGAAAATGATCAAAGAAACTTACCTGTGTATGCATAAACCCTATAATTTGTTTCTACCACAATAAAACCTTGTCTGATTGCGTTGTAAGAGACATGAGATAATCCAGTAGCTAGGTTAATGGCAAGTTTAGTAGGGTAATATCTCTGAGATTTTCTCTGAAACAATAGTAAAATCAAAAACAACTATTACAAACAAATGGTGTTCATTTTTTTTTTAAAGGGCAGTGGATTGGTATTATCGGTAAAGAGTAACTGTGTGCCACAAACAACATGGTTTGTGACACACAGTTACCCTTCTGTGATACCCTTAAACCAACAACTTTTCAGCACCCCAGTATATATATATACTTCAATTAATGACCAGATCTACCTATTAGTTAAACCATCCAACATAAACAGAACAGTATATATACATGATACAATACTGGTTCTTTGTTCCAATTTATTATTATTGATACTCTGCACCCCAAGAATATCGAGTGTTCATCTTGGCATACCACCTACGGATGCAATTCATTTCTACCTCTACAACCTGATTAGGTCCTACACTAGTTGAGCGCTTATATGGATTGCCATAGAGAAGTTTCAGAACAGGTCCTTACTGAAAGTCATCCCGATCCAATCTAACTACACTTAAATCCGTCTGATTATTCAAAAATATGTAATTAAATATGTATATGATGCAATACTGATTCTTTGTACCCATTAATCCATTAATTATTATTATTATATATACAAAAGTCAGCTCAAAAGTGACACAGAGAAGACTGAGGTTGGCTGGACATGCTCACCGACATCCAGAGTTGACATTGCACTCAGTGCTCCTTTGGGAGCCCCTACATGGACACACTAGAAGAGGAAGACCAAGGTTAACATATGTTGATGCCCTAAGGACAGACACTGGTCTGTTGGAGATGCAGGATATGGCAGCGATAATGAGGGACAGAGACCGCTGGAGAGAACTCGTCCATGGATCTCGGGAATTTTACCCGCCTTAGATAGATAGATATATACAATAAAGTACCAGTAATGTACTGGGTAATTTGCTGGCCTTGTGCCTAAAGTAGAAACAATTATATATACAATATAAATGACAAGCATATAATTATATGTATTTCGATTCTGTAGTATACTTGGTATTTTACATTGCGCTATTTTCATACTTGTAATTAGGTATATTTATTATTACCCACATCATATATATATATATATTTATATATAGCTGCAATTCATCATCATCGTTGATTAACATCTATCTTCCACGCTAGCATGGGTTAGACCGGTTTGTCCCATTTAGAGGCAAGATTGGTTGGGTGACCGTGTCTTGCTCATATAGGAGAGTTTCTATCTGGTTTTCTACGGCTGGATGCCCTTCCTAACGCCATCCACATTTACAGAGTGTGCTGGGTGCTTTTTGTCGTGCCACCTACACGATAAAATTATTATATATATATATATATATATATCATCATCATCATCATCGTTTAACGTCCATCTTCCATGCTTGCATGGGTTTGGACGGGAGTTTTCCCACTTGAGGCAAGATTGGTTGTCTTGCTCGTATAGGACTAACACCAACCACGTTTACAGTGTGGACTGGGAGGTTTTTACCGTGTTACCTACATGGCCACATTACAGCGTGGACTGTGTGTTTTTTTTATCGTGACACCTACACGACCTCATTTGTTTCGGACTGGATGTTGTGGTACCAACATAACTTTACATTGAAAGGGGTGGTGTGGATGAGGTGGGGGTAGTGGGACGGGGTGTATTTTTGTTAGAGGTGCCTACTGACTGTAGCAGGTTTCACTTTGTACTTAGGTAAGGCGGGTCTTCTGTATTACTGTGTAGCGCCAAAGATCTTGGTCCAGTGACATTGTCTTGGAGAGGTGTAAGTGTGTGAAGTCGGAATTTATCAAATCGTCCCAGGTAGCTACAGTCTATTTTTATTGCCCTGCATAAACGATGATGAGGATAATAAAGACAACAAAAATGATATCATAAATTACATACTTTCCTTTGATAGACTAAACCAAACTCTCGTAAGTGTTGCAAAAGACGTAGCTGAGCTTCCGACATCCCCTCTGTTGTGTAGTCCTAGAAAAACAAAAACATAATATATAAATTTATATAACAACATATACATATATATATAAATATGTGTGTGTGGTGTTTTTCTTTGTTGTCTTGAACCTTCTTTGTTAATTTTCTTAAGTTTATATATGTATATATATATATATATATATATATATATATACATATATATATACATACATATATATATATATACATACATATATATATACATAGATATATATATCATCATCATCATCATCATCATCATCGTTTAACGTCCATCTTCCATGCTTGCATGGGTTTGGACGGGAGTTTTCCCACTTGAGGCAAGATTGGTTGTCTTGCTCATATAGGACTGTCTGGCGGGTTTTCTACGGCTGGATGCCCTTCCTAACACCAACCACATTTACAGTGTGGAACAGGGAGGTTTTTACCGTGTTACCTACACGGCCACATTACAGGGTGGACTGTGTGTTTTTTTGTCGTGACACCTACACGACCTTGTTTGTTTCGGGCTGGATGTTGTGGTACCAACATAACTTTACATTGAAAGGGGTGGTGTGGATGGGGTGGAGGTAGTGGGACGGGGTGTATTTTGTTAGATATATACATATACTCATTCTGTAAATGTGGTTAGTGTTACAAAGGGCATCCAGCCATAGAAAACCTGCCAGAGACAGTTCTGTGTGAGCGAGACACAGTCTCCTGACCAATATTGCCTCAAGTAGGACAAAATCGTCCAACCCATGCTAGCGTAGAAGATGGACGTTAAACAATGATGAAGATTCTATCGAATACATATGTATACTCATTCTATTGAAACATGTTAGCATAGTAAAATGGGATGTGAAAAGTATAGTATAGAAATAAGGATTACCTTTCCAAATATTGAAAAACTCAGCTGGAAAAGGAATGACAGAGACTCAACTAAATCCATTCCACGAATCTAGATAACATTAAAGAAGATATAGCATTGATTATAATAGATGTGAGGTAAAACAGATGTACATATGCTGCAACACTGACTTCTACTGTATATATACATACATGAGTTTGAACAATAAATACAGAAGTCAAGTGTAGGTAGAGTTAGTTTATTGTATCCTCCTAATGTTCTTGTGACAAACTTCTGATATTATATTTGTGTTTTAACCTTTATTATATACTCTGATGATTCCGGCCTTGTGCTAGGATGAAACAATCGTAAGTGATTAAATGTTTTAAACACTCTTTGATTGTTATTTCTAATGTATATATAGATATATATTGACTAAAATATAGAATTGTTAGACTATGGAAAGGAACAATGCAAATTATGTAGTAAAGCTGACTTACCGCTAGAGTATCTAGGTATTGTAGCATAAAGAACCACACTTGCGAAGGGGTGTCCATCAGGAGAAATTGGAAACCATTTGGTGTTATGACGGGTGGGTGTTCTTCTGAGTCACTGAAATATAGAACATTAAACATGAAATAAGAGAGATATCTAGTTTATTTTGTAAATAACATCAACCTTTTAGCATTTACACTACTCTATATATACTATTGTATTTTCACAGTAAAGGCTTTACCTCACATAACATTTACATTACTCTATATATACTATTGTATTTTCACAGTAAAGGTTTTACCTCACATAATATCTCACATAACATTTACATTACTCTATATATACTATTATATTTTCATAGTAAAGGCTTTACCTCACATAATATCAAATCTATGAGATTTTGGTATTATTTATTTTGAAAACAATATCTTAACATCATACGAGAGACCAGTTACGGTCGATTTGAACAGAAAAAGGTGAGAGAATTCTCGCGGTTTAAATACTCGGGGGTTAATTAATGGTAAAATATGAAATAGGAGAGATATCTAGTTTGTTTTGAATGGTAAAATATGTCTAAAAAGTGAGAATACATATAAACAACTATCAATATCACGTATGTCTGCTATTATCTCTGCAAACAAGAGTTGGGTGGGCTGTCACAAACGGGCAGAGCCTTGCACCTCCAAGTGACCCACAGCCCAAGTAGAAGCTACTGACCTCTACAAAGATGTAAGTACAACATCTTGTTTACATACATCACCACCAGACTCGAACAGCAGTGCTTCCCAAAGTGGGTTCCGCAAAGGAGTGTCTGGGATTCCGTGAAAAAAGGTAGAGGATTATATTTATATTACAACCATATAACAGTATGTGAAGGCACATGGTTTAGTGGTTAGATCATTGGGCTTGCAATCGAAAGGTTGATGTGTTGTTTCCTTGAGCAAGACACTTTATTTCACGTTGCTCCAATTTACTCAGCTGTAGAAATGAGATGATAGGACTGGGGTCCCTATCATTAAATCACCCAAGACACCTCCAACGAGGTATACCATGGAGGAGGTCAGTTAAACCTGCATAGGTGTGAGCTGTAACAACGACATATAACAGTATTAGACTTTGGGGTTCTGCCAAAGGTTTCTGAACCAAAAAAGGTTCCATGTTTGAAAAAAGTTTGGGAAACTCTGTTCTACAGGGTGCACACATTTTGTCATGTCACCAGCATGAGGAAAAAGCCTTTACTGATGAAATTTAATAGTAAATATAGAGTACTGTAAATGCTAAAGAGTTGAATCTATGATATTTCCTCTGTCTGTCTGTGTCATTACATCCTGTAAGTTAGTAATTGGACAGAGAGCTATAAATAAATAGCAGACTGAAATATAAGACTGGGGTCGATATGACAGAACAGAAACCCTTAATGGTGATGCTCCAGCATGGACGCATTCCAATGACTGAAACAAATGTAATTGTTTCTACTTTTGGCACAAGGCCAGCAATTATCGCAGTATTACTGGTACTTTATTTTATCGACCCCGTAAGGATGAAAGGCAAAGTTAACCTCGGCGGGATTTCAACCCAGCTCATAAAGGGTGGTAACTCTATGCTTCAAAGTATGGCGTCCGATCCTCTACCGATACTGCCAAACAAATATAATACAAAGAAAAAAACACCGACATTTGAGAGATAGATAGAGAGATGCGAGAAGAGACAGATATATATATATATGTATGTATGTATGTATACATACATATATATATATATGCGAGAAGTGAAAGAGAAAGAGATATGCGAGAGGCGAGAAAAGAGAGAGAGAGAGAGACTCTGTCAGCCCAGCCAAACAGCACACACGACCGTAGCACAACTAAAAACATACAGAATATTCGTCCGCTGCCGCCGAGCTGGCAAAACTAAGGAAGTTTCAGTGTAGCAGAGAAGGCGCTGTGAATAAGAGAACCGACAGCTACATTATCACACTCAACTTTATTGGCAGAATCCGGTAAAGACAAACGAAATGGAGGAAATGGATACGTCAGAGACAGACAAAATGAAGCAAGAATCATATAAAAAGGATACGGGAGAGACAAACGAAAAATATGCGTGTATCACGTGTGGGACGGCAATCGTTGAAAAGAGAAAAACCAAGACGGTTAAAATATCTGTAAGACCTCTCTCTCTCTCTCTCGACACACATATAATATACAGGGTGGTCCGAAAGTCTTGTCACCCCTACATATTGTTTTAACTTTCAGTATCGGTAGAGGGTCGAACGCCATACTTTTCAGCATAGTTACGTCCCTTTACGATCTGAGTTCAAATCTCGCCGAGGTTGACTTTGCCTTTCATCCTTACGGGGTCGATAAAATAAAGTACCAGTAATACACTGGGATAATTGCTGGCCTTGTGCCTAAAGCAGAAACAATTATTTTTGTTTTAATAATATAATATATATCGTATCATTAACTATAATATATAATAATTTTAAAGACGTGGTGGGGGGGTGACAAGACTTTCGGACCTCCCTGTACAGGGTGACCACAAAACCACTCCTTGATTTCAAATACTTATAATATGAAAACTTAAATGAATATTCTTACAATATTAGTGGCTACAGTTACATAAACTAACAAAGCTGGTTGATATCATAAACACACGATGTGGTCCCCTTTTGTTGCTCGGCAAATATCAACGTGATAATCAAGCTTGGAGTGTTTTTGTGGTCACCCTATTAATTAGTAATATTTATTAGTTTGGAGTAGGTTGGGGGAAGTTATAAATTGTGTGGAATTACATTTTCTCTTCCAACTGTTATAAATATTTTCTTTTTCTCTCGTTACAAAAATGGAAGAAGAAAAAAATAACCGTACAGATATCGTAATTTCAGTGAGATTTACTTCCGCAAATGTCTAATGAACATCGAGTTGGTGTGATCGAAAGTGGTGGCTAGGTTAGATAGAGGGGTTAATTCAGAAGCATAACTTGGGTAAATAGTAACTCTGGCAAGCAGTGAAATTGCGCCCCTGCCCAACACTGTATGGACCTAATAATTTATATAAATGGTTTAATGATCCAGCCACCATAGTGTTCTCAACCATGATAATCAGAGACATATCATACATCTGAAGGATTGTCTTTTTTCACTCTCCGACGAGGCTGGCCCTAGTTACGGCTCTGGTTTAAGTAAATCTTTGGCACAACGGGTGGAGGATGGCTGCAAGGCCACTAAAAGTCTCCGCTGTTGTCAGGGCAGGGGATTAGAAGAATTGTTAGAGCGTTGGAAGAAATGCCTCGCCTTATTTTTTACCTTAAAAAGTTGAGTCAGGAACAAAACTGCGCTGAAAGAAATATTATGTCTAACGCTTAGTCTCCAGCCCCCCCCCCTCCCTGGGCCTTCTTATTGCCCCCGGTGGGGGGGGGTACAGCCCACTTTGAGAACCTCTGTTTTAAACCATTAAATGATTCGCCCAAAATACATATACTGACGTGTCGATAGATTATTGATATCCTGGGTCATATTAACTCATGGCCGGGGAACTTACGTTTCCAATCGTTTTGGGGGTGGGGGCCAAGCTAAGCTTCTACCCTGTCAGCCGTGTGGATAATAAGGCCCTTTTTATGTTCGTGGCATAGAAATGATTATACCTGTAATTAGGCTACCCAGTAGCAACTTTAATAATGCAATATTTTATCCAACGTATATGTACTGAGCAAATACGGAAGTGATATGTAGGTACGCGCACAACTAACGACGACAAAAATGTCTCATATCCGTAACCTAGAGTTTTTGGCGCAAATTATATCAAATCTTTAATGGTATTTTTTTTTACAATTACACCGGTCTCGCGCTAGATGTTTAATTTGTTTTTCATAAGCTAAGCCAAAAACATGTCCATACGAGCAGGACGTGGTCGCTAAACATTACACACGACCTGGTTAACCCCGTAATGTGACAACCCTTCTAACCAATGCAAGCATAGAAAATAGACGTTAAACATATATATATCTATCTAATATATATTTGTGAAATGGGTGGTGGTTGAAATTCAGATGTGCACGGTTAAATGGTAGTAGACGTGGTCGGACGGACATGAACATTTACACACCTATGTAAAAAGTGCCAAGGAAGCAAATAGACGAGGTTTCAAATCTCTAACTTGAAAAATGTGGTCCCTAGGGCGTTCTAATACTTGGATGAGTTATTTTCCGTAGTCGCTTTCAATATTCATACAAATTTTTAAACTCATCAACTTTTTCATAACATATCAAACACAACGTTCTTTCGCTGTTTTTTTTAAAAATATTATTGAAAGTTTATTATAAAGAAGCAGTTTCAGGAAAAAAAATAAAAATATGCACTTGGGGCTGGACGGCGTACAATGAGAAGTGGGGCGACGTGAAAAGCGTTGTTTATTAACAGCGAAATAGCAATGTCTTTGAAAATGCAAATTATGAAGGTTTGTTTGATAGTTTACACTTTGATTGCCCTGGTCAGCAAGAGGGGCCTCTATATATATTAGACGTTAACGATCATACAGTACCGTTTTATGAAATCGATTCTGCAGTACAATTTTACGAAATGCCAAACCGAAAAAGGTTACTGTTTTCTAACAAAAGAAATAAAACCCTTACATTGCGAACCCCCTGTTCTAATACTGGGGTTAGTTATTTCCCCCTCTTCTAATAAACGTCTAATATATAGAGGCTCAGCTGCTAGTATATATATATATATAATAGAAAAAGAACCAGGAAGTTTCGTTTACATATAACAAATATTTATTGTGTATCGACCTGTTACGCGCACATCACCAGTCTGACGAGTCGGGTCCATAACTCCTGTGGGTTACCTTGAGTCAATCTTCTGCGAAACATGCGTAACAGGTCGATACAAAATAAATGTTTTATATGTCAACGAAA
>OZ024758.1:22165980-22193480 GCA_964016885.1 Eledone cirrhosa
GCAAATTCTTGTTAAACACACTTGCAAAAATACTACCAATATTATCACTGAGGGTCGGACGCCATGCTTTGCAGCATAGAGTTACGGCCCTTGCCATTCCGTGTTCAAATCCCGCTGAGGTTAACTTTGCCTTCCATCCTTACGGGATCGATAAAATAAAGTACCAGTAATGCACTGAGATAATTGCTGGCCTTGTGCCAAAAGTAGAAATAAATATCATCACTACCAACAATAACAATACCACTTACCTCCCATCTATCTTGGGCATAGTTATCCAAAAATGAAATATCCTTGGCATGTTTATCAGGTGGAAGGAAACTTCCACCAGTCCATGGTTGACCTCTGAAATATAAAATAAGGTACATCAGAGCAAGGTTTATCTGAAGGGAAGAGGTATGGAGGTTCAAACAGAACCCCCTCTCCAAACAGGGCCCATTTTTCTCAAGGCAGCATTTCAACAAGTCCAAAGACTTACCCTCCTAATAAAGTTATTTTCATGTTATATTAGCCTTTTAACATTTACATTACTCTATATATACTATTATATTTTCATGGGGAAGGCCTTACTTCACATAATATAGAATCTATGACATTTTGATATTAATTATTTGCAGAACAACACCTTAACATAAGTATGACTGACCAGTTACAGCTAATTTGAACAGAAAGAGGTGACAGGGTTCTGGCTGGATAGAGTAAAGATAAAGATCCCCTTCGGTTATGAATGACCATGGGATTTGCACAATCCGGGCAAGGTTGTTTGTAGAAGACCAGCAGTCCCCCCCATACATACCAGTCTCCCCTCTCCACACCACTGATGTTGTCCAAGAGAAAGGCAATGGCCAATACAGCTTGGCACCAGTGATGTTGCAGCTCATTTCCACAGCTGAGTAAACTGGAGCAACGTGAAATAAGGTGTCTTGCTCAAGAACACAACACAAACCTCGGTCTGAGAATTGAACTCACAACCTCATGATTGTAAGCCCGACGCTCTAACCACTAAGCCATGTGCCTTCATGCAGCTGGTTTAAATGCTAACTATTAGCACCATCTCAACAATTCTAGAGACTTACCCTCCTAATAAAGCTGTCTTCATATTTGCTCGAAATGTTTGGTTTAGTATAAAGCCCATCATTCCACCAGGAAGTGGTTGTTCATGCCAAACTCTCAGGTCAGTCACAGCAGCCATTGCTAGTTTCTGTTCTCTGGTAGAGTAAAAGAAAGACTTTTAATGATTTTAACAGCAACATAACACCAGCTCAAATCCATGAACTCTCAATGCTCTACACCACATTAGCAAGACATTCTTGAACAGTATAAAACAGCAATATGGATGCATTATATAAAAAATTAATATCTTTAATATAATACTGAAAATTTTCACAACAGGACCCCATACAGCCGAGATCTTCTGGGAGATCAGAACATCAGCAACCCATCTGAAGATGCCCTGCGAGGTGGGGATGGCTATTGCAGCAGGCCTCACTGGCCATTGTCCATGTGGTGCAGCCCCATCACCAACACACTCTAGGCTCAGAGCCCATCACCCTCTCCCTCCTTTACTTCTGTCGCCCAAGAGTCCTTATTTCTCCTCTTATTTATGCCATTTATAGTCCTTTCCTTTACTTTCTCATACAGCCAAATTTGTGAATATTTCTAATGTTATTTATGTATGTATGGTCCCATACTTCTGATAGAGTCGTAGGGACACCGTTTCGACATACAGCGTTTCTTGGGCATTTTAAACCTGGCAGAACCCATCCTTCTCCATGCCTGAGTACAACAGATTTCTTCCAGAAATAGGAAGAATCAACCTCAGTACTAAACTGGTACTTTATTTAACAACAAGGATGAAAGGCAAAGTTGATCTCGGCAGATGTTGAATTCAGAGAGCAGAGAGCTGGAACTAATAACATAAAGCACTCTATCCAACGTTCTAACGACTCAGCCAATTTGTCGCTCGATGATGATAAATAAGAGTTTTAAAATAGAGGGGTGGGGGGGGGGGGGGAGTAGAATTAATTTCTGTCGAGTAATAAAAGATTTACAATACAATGCACAATTCCAAATGATAGAATCAGTTATCTAACAACTATGACAAGACTCGAAACCGAGAGATGTTTTTTTACATTTGTCAAAATACTTACTCATGATGTTTGTTGGCTACCCAGTGTGCTACGACAGCCTGGGGTACTGCTTGTTCAACAAAAAGAATTCTCATTACACAGTGCTTGGCAAGTTCCGGTAATTCCCTAATTCAAAGATAACAATTGAACGAATCAAAAAAAGAGAATCAGTGTACAAGGATGTTTCATGCAGCCATCTAATTGTTTAGGTTCAGACCCACTTCTGTCACAAATAACCATGGGACTTTCACCTAGAAAGTTTCCCTCCGAGGCACAAAGTTTGGGCAAGGAGCAAGGATTTTTTTTTTTTTTTTTTTTTTTGTGGAAGACAAGGAGTCGCTCATACATACCAGTCTCCCCTCTCGACACCACCAATGTAGTCCAAGAGAAAGGCAAAGGTTGATACAACATCGTACCAGTGATGTCACAACTCATTTCTACAACTGCCTGGTCCCGGATTTGAACTCGCAACCTGGCAGTTGTAACAAAAAGCACCCAGTCTACGCTATAAATGTGGTTGGCGTTAGGAAGGGCATCCAACCGTAGAAACCAAGCCAGAAAAGGTTCTGTGTGAGAAAAACACGGTCACCTGGTCTAGTGTTGGAAAATGGATGTCAAGTGATTCCTTCCTGAGACATTCTAACCGCATGACCATAGTATCTGAGCTGTGATATCTCAATTCAGTGAAGTAGCGGCTCTACCTGGAGTGACTCTCTGGTCTCCAAGCTACAAATCTGTCCAGCGATTCTTTCCTAAGACATTCTAACCACATGTCCATAGTATCGGAGCTGTGATCTCTACTATGTAGTAATTTGAATTTCTATATTTAAAGATTTCATAAAACATATCTATATTAATTTATAATAGTGATGGTGGGAGTTAGTCTGAAGAAGCATCAATCTCACCTCTATCTCCATGGTATACAAACTTATTCAAAGTCGAGAACTTAAATATGGTATGTATATATATATATGCGTGTGTGTGTATCTTAATGTGTTTAGTATTTCCGTAGAAAACGTAAAGGAAAGACGAGTGCTCTATGTATTGTACAGAGCTATTTAATTATTAATAAACAACACAATATAATTATTCCATTACCTAAGGTTTCAAGAAACTAGACGGTTCTTACAGAAACGTCCAGCCCGTCCATCAGATTTGCAGTTTGTTATGAAACTGTATTGCATATTACAATTGCTTCGAAATCGATCAGCTCGGGTTTGATCAAGCGAACTGATCCCGACTCTTATGCGAGTTTACATGGGTGGCCCCATCCAAATATATATATATATATGTGTAGAGGTTATATTTAATTTGTTGAGATACAACAAGCTAAAATATTTTTATAACTGATATAAAGCACTCAACAAATTATTGGAGTAAATATACAATATATTAACAAATGGAAACTATATTTATAGAACCATATATATATATATATATATATATATATAACGAAGTAAGTGTGGTAAAGAATCGGGTGGACCTGGTTCTTTACCACACTTCCTTCGTTATATATATATATATATATATATATATATATATATATATATATATATATATATATATATTTGGATGGAGCCACCCATGTAAACTCGCATAAGAGTCGGGATCAGTTCGCTTGATCAAACCCGAGCTGATCGATTTTGAAGCAGTGTGTGTGTGTTTATTTCTAGTCTGAGTTTTCTTTAAATTATTCAACGTATTTCCACATTAAAATGCGTACTCTGTTTAGATATTTAGTTTCTGACACATGAAAACGAAAACTTCCTTCAAAACAAAGAACACAACACAAAATACAGCAACAACAGAATAATATCTTTAAATGAAAAAATTATGTTCAGAAATTTTTTTCAAAAAGCAAAACAAAACAAAATAATAGGTGACTTTCTATATTAAAAATATTTTTTTAAATTACTAAAATCTATTTAATATGGTTAAAGTTAGATAAGGACCACGTTGGATGTTGTGAAACAATGAAGCTCTTATGAAGAAAACCATCACAGCTATTTTGATATGTAAAATAACAAAATCATAAGATATTCACCTGAATACTGCAAGACATGTTGCTGGGTGGTTATAGAGTTTATCGAGAACATTTGCAGGCAAAGTTCGAAGATACCCGTATAGATCTTTGCATTCCAATTTGCATGTCTCCACCGTTGCTGACATCCTTGTATGTAATTCAATGTAGCAAGTCCGATGTTGTTGTTGTCTTATTCTCACTAATTACTACACCTTACACACATTATTTACAACACAAACACTAAAAAGTAAATAATATAATATCTTAACTTTCACAAAAATTATTTCAGATAATTTAGACAAAAGTTTATTTTGTACACGTTAAAAAGAAATAACATAAAGACTGGCTAAATTGTAGATGTAAACCGGTTCCCCAGTTTCATGTCACTCTTCAGTATCAGAAACTAAATTCAGTATCTCAGTAATGGCTGCTTCCATTCAACATGCCATGCTGTTTTCTCACTCACAATTAAAAATTAACTCTTGTAGACAAACATTTAATAATTTTACAAATTATCGCTATTACAAATACTCTCAAATTACCAGGAATTGTAGAAAACTCATCCATAGCCGGGTAACACAACAGAGTCTAACTAGATTTTCCAATGATCTAAATGTACGATATTGCTCAACGGTAAGTGTTTACAAATACAGGTGTATATAAATTGATTATTTACTTTTAATAAACATAAATATTTAATACACTGTATACATAAGTATTTACATTTTATTAAATGTAATTATTTTAGCTATCCTTATTTCACAGATATATATTTATTATTTAACATGAATTTACATAGACACAAAAACAAAAACAATATGAACTTTTGTCTGTTTGATTCAAGGACGTTTCTTTTCTTTCGAGTTCAGAAGATATTTCTAACAAATTCCATCTATGTAAGAGATGTGCAGTGAAGTGGATGAAGGAATCAACAAATCGTACCACTGTCTCATTTTTAATACTCATTAACATTGCATTTTCCTTACATTACAAACGTCCTTGAAACAAGTCAGGCGTGTTATTCTATTAATTTCAAGATTTGTGCTTGATCGAAATAAATCACCAGTTTTTAAATCCAGCTGGTCTTAGCTTTCTCTTTCATCCTTACGGGGGTCGGTAAAATAAAGTACCAGTCACGCACAGGGGTAGATTTAATCGACTTTCCCCTCCACCGAAATCATTATCATCATCGTTTCTTATCCCGGTGATGCCCGTGAGGGTACTTGCTTGTTTCTGCGCCTTAGCCTCGCCATCACCTGTGGTAATGCTGCAAGCGTGTTGACTCGCCCCAAACATTTCCAATGACCCTAGCAGTGTGGTGTGTGACCGATTGAAGAATTTAGTGTTTGAATGGTGGCTTTTTAATATATTTCTTTCGCTTTAATTAGATATGTTTGTGTATTATATTTATAAGGTTCCTAGCGATAATTAATTGCTTATACATATAAGTGTGTGTGTGTACTTCTAACTAATCTTATATATTTGTTATATCAAACATTAATTATAAGAACCAGCCCATTCCCCGCATTTCATGTAGTTTTAGGTTAACCTTTTCAGTATTTATGTGTTGCTATATTTTATACTTTCTTTGCTTCGAGGCATCTTGTGATATGTTGAATTTTTAATTTCAGGTTGCCAATGACTCAGATACAAATAGCTTTGGCAGTGGTTTGGTTCCATGGCAGAAAAAAGGTATATATTTTCAGTTTCTTGTGTATGTGTGTGGGCTTATTGTTGGTTGGTTTCAATATAGATATTTTTATTCTTTTTCATTCTCTCTGTGCTGTATTCAAATCTGGAGAGGATTGGGCTCTGCTAGGTTTAACCCTTTAGCATTTAAACTGGCTGCATCCGGCCAGAATTTCCCCACCTCTTTCTGTTCAAAATGGCTGCAACTAGCCGCTTATACTGATGTTAAGGTATTGTTCTCAAAATAAATAATATCAAAATCTCAGATTCGATATAGTGAGATAATTATGTGATGTAAAGCCTTTACCGTGAAAATATAATAGTAAATACAGAGTAATGTAAATGTTATGTGAGATAATTATGTGATGTAAAGCCTTTACCGTGAAAATATAATAGTAAATATAGAGTAATGTAAATGTTATGTGAGATATTATGTGATGTAAAGCCTTTACCATGAAAATATAATAGTAAATATAGAGTAATGTAAATGTTATGTGAGATATTATGTGATGTAAAGCCTTTACTGTGGAAATACAATAGTAAATATAGAGTAATGTAAATGTTATGTGAGGTAAAGCCTTTACCGTGAAAATACAAAAGTAAATATAGATTAATGTAAATGCCAAAGGGTTAAAAGTGTCCTAGAAACACTATATGTCAATACAGCGCCCCTATGACTCCTTGAGGAATTATGGGCCCATAGCATGCCATAAACGCACATATGGAGATGATAATTTTTTATATAAATACACTTTGATTTTCTGTTTATTTCCTTATATTTCAGAAATTACTTGCACTCTTCCTCAAGCATACAACCCAGAGTATGTTGAAGCAACATGGTACAAGTGGTGGCATGAAAAAGGTTTCCACCAGCCACAACCAATTCAGGTCTCTAGACTTTTTTTATGTTTAAATTCACAGCTGCACTCAACCTTTCATAATATTTCTTTAAGAAAGGATATCCCAAACCCGGATGCTCATCAGATCACTGCTTGTCCCAGTTTCATTAGCATTAAGCAACCGACAGGACAAGATTTTCTCGTGGACAGGAACATCATTCCACTGCATGATTAAACCCTGTCTACTGCTGGTATATATTTCCAGCTGAGTGGACTGGTGCAACATGAAAGGAAGTATTTTGCTGAAGAAGACAACACAACACACAACCCTGTCCAAGAATTGAAACCACAATATTACAATTGTGTGTCCACACCCTTACCACTAAGGCTATGCACCTTCACAAAATGTGTCCAGTGATTCTTTCCTGAGACATTCTAACCACATGTCCATAGTATCGGAGCTGTGATCTCTCAATTCGGAGAAGTAATGGCTCTACCTGGAGTGACTCTCTGATCTCCGAGCTATGAATCTATCCAGTGATTCTTTCCTGAGACATTCTAACCACATGTCCATAGTATCGGAGCTGTGATCTCTCAATTCGGAGAAGTAGTGGCTCTACGTGGAGTGACTCTCTGATCTCCAAGCCACACACTCTATTGAGTAACATTACTCCAAAGACCCTTCAGAGGAATACCATTTCAGCCGCTTGTATTCGCAATCATTTTCTTTCGGTCATTACTCAAGATTCATACCTTAAGTAAGGGTTGGCACAAATACCGAATTGAGGATAGCGAGGAGAAGTTTGACTTCCTCATACTACTTCTCTCTCTTTACATCTGCTGTCTGTGTGAATCTATGTGTAAAAGGAAGGCAAGGGGTAGTGAAAAAACTATGCTGTGTGTTTGTGTAAATGTATGTTTGTGTATTTGTGTGAATGTATGTGTGTGTTTTTGTAAGTGTGTCTTTGTTTGCACGTTTATGTTTATATACTCAAACATATAAATGCATGCATATGCACATACACATACGCATATACACATACGCATCAGTGTATGGAAAAAAATTCTAGTAATTTAAATTTAATTTTTGGGTTTTTTTTCATTTAACTAAAAAAGCCAATAGAATGTTTGAATGTTACATTAGTTCTTTGATCTGTTGCAGGATGCTGTAAAGATGAGGAGGTTTGTTATCTGTTTACCACCTCCTAATGTCACTGGTTCCCTTCATCTTGGTCATGCTTTGACGTGCTCCATTCAAGATGCTATTGTCCGTTGGTAAGTCTTTATACACTCTTTGATCTGGGTATCAGTGGTAGAGCTGCTCCCACGATAAAATACACCCAGTACACTCTGTAAAGTGGTAGAGCTGCTCCCACAGTAAAATGCACCTAGTACACTCTGTAAAGTGATAATGCTAGTGCCACAATAAAATGCACCCAGTACGCTCTGTAAGTGGTAGTGCTAGAGTCACAATAAAATGCACCCAGTACGCTCTGTAAGTGGTAGTGCTAGAGTCACAATAAAATGCACCCAGTACACTCTGTAAGTGGTAGTGCTAGTGTCACAATAAAATGCACCCATTACACACAAAGGCTCAGCAGGCCAGTGTTTATCTCGGGTTATATGGCATAAAGCAATTGAGTACAATACCCCCACTTCCATCCTGGACAAGTCGCCAGTCCATCGCAGGGTTAAACTCCCAGATATTGCTGGTACTCTTTTTCTACTGAGTATACTAGAGCAACGCAAAATGAAGTGTTTTGCTCAAGAACACAACACGTAACCTAGTCCAGGAATCAAATCCACAACATTATGATCGTAAGTCTAATACTCTTACCACTAGGCCACATGGTTCCACATCTTTCAGGAATCAATAACATAAGCATCTGCCAATTTCTTCTATAATCAAATACTCTCATCACCCAAACTTTTGTAACCCTGTGCCTGTCTTAGAAATAATATATTGCATAAATTAATAAAGATATCTAAGACAGGCACATTTTTTTTTATTTTTAACCCTTTAGCATTTAAACTGGCTGTATCCAGACAGAATTTCCTCACACCTTTCTGTTCAAACTGGCTGTGACCTGCCACTCATACTTATGTTATGTGCGATATTATGTGAAGTAAAGCCGTTACCGTGAAAATACAATAGTATATATAGAGTAATGTAAATTTTTTTAATTTTTAAACCTCCCAATAATAGCTTATTTCCCTGGTCTACTCTATAGGAACCGAATGCAAGGACACCAAGTACTTTGGGTGCCAGGACTTGACCATGCAGGCATTGCAACTCAAGTGATTTTTGAGAAATGGTTATGGCAGAAGAAGGGCTGCACAAAGCATGATATTGGCAGAGAGAAGTTTCTAGAAGAAATATGGAAATGGAAAGAGGAGTAAATAATACTTTAAATTGTCAAATCCTTATTTCAATGTTGAAGTCTTTGTTGTTAAGTGCTCTCAGGTCTCAAATATGATATATATTATCATCACCATTTAACACATAAATATATATATATATATATATATATATATATACACACACACACACATAATCATCATCATCATTTTACGTCTGCTTTTCCCGGCTTGCATACACATAAATATATGTACACACACACACAAATATATATATTATATGAAGTATAATATACAGTATATAGAATATACTCATTAAACTACAAACGAAATTCTGACTGTTTGGACTATTTGAAGAGTTATCAATGTTGACACTTATTATTTCTGTGACAGAAAAGGAGACTTAATTTATGAACAAATGAAGAGACTGGGTGCCTCACTTGACTGGACAAGACAGTCTTTTACAATGGATAAGGTAAGAGACATTGATATATAATGACAGTCGTGGTGGTCGTAGTTCTCTTGACTAGTGGTGGTGGTGGTGGTAGCAGCAGCCCTGGTGATGATTGTTGGGGGGTTGTAACGATGGTGATGATGGTAGTGGTGGGGGCAACAGTCCTGGTGATGATAGTAGGGTTTTGGTTCTGTCAGTGGTAGTGGTGGTGGTTGCAGTCCTGGCAATGATTTGGGTTATAGTTCTGACAGTGGTGGTGGAGGCAGTCATAGCAATGGTTGGGATTATAGTTCTGTCAGTGATGGAGGTGGTGGTGGCAGTCCTGGACAGAATGCCAGTCCATTGCAGGTTTAAACTCCAACCACTACTGGTGCTAATTTTCATCAGAGTAGATTTGGAGCAATGTGAAATGAAATGTTTTGTCGCCCAGTCCAGGAATCAAACCCACAACCTTATGATCCCGAGCCCAACATTCTAGCCACTAGGCTGTACCTTCACTCGACCCTACATCATCTCCATTAGATCACCAACCAGTCCTCTGAATGTATTGGGTACATTTTACTGTGGCACTAACACCAAGTAATTCACCTTGCCCCTACATGTCAAAAGAATTCGCTCCACTTTCTTCTACATTTATCTTCCCCTGTAATTTTTTCCTCAATTGTTTTCTTTGGTTCATTTTAGAATCTTTCCAGAGCCGTTAATGAAGCTTTTGTTAGGCTTCATGATGAGGGCTTAATATATCGTCACAAGGGTTTAGTCAACTGGTCTTGTGTTCTTAAGTCAGCCATTTCTGATATTGAGGTAAGTAAGGTTTTTTGTTTATCCTGCTTGGTTCATTTTTTAAGAAAATTTCCTAAACTTTTCTTAACCCTTTAGCATTTAGATTACTTTATATTTACTATTGTATTTTCATGGTAAGGGCATTACTTCACATAATTATCTCACATAATATCGAATCTGAGATTTTGATATTTATTTTGAGAACAATACCTTAACATCAGTATGAGCGGCTGGGTACAGCCAATTTGAACAGAAAGAGGTGAGAGAATTCTGGCCAGATACGGCTACTTTAAATACTAAAGGGTTAAACAATCTGTCTTACCATCGTGTGTTGTGTATTGGCAGAATCGGTAGAGAGTCAGTTTTTTTACTTTTTACTGCCTGATGAGGTCAAAAGTATTTCCAAAACATGAAGGTGCTGCATGGCTCTTTCAGTGTGCACAACAAATGCAGCACCATCAGTGAACAGAAGTTCTTCTGTAGTCTTTCTTGGTGTGTACCTGCAACAACCAGACCCTCTTCCCACCCCCTTCGTCCTCTTACAGGTCTTTCATGGATCGTTTCAGCAACATCATAATCATGATTGTGGTTTTAATGTCCACTTTCTCTGCTAGCAAGGGTTGGACAGGCCGACATAGACCAAGTCAGTACTGAAGCAGGGGTCACTGATCTCCCGGATAGGCCAGGGATCTGCATCTCACTTATGAACGGCTTCATGTTCTACCGTACCAAGTACACAGAAGAGGTTGGCAAGCTTTGAGAACAGGGTCAGGGCAAGAACACAACTTTACTTCTTCCCATTGGTGATTTAGAAGGGCTGGGACAGGTCGTTCCCAAGTCTGATTTGACCAAGTTGGATACTATGTCGAACGCTTTGATCAAATCAACAAAGTGATGAATATGTGCACCTTTTAATAAAACATCTTCAGGTAGTTTGATATCAAAATGTTTAACCGTTTAGCTACCATACATGAAATCTTTAAATTTTACTTTTCAGATTGAAATGTTGCCTTTAAATGGGAAAACCAAGCTAGAAGTTCCTGGTTATGGAAAGAAAGTGCAGTTTGGAACACTAACATCATTTGCATATCCTGTTATAGGAACTGGTAAGTCTTGTAAAATACTTCATGCATATTCCTTCTGAGTTAGAATAATTGTGAAATTAAGATTGAGTGAGGAAGTTTTCTTATTAATTAGAAGTAATAGGAAACATTTCCAGTCCTTTCCAGGTAGAATTGATATAGTTCTTTGTCTTATCATGTCCACCTTGTGGTGGTGACAGGATTAGCAGTATCTTATCAAATCTCCCAGGGCCATGGCATGGATGCTCCTAACTTTAACCCATTTCTGACCATACTTCTAATGAGTCTTCTTCAGTTATCCTTCCTTCAAAGGTTAAGCATTCATTTTGTTATTTCTAAAAAAAGCACCCAGTCCACTCTGTAACGTAGAGACCATTTTGTTTTTTCTAAAAAAAAGCACCCAGTCCATCTAGTCAACCCAGTAACATAGAAACCAAATCAAAATATACTTGTTATTGTTGTTTTCTGTCTTTACAGATGAAAAAGTCATTGTAGCCACCACACGTCCTGAAACAATATTTGGTGATGTGGCTGTCGCTGTACATCCTCAAGATTCACGTTACCAACATCTCCATGGAGCTTTACTTCAACATCCATTTTCAGATCGGAAAATTCCAGTCATTGCTGATGAGTTTGTTGACAAAGATTTTGGCGAAGGTTCAATCTCTTTCTTCTCCCATCTCTCTCCTCCTCTCTCTCTTTACCCTCTCTTTCTTCTCCCATCTCTCTCTCTTCACCCTCTCTTTCTTCTCTCATCTTTCTCTACCCTCTCTTTCTTCTTTCATCTTTCTCTCATCTTTCTCTATCTCTTTCTTTTCCCATCTCTCTCTCTCTCTCTTCACCCTCTCTTTCTTCTCTCATCTTTCTCTACCCTCTCTTTCTTCTCCCATCTCTCTCTCCCCCTCTTTCTCTCTCTCTCTTCACCCTCTCTTTCTTCTGTCATCTTTCTCTACCCTCTCTTTCTTCTCTCATCTTTCTCTCCCTTTCTCTCTCTCATCCCCCATCACCACTACCATCATTATCAGAAGTAAAGTCCAATTTTCCCCATGCTAGCTCTGCAGGTAGGACATAATCATTACACACCAACTATTATATATATATATTTTCAGGTGCTGTTAAATTGACCCCATGTCATGACCCAATAGATTATGATGTTTGTGAGCGGCATGGTTTACCAATCTCTTTGACTGTAATCGATGTCTCCGGTAATATGTGCAATGTTGGCGCTCCTTTTGAGGTCAGTCTTCATCACCATCTTTATCATCATTTTTAATCTACTTTCTCCATTCTTGCAGGAGTTAGGACATAATTTTTTTTAGGCAAATTTACAATATTGTATATTTAGACAGGAGAGTAGTAATACAGGGAGACGTAGGTAGGGTAAATAGTCCCTATGGAAAGCTGTGAAATAGTGCCCTTGTCCAGCATTGTATTTTTAACTTATAAAGCCTTTACCATGAAAATATAATAGTAAATATAGAGTAATGTAAATGTTATGTGAGGTAAAGCCTTTATCATGAAAATATAATAGTAAATATAATGTAAATGTTATGTGAGGTAAAGCCTTTATCATGAAAATATAATAGTAAATATAATGTAAATGTTATGTGAGGTAAAGCCTTTACCATGAAAATATAATAGTAAATATAGAGTAATGTAAATGTTATGTGAGGTAAAGCCTTTATCATGAAAATATAATAGTAAATATAGAGTAATGTAAATGTTATGTGAGGTAAAGCCTTTACCATGAAAATATAATAGTAAATATAGAGTAATGTAAATGTTATGTGAGGTAAAGCCTTTACCATGAAAATATAATAGTAAATATAGAGTAATGTAAATGTTATGTGAGATATTATGTGAGGTAAAGCCTTTACCATGAAAATATAATTGTAAATATATGAGATAATTATGTGAGGTAAAGCCTTTACATGGATATAGAGTAATGTAAATATATGAGATAATTATGTGAGGTAAAGCCTTTACCGTGAAAATATAGTAGTAAATGTAAATGGTTTAATGATCCAGCCACTATATTGCTTCTTCTCACATGATAATCAAAGACAGATTATACATCTGAAAAAGTTTCTTTTTTCACTCTCCCAAGATAGTTTATCTGTCTTTAATAGAAAGGGTTCCTAATCTAAAGTGGTACCCATGGCACATTCCATGCTTGCCATACCCTAATTACACCTCTACTGATACGTGATATACTATTTAATTATATATTTGATAATTTTGTCTCACCAATAACTTCAGACTCTATATATTGTTTTTGCTAGTGTTGAGTGTTGTTTTTTCAGGGAATGAAGAGGTTTGATGCTAGAAGAGCAGTAGTAAAATCCTTAAAACAGAAAGACTTATACCATGGAACGGTCAACCATTCTATGATGCTGCCAGTTTGCAGGTAATTAACCTTTAGCATTTACACTGGCCATATCCGGCCAGAACTCTCTCAGCTCTTCCTGTTCAAACCTGTTATAACCAGCTGTATCCAGCCAGAATTCTCTCACCTCTTCCTGTTCAAACCTGTTATAACCAGCTGTATCCAGCCAGAATTCTCTCACCTCTTCCTGTTCAAACCTGTTATAACCAGCTGTATCCAGCCAGAATTCTCTCACCTCTTCCTGTTCAAACCTGTTATAACCAGCTGTATCCAGCCAGAATTCTCTCACCTCTTCCTGTTCAAACCTGTTATAACCAGCTGTATCCAGCCAGAATTCTCTCACCTCTTCCTGTTCAAACCTGTTATAACCAGCTGTATCCAGCCAGAATTCTCTCACCTCTTCCTGTTCAAACCTGTTATAACCAGCCACTCATACTTATTTAAACCAGCTGTATCCAGCCAGAATTCTCTCACCTTTTTCTATTCAAACTGGCTGTAACTGACCACTCAAACCGGCCATAACTGATTGCTCATGCTTATGTAAAGGTATTGTTCTCAAAATCTCATAGATTCAATATTATGTAAGATAAAGCCTTCACTGTGAAAATATAATAGTATATATAGAGTAATGTAAATGTTAAAGGGTTAAGGTGGAGGATTGGTAGAATCGGTAGAGCATCCAACAAAATGTCTTGCAGTATTTAGCTCTGGAGGTGCATGGCCTAGTGGTAAGTGTGTTGGACATATGATAATGTTGTGGGTTCAATTCCTGGACTGGGTTGTGTATTGTGTTCTTCAACAAAACATTTCATTTCACATTGCTCCAGTATACTCAGCTGAAAATGAGTACCAGGCATATAGTTACGTCCCTTTACGTTCTGAGTTCAAATCCCACCGAGGTTAGCTTTACCTTTCATATTTACGGGGTCGATAAAATAAAGTACCAGTAATACACTGGGATAATTACTGGCCTTGTGCCAAAAGTAGAAACATTATTATTATTGTTGTTAATATAGTTGTTGTTATTGTTATTGTTGTTGTTAATATAGTTGTTGTTATTGTTATTGTTGTTGTTAATATAGTTATTGTTGTTATTGTTGTTGTTAATATAGTTGTTATTGTTGTTGTTAATATAGTTGTTGTTATTGTTATTGTTGTTAATATAGTTGTTGTTATTGTTGTTGTTAATATAGTTGTTATTGTTGTTAATATAGTTATTGTTATTGTTGTTGTTAATATAGTTGTTATTGTTGTTGTTATTGTTATTGTTGTTGTTAATATAGTTGTTGTTATTGTTATTGTTGTTGTTAATATAGTTGTTGTTATTGTTATAGTCGTTCCAAAGATGTTATCGAACCTCTCCTGATGGACCAGTGGTTTCTCAACTGTAAAGAAATGGCAACCAAAGCAGCACAGGTGAGTGAATTCTTCTAAAGAGGAACACTCTAGAACACTATACAGTGAAGCTTTTGATTACTATGAATTCTGAGTTGTATGGCTTAGTGGTTAGAGCATCGGTTTAACAATTGTGAAGTTGTGAGTTCGATTCCATGACTGGACGATGTGTTGTGTTCTTGAACAGGACACTTTATCTTACATTGCTCCAGTTTACTCAGCTGTAGAAATGAGTTGTAATGTCACTGGTGCCAAGCTGTATTGGCCTTTGCCTTTCCCTTGGACAACATCATATTTAATGTGTATATAGTATATATATATATTGTATATAGTGTTGGGTATTTGTTCCATGTCTTCTTTCTGAGCTCAAATTCTGCCATAAAAGATTTCTTCATCAGATTTTGGAATCTATCACCAAGGTCCCAGACCTCATTTGCTTACCAGATGGAGTGGAACTTGTCAAATTGGACCAAGGAAACACTGTTTCCACTGATACTATCTGCCAGAAAGAGCAATGTGAAATAAAGTGTCTTGCTCAAGCTCGTAACACATCACCCGGTCCAGGAATCGAACTTACAACCTCATCATTGCAAATCTAATTCTCTAACCACTCAGCCACATGCTTTCACTACGGGTATGCTTTTGTGATCATGTCTATGGGGCGAAGCCCTTCTGCTCCCTTACTCTCCCTATTCTTTTTTTTTCTTTCTTTTTCATTCTTTTTCATTATTGTTGTTGTTATTACTGTAAATAAAAGATGATGAGATTAAACAAATAAAAAAAAAAATGAATTTTCCTAATTAACTCTCTTCTTTAATTAATTCTAATTAACCAGAGCGTGAACAACAACCTCCTATGTTTCATTCCTGATTATTATGATAGTATCTGGTTTCACTGGCTGCAGAATATCAGGTAATTTGGCTTTAATGTTCCAACCATGACCATCTGACTATAATTATCATAGATTATGAAATATTTTCTTTGTTCCTTTAGGGACTGGTGTATTTCTAGACAGTTGTGGTGGGGACATCAAATTCCTGTTTATTTCGCTAGTACTACTCAAACACCACAGGTATCAATCTTGTTATTTCCCTCACCTCAAACATTATATAGTTGTTAACTAGAACATATTTACACTTTCATATAAAAGTAAGAAAGTGTATTCATGTCAGAGAATAATACTCTAAACTCTGCTAAATATCTTCTAAAATATATAATTGTTTCTACAATAGGCACAAGGCCAGCAATTATCCCAGTGTATTACTGGTACTTTATTTTATCGACCCCCATTAGGATGAAAGGCAAAGTTAATATCAACGGGATTTGAACTCAGAATGGCAAGGGCGGTAACTCTATGCGTCAAAGCATGGCGTCCGACCCTCTACCGATACTGCCAATTCACCGCCCTTTGGTGAAATTTCCTTGGTCCAATTTGACAAATATATAATGACATTTATTTAACACTTTAGCATTTAAACTGGCTGTATCAGGCCACAAATCGGTCACCTCTTTCTGTTCAAACCAGCTGTAATCAGCCACTCATACTTATTTAAACCAGCCACATCTGGCCAGAATTCTTTCTCCTTTTTCTGTTCCGACCACTCATACTGATGTTAAGGTATTGTTCTCAAAATAAATACAGTGAAATTCTGTTATAAATAAATTCACGGGGCATAAAAAAAAATTTGTTTTAACGCAAAATTTTTTAAAACGAGATCGACCGAACACACTGAGCGTGTGGCCAGGTATTGAAAATAATTTTGTTATAATGGTATTTGTTATAACGTAATTTTACCTTTAATATCAAAATCTCATAGATTCGATATTATGTGAGGTAAAGCCTTTATTCCGAAAATACAATTGTAAATATAGAGTAATGTAAATGCTAAAGGGTTAAACAGTTCCTATTTAAATTAAAATCTTCCAACATAATTTTAGAGATAATTATTTGAGGTTTAGCCTTTACTCCAAAAATACAATAGTATATATAGAGTAATGTAAATGATGAAAGCAAAATTTTATTTCATATTTTCTTTTTAAATATCAAAGAATACTGGAATATGGGTTAGTGGCAGAAACAAAGATGAGGCTCTAGCTAAAGCCAGTGAAAAACTAGCAGTTTCTAAAGAACATATAACTCTTAAACAAGGTAATCTATTACTTCCTAATCCTTCTATATGGAGTAAATATGTGTGTGATCTGTTGTAAAGTCTTCTGACGCATTGATTTATTAAAAATATTGACAGGCTTGGCTGTGTAGTTAAGAGGTTGTCTTTACAACCTTATATTTTCAGGTTCTATCTCACAACATGACACCTTGAGCAAGTGTTTCTGCTATTATAGCCTTGGGCTGACCAATGCTTTATGAAGGAAATTTAGCAGGGTAGAAACTGTACATAACCATATGGCAGTGACCAAGCATGGCCAGAGTCAAATGACTGAAACGAATAAAAGAATGTATGAATGTATATATATACATACATACACTATTTAATATAGAAATGGCTTCTACAGGACTAGAACTGTTTCATTCGAAGGAAATCATGCCATATATATATATATATGTGTGTGTGTATATATATTTATATATATGTCTGTGTGTGTTATTTTTTGGTCTTTTTCTCTTCACTTTGGATTAGACATTTCTAGCTCAATCGGTGATATTTGTTTATATCCTACTATAAAGAAGTCTCACTGCTCAACAGTTAAATGTACGAAGATTCCTACCTTAAGACACAAGAAAGGATTGGCAGCATGAATGGCATCTCTGACTATAAAATTCTGCCTCAAAAAGCTTCCCCCAACCCATGCCAACATAAAGAGCATCTCTGACTATAAAATTCTGCCTCAAAAAGCCTGCTCTATCCCGTGCCAGCGTGGGGAACGTAGTAATAAATATGCTGATGATGATAATTATTAATAAAAACAATAATAAACATTAAATCAATTGTTTATATTAAATCAATTCTGTGATTCTCTTCCTCAGATGAAGATGTCTTGGACACATGGTTTTCATCAGCTCTGCTTCCATTTTCAGTATTTGGATGGCCAGAAAAGGTAAATGACTTTTATATTGCTTAATTTTTTTTCTTAAGTATTTTGCTCAGTTTTTTTTTTTTTTTTTTTTTTTTTTCAGTGGATATTTTTATATATATATATTTATATTATATTTATTATTTCTTTTTTTTTTTTACCATCTATTGAAAGACAGTTGACTATGAATCTTTCTACCCGACCAGTCTTCTTGAAACCGGCAGTGACATCTTGTTCTTCTGGGTGGCCAGAATGGTTATGTTGGGACAGAAGCTCACAGGACAATTACCTTTTGATAAAGTCAGTATTTACACAATATTCTTAATTCTAACTCCCCCTCCTCTTCTTCTTTCTTCCATCTTCCATTCTTCCTCCTTTTTGTATGTCTTTTCTCATCTCTTCTCATCTTTTGAGTGTGTGTATCTGGTTTAGATAGGTACAACGTATCCCTGCATGTTGTAGGAAGCAGCTAAAAGCGTTGGCACCATGGAGGCTATCTGACAGTGGAATACATCTATTTTTCAAAGAAGATATATATAGAACCAATCTCTCAGACTTTAAGCACTGAGAATATAAAGTTAATATAAAGAATAATATGCTCATGAACATAGATGATGTAAAATAGCTTATAAAGTTGGATGAAGACCCCTAAAAGACAGAAAAAGAAGTGACAATCATAGCAGCCAATGGCAGCTTCTTTTTCCGTGTTTTAAGAGTTTTCACCTTATTTTATAAGCTACCTTTATAGCATCTCAGCACTCGAGCACATCATTCTTTGTATTAACTTTATAACTATTTTGTGTTTTTCTCATTTGTATATTTTGGTAGATTCTGTTGCATGGAATAATCCGAGATTCCGACGGTAGGAAGATGAGTAAGTCTCAAGGGAACGTGATTGATCCACTTCATATTATTAATGGAATATCGTTAAAGGTAAACCTAAAACCTACTATTTCTTTCTTTTTTTTTTTTTTGTGTCAGTTCTTTGTGTTCTGAGTTCAAATCCCTTTAGCATTCACATTATTTTATATATACTATTATATTTTCATGGTAAAGGCTTTACCTCACATAATATCGAATCTATGAGATTTTGAAAGTATTTATTTTGAGAACAATACCTTAACATCAGTTTGAGCAACCAGTTACAGCCAGTTTCAACAGAAACAGGTAGAGAATTCTGGCCGGTTTGAACATTAAAGGGCTAGTCTTTCCCCTGTCCCTCTTCAGCACAGCATCCCTCAGGATAGGTCCTCTTCAGCACAGCATCTCTCCACTTGTCACAGTCCTTCGCCATCTCCTCTGTGAGCTTCAGCAATCTGAGGTCAGTTCTCACCACCTCCACCCATGTTTTCCGTGGTCTTCCTCCACTGCGTCTTCCTTCCACTGGGATTACTTGGCACTTCTTTACCCAGCAATCATCTTGCATGCACATCACATTAGCCATACCAATGCAGTCTTCTCTCTTGCACACTACAGTTTATTCCTCTTACACAACTTGTCCATGCTTGGTCGTTCATGCACATTGACATTGCACATCCATTAGAACATGCTTGCTTTATCATTTTATTTTACATCCATTTTTCTACCCTTGCATGGGTTGGACAGGTCCTTTTCACAGTATCTCTCCACTCCTTCATTTATTTGTAGTTTCAATTTCTGAATGCATGGGGGTCAATTTAACCGACTTTCTCCTTCTCTCCTAAAATTGTTGACCCTGTACCTGAATCAGAAACCATTCTGTTGTTGGGTGGGAGGGTTGTAAAAGAAAATATTATAAATATATTTGGTGTTTTCTCTCATTTTTACAGGATCTTCAAAATCAGCTGGACATTGGTCTTCTTGACAAGAAGGAAGTTGAACATTCAAAGAAAGAGCAACAGAAACATTTCCCCCATGGTATTCCAGAGTGTGGAGCTGATGCTCTCAGATTTACACTTTGTTCATATAATTTCAAATGTAAGTAAACTTTCTTTCACCTAAACAGACTGCCAACACACACACTCACACACACACACACATATAGTGGTCAACTACCATGAAATAATACTATGGTGGTGTGATATTAGTAGTTGATCCGATCAACGGAACAGCCTGCTCATGAAATTAACATGCAAGTGGCTAAGCAATCCACAAACACTCAAACCCATAACATAGTTCTCAGGAAATCGAACTCATGACCTTACGATCTTGAACCAAATACCCTAACCACAAAGCCACACGCCTTCACTAGAAATAGTACTGCAGTGGTATGATATGATATTAGTAACAGCCTGTCACCTGAACAGGTCACCAACACATACTGGGTGTCCCCAAACATTCTAATAAATATTGCCTGTACAGGTAATCAAAGTTTGTGTACAATTGTTTTGGGTCACCTGCATGTATATATATATGGAGGCACATGGCTTAGTGGTTAGAGCATTGGCCTTGCAATCGAAAGGTTGTGAGTTCATTTCTCAGACCGGGTGATGTGTTTCCTTGAGCAAGACACTTTATTTCACATTGCTCCAGTTTACTCAGCTGTAGAAATGACATGATAGGGACTGGGGTCCCTATCATTCCACTGTAAAGTGGTTGTGTAGGTGCCACGGCAAAAACCACCCAGCACTCACTGTAAATGAGGTTGGTGTTAGGAAGGGCATCCAGCTGTAGAAATCAAGCCAGAATCAGTTCCCGTCCCACCCTTGCAAGCAGGGAAAAAGCGGACGTAAAATGAAATGATGATGATTCATTCATTTCATTTCATTTTACGTCTGCTTTTTCCCTGCTTGCAAGGGTGGGGCGGGAACTGATGCTGGCTTGGTCACCAATATTATAAATGATTTTAGTTTTGTTTATTTCCACAGTACAAAATATTAATATCCAAATGGACCATATTAAAAGTACCAAATTCTTTTGTAATAAAATTTGGCAAGCTTCAAGATTCATCCACCTGAATCAAGAGGATTCTTTCACTCCCAGACAACCATATATGGTAAGTAAAGGTTTTGATATAACTCTTCAAACCTACTAATACAATGTAGAATAGTAATAAAGGCTTTAATTTAGGCAGTCACTCGCTCACGAATCCAGTTTCTTGGATACATTGTCAGAGACCCAGGTAGTTCATATTCAAAGCTATTGCCATCCTAGATGAATTCAGAATAGCATTTTGCACCTTTGGTCCATTTTGGAATTCCATCTATTATTTAATCCTTTAGTATTTAAACCAGCCATGTCTGGCCAGAATTTTCTCACCTCTTTCCTTTCAAACCGGCCATAACCAGCCTCTCATACTTATGTTAAGGTGTTGTTCTCAAAATAAATAATATCAAAATCTCATAGATTCGATATTATGTGAGGTAAAGCCTTTACCATGAAAATACAATAGTAAATATAGAAGTAATGTAAATGTTAAAGGGTTAAACATAGTCTATCTTGGACTACGTTATCCAATGTGCTTTTATCCTTCTTGCTGGCGGTAATTACATTTCTGTTTCTACCTTTGTTTTGTTATGAAATGTTTCGCATCATATATTGTTTTTAACCCTGCCGTGTCTCCTCGCTCTCTACCTTCAGCTGTCTGGAAATGAGTCTGCTATAGACAAATGGATCCTCAGTGTTCTCAGTGAAACAATACAATACTGTGACCTAAAATTCCGCAGTTATGATCTTCAGTTAGTTACCAATTCCTTACGAAAGTTCTGGCTTCAAAATTTCTGTGATATTTATTTGGTAAGAAACATTTCCCATATAATCATCATGATCATTATTTAATGTCCATTTTTTTTCCCCTGCTAGCAGTAACTATACACTGTATATATAGTATATGTATATAGTCACTGTATATACAGTATATAAGGTATATATATTCACTGTATATATAGTCACTGCATATATATATACTATTCTAGTGATATCTAATCTCAAAATTTAGACCTAAGAACTAAATCTTTGTATGAACTTCTATTATTTCCTTTCCTTTCAGGAATGTGTGAAACCAATTCTAAAGAATGGTCCAGAAGAAAAGAAAGAATCGGTGAACCAAATTTTACATTTCTGTCTGGAGACTTACCTGAAAGCTATCAGTCCTTTTATGCCATACCTCAGTGAGGAACTCTTTCAACAACTTATGCAAAAAAATGGACATTTTGATGGCAGTATATGTAAAGCGTCTTACCCTAATCCTAAAGATGTAAGTACAACATCATCTTTTTTACATCTGTTCTTCCATGCTAGCATGGGTTGGACGGATCCTTCTCAGCACAGCATCTCTCCACATCATCAGTAATTTGACATCAGCTCTCACCACTTCCACCCAGGTCTTTCTATTCTACTTCTACTGAGATTTCCCAGCACTTCTTCACCTATCGATCTTCAATACAATACACCCAGTACACTCTGTAAAGTGGTAGTGCTGGTGCTGGTGCTACAATAAAATACACCCAGTACACTCTGTAAAGTGGTAGTGCTGGTGCCATTGTAAAATAGCAATCCACATCTGATTGGTTGGCAGTGCATATTTCTGTGTATTAATATAGTTGTTGTTGTTTTTACAGTTTATCTGGCGAAAACCATTTATTGAAGAAGATATGGATATTATAAAAGAACTCTGCAGTCAAGCATTGTTTTTGAGAAAGGAATTTAGTTTGACCAAAGCTAAAGGAAAGAGTAAGTTCTTCAGAGGATTGTTTTTTTGTTTATATACTACATAGAAAAAACTATAGTCAACTTAGTGTTAACAAATTAATGCAAAGAGCATCATAAAGCTGCTTCTTCTTTGCCCACTTATTCCTGAGAGAGTCTTGGTAGGCTGAGTCCTCAAAGACTCCTTCCAGCAGGTCCTGTCATAAGCAACTGGGTTAGACAGATTTAGAGGCAAGTGGGGTCGGGTGACCGTGTCTCTCTATTATATACAATGCTTCAAGCAAACTACATTTTATAATAATTATTATATATTATATTGATTATCATCATAACCATTTTATGTCCATTCTTCCACGCTAGCATGGGTTAGATGGGTTGTCCTGTTGTGGGCAGTGCCCAGTCGGCTGATTTTGGCTTGATTTTTACAGCTGGATGCTCTTCCTAACACCAACCTCATTTACAGTGAGTGTTGGGTGATTTTTTTTCCGTGGCACCTATACAACCACTTTACAGTGGTGGTCTGGGTGCTTTTTTTCCGTGGGTCCTCCACGACCTCTTTGCAGTGGGAGGGGTTGGGGGCATATTGTCTATATGCTTCAGCTTCGGCTTGTACCCATGGGAAATGATGACTGTTCAATATTTGTTGTTATTGTGTTTCAGTTTTCATCAGTTCATCAAATGAAATCCTACTAGACCGTATCTCTCAGAATTACTTTTCACCTTTAACTACGCTGTCAAGATCCTCTTCAGTAAACTTCATCTATGGAATCTTAAATGTTCCTCAAGACTGTGTATCATCAAAAACAGTAGCCGACACCTGCCAGGTACATCTAAGTCTTCAGGTAAGTCTTATTGTCTTTGTGTTATTAACCCTTTAACATTTACAATACTCTATATGTACTATTATATTTTCACGGCAAAGACTTTATCTCATATAGCATTAACATTACTCTATATATACTATTGTATTTTCATGGTAAACACTTTATCTTACATAATATCGAATCTACGAGATTTTGATATTATTTATTTTGAGAACAATACCTTAACATCAGTATAGCAGCCAGTTATGGGTGGCTTGACTAGAAAGAGGTGAGAGAAATCGGGCCAGATGCAGTCGGTTTAAATGCTAAAGGGTTTAACATATTTGATGATGTTATGAGAAAAAGCACCCAGTCCACAACTGTAAATGTGGTTGGTATTAGGAAGGGCATCTAGCCATAGAAATAAAGCCAGAAACAGGTCTGTATGAGCAAAACACAGTCACCTGATCTGACTTGCCTCAAACGAGACAGCCTGTATCATACCTCCGTAGTTGTTGTACATGAGAAATATAATTGCAAAAGGATTTATCATTATCATCGTCATTTTTATGCCTACTTTTCTATGCTGGCATGGGTTTAGATATGATGGTTTGGGACATTGTTTTACAGCCTGATGTCCTTCCTGGTGCCAACCCTATTTGTCCCCTCTTATGATATGCAGAGATCCGGGGAAATAATGTAGTATCTTTTGTTATTTTAGGGTTTAGTTGACCCTGTTGTTGAGTTGAACAAACTGACTAGAAAAGTGGAGAAAGTATTGAAAGAACTGGAGAAAATAGCAGCCTCTATGAACAGAGACCTGAAAAATAATAAACCTGTTGACGAGAAGAAAATAAAGACTGTGAGTATTGTTTCATCATCACCATTGTCATCGTTGTCATCACATCCACCATCTGTCCTTCCATATTGACATGGGTTAGATGTCTCATCACAGACCAAGTCAGTACTTGTTCAGAGATACTAACCTCTCTGACAAGCCAAGGGCCCACATCTCACTTGCTTACGTTCAAGTGTTTTATAATAGCGCCCATATACTTGACACAACTAAGTTTTTCCAATTTTCTCTATCCTTCTCTGGAAGAAATCTGCTGTATTCAGACCTGGAGAGGAGATGGGACTTGCCAGGTTTAAATATTCCCTAGTAACGCCATATGTCAATACACTGCCCCTAGAACTGCATTGTCCAATGTATCTTGCTATGTTTTTAGTGGTGTAATTTGAGGGAAAATTGGTTGCCATTTTCAGTAAGTTGAGCGACCACTCTGAGGCTCATGATGGTTAGTTGTGGCAATAACAAAATTCTGATACTTACAAGAGTTGGCTGAAAAAGTTCATAGTCTGACCAAGATACTCTCATAGAATGACCAAATGAGGTTTATTTTTCAACATAATCCCTGGAAAGAAACAATGCAGTTATCAATAAGTTGAGTTAAAATTAATGCATGCAAGATTTCACAGTTCTAGCATCACTCCTTCATAGTCAGCCTACCCTCATCTATCTATACACATATAGACAAAGTTCATAGTCTGACCAAGATACTCTCATGGAATGACCAAATAAGGTTTATTTTCAACATAGTCCCTGGAAAGAAACAATGCAGTTATCAATAAGAAAAAATTAATGCATGTAAGATTTCACAGCTCTAGCATCATTCCTTCATAGTCGTATAATAATAAAAATAATAACCAATGTATTTTAAAATATATTTCTGTTTTATTCTAGGTTGAAAACCTCAATGCTGAACTTGGCCGACTTCAAACATACATGTCAGTCTTAGAGAAACTGGAATCTTGAAATACCGAAGACATGTCTAACATATATGAAGAATTTTGTTCTTTTTCCGCACTAGTTTATATTTGGATAGGGTGGTAGAGTTATTTTGTTACCCAGTTTAACACCACCACCACCACCACCTGGATTTTGGGTGCCTTTAGCAGAGTTTACTCTGTTGCAGACATTCAAGCCAAGACTCCAGAGGAATCCTTCCTTCCTTCCTCCCATCCACTCACAAGTCTCAGAGGCCTTGGAAAGGATCATGAGCACTGCCCTTCCTTCCTTGACGAAACAGTAGAAAAAAAGCCTTAACCCTTTAGCATTTACATTACTCTATATATAACTATTGTATTTTCACAGCAAACACTTTCTCACATAATATAGAATCTACGAGATTTTGAAATTATTTATTTTGTGAATAATACATTAACATCAGTATGAGTGTCTAGTTACGGCCAGTTTGAAGAGAAAGAGGTAAGAGAATTCTGGCCAGTTTAAATGCTAAAGGGTTAAAGAAATTGGAGGTATATTCTTTCACTTGTTTCAGTCATTAGGCTGCGGCCATGCTGGGGCACAGACTTGATGGGTTATATTCAGTCATATCAACTCCAGTGCAAATGGTATATTATGTTAATTCACAAATGTACTTTAATAATGCTTGATTTTTTATTTTTTTTTTGTATTGCTACTTAGCAGTTCACTATCCAATCTAGAACCTTCTCACTCCTGTTGGAGGAACCCCTCTCTAGTTGACCTCCACTGCTTTCTGTTTGGTTTTGGTCATGTCAGGGGTGTAGCTGTACTCATCATGCTTGGCCATTTAACCTATATTTGGGGTAGATGGCTCTTGAATCTGTGGACTTTATCCACCCTTTTAACAGCTCGTTTTCTGTGCTGCTGGGGTTTCACTTACCCTCCTTAACAGACCAGGGTTTGCTAAGGGAGCCAGTTTAGTCACCAACCACTTGACCATGAAGCAGGTTGTACTGGGCTACATGGTACCAGAAGCAGACAGAACCCTGACTGTACCAGGCTCTAGTGAGGGAGCCAGTTTAGTCGCTGACCATGAAGACTTCTGTAATACAGTAAAATTTATAGTATGCTTCAGTTCACCAAGCTGATTGATTGGCTATTGATACATACATTTAATCAAGTAAGATCACTGATTGATTCTGTCACACCACATCATTTCATATGAGTTCAAATCTAGCCATGGTCTACTTTAACCATTTTATCCCTTCCACGATCGATATCATTAAATATATCCCCCTACAAAATTTATTTCCTTCTGTTTATGTTAGAAATTAACGTTAGATGATGAGACAGAATACCTTGCAGTATTTAGTTTTGATCCTTTACATTGGGTGTTCAAATCCCACGCTGGCAAAGGGTTGGACAGGCTGTTACTTTACAGAGTGTATGGGTGTATTTTATCATGGCACCATCTTTTTCCATTCAGTGGGTCTGTATGCCCCGTTATTAGACTATATTATTTAGCCAAATATTACAGTGGAGCTTCTATTTTCAAACCTTGCTCACCGCTTTCTAAACATACTTACTATTAATAATGTTCTTTATGCATAAGTTCAAAAACCAACCACCATGACAAATTAAAAAGAAAAAGAAATGAGTAGTAGGAGAAAAAGTGGTAGCTAGGAATTGAACCTAAATATTACCTTCGGCAGCTAAAAACTCAACAGTAACTAATTTTTACAGGTTGCTATGAAATTTGTGTCTGTGATGAAACTGTATGACATCTCAAGAAATAAACAAGTAAATATATATAAGAGTTTTTGTATGTTCTTAAATGGTTAAACTTTGCCTTTTGTGGTTGATAAAAAAGTACCAGTCAAGTACTGGGGTCAATTCTTCCTCACTTCCATTCTCTCTCTCTCTGTGGTTTGCCGGGGTCAACTTTGTCTTTCATCCTTTTGGGGTCGATAAAAAAAGTACTGGGGTCAATTCTTCCTCACTTCCATTTTCTCTCTCTGTAGTTTGCCGGGGTCAACTTTGCCTTTCATCCTTTTGAGGTCGATAAAAAAAGTACCAGTCAAGTATTGGGGTCAATTCTTCCTCTTTCTCACTTTACCTATGGCAATGAAAGGGTT
>OZ024758.1:22198480-22203480 GCA_964016885.1 Eledone cirrhosa
ACCACCCCAGATCTGTCAAAAACACTATAGTAAACTCAGTCCAAAAACGTATCTCTAGGATCTCGTCGAATAGAAAGATTTTTGACGAAAAGGCCCAATACTATAATGATGCACTAGCTAGGGCAGGGTATGCTGATAAGATTGTGTACATAGATAATGATAAACAAACTAAACAAAGTAACAACTTTTTTAATTATGGCAACAACATTAACAACTATAATAGAAAGCATTACAATAATTCCAAAGGACAAAAAAGAAATAGAACTAGGAACATAATTTGGTTTGCCCCCCCTTTCTCACTAAACATTAAAACCCACATCGCTAAATTATTTTTCAAAGCTCTTGATAATCGCTTCCCTAGAACACATAGGTACCACTCAATCTTCAATAGGCATACAATTAAATTAACCTACTCATCCACCAAAAATTTAGCACAAAATATTAATAGAATAAATAATAGGAACTTAAAACCTACTGATAATAGCATAAATAATATACAAGTTAACAAATGTAACTGTAGAGATAGATCTAAATGTCCGTTAAATAACAACTGCTTAGTTAAAAATATAGTATACAATTGTAATGTTAATACTGACTCTAATTCTTTTAACTACGTCGGTTCCACATCGACGGAATTTAAACTTCGCTATAATAACCACAAGAATTCTTTCACAGATCCAAATAAAAAATCTTCAACGGCACTATCAGGTGTACTCTGGCGACTTAAGCTAGATAACGTTAGATATTCGACGGCTTGGAATATAGTCTCAAGAGGGATTCCTTTTAATTCATCCTCTGAGACATGTGACCTCTGCGCAGAGGAGATATTCTTTATACTAAAATCTAAAAATTCCCTTAACCTACGGACAAATTTATTCAGTTGTTGCAAACATAGATTAAACTCAACGTTTAAATATAAATTTAAATTTAAAATGTAGTATATTTAGTTTGATTTATATTTATATGAGAACTAGCCGATAAATCTTTTGATTTCTAAATCTTTGATTCCCTCTTTTTACTCTTTTTATTGTTTATTTTATTTTATTTATTTTTATTTTTATTTTTATTTTTATTTTTATTTTTATCTAAACATTCCTCATGAAAAATTAAGCTACCCTAAAAGCCGATGCTCCAAATTTTCTGAATTAACCTTACACTTGATAAACTTATATATTAAATATAGGAACATATGTAGACATTATTGGACATCATAATCTTTTTTGCGATATTCCTTGCTAGATGTGATTTGATAGATAATTTTTGGCTTTGTCTTGTAGTGAACTTTGCAATATATTGTCAATTAACCTTGAAGGGTTGTTCTTTGTGGTTTATTTTTATTTTTATTTTTATTTTTATTTTTATTTTTATTTTTATTTTTATTTTTATTTTTATTTTTATTCTTTTAGTATTGTAGTATTCTATAATATTTTTATATTTTTATTTTTTATTTTATTTTATTTTTATTTTTAATATTTTTATATGTAAATTTTTTTTTATATGTAAATTTTTATTTTTAATATTTTTAATATTTTTATATGTAAAGTTTTAATACGTAATATTTTTAATACGTAGTATTTTTAATATGCAATATTTTTATTATGTAATATTCTTTCGTAATATTCTTTTTTAGTTTTCTATTCTATATTTTTATATTTTTATATATTTTTACTTATTATCATTATTATTGTTATCTCTGCTTATAATATAATATATATTTTCGATTAGTATATTGAAATCTGCTCTCTATTTCTGCTTGATAGATAATCTTGTAGAGTAATCGCAAGAATAATAATACGCTCAAATTTTTATACCACATTGAGAATGTTTTCCGGTAACTTTGAATTTGCGGAGTGAATCAGTTGGATTCACATAGACATATGAATTTTTTTTAAAAACTAAACATAAGATAATGAATTTTCACGCATTGTGAATACTTGTTTCATTCAGGAATACTGATATTTACAATATAGTGTAAGTTTTATAAATACTAATACATTAAAACATAGGGTTTTCTACGCCTCGAATATGTCTGGCTATTTTTAAATTTTTTTCTCTCTCTATATCTCTCTATATCTCTCTATATATCTCCCTTACATTAATACTTGGGCTAAATAAATAAATAAATAAATAAATAAATGCATCATTGATACACTTATTCAAAATGACCTCCCACTACCTAATTTTTCTATATCTATATTTATATATGTATCTATCTCTATATATATATATATATCTCTTTCGGTCTCTTTACATGAAGCTCTTCGCTTTATCTATTTTTCCATCTCTCTATTTTGTCCCATGCATTTCTTCCTTTTCTTCGTTTTGTCTTTCTTTCTTTCTTATTTCCCTCTTTTCTCTCTCTCTTTCTTTCTCTCTGTATTTTCACTGCTAGAGTGAACCTCTTCAAATGAAGTTGATGTTTATTACGGTATGTCGAATATATTTATCTATAAAACTGTTTATATTATATTTTGTCTGATGAAGGCATAGCATATTGTTAATATGATATCCCCGAAATATATATAATGAAATAAATATGGTTTTATAAATATAGTTTTCCATTTATTTAATATTGTAAATATACTCCAAGTATTTGTCGAGTGCTTTTATATCAGTTATAAATATTTACTAGTTGTAACCCAACAATTTTAAATATAACTTTACATGTATCTATATATATATATATCTATATATATATATATCTATATATATATATATCTATATATATATATATATATATATATATATATCTATATATATATATATCTATATATATATATATCTATATATATATATATCTATATATATATATATCTATATATATATATATCTATATATATATATATCTATATATATCTATATCTATATATATCTATATCTATATATATCTATATCTATATATATCTATATCTATATATATCTATATCTATATATATCTATATCTATATATATCTATATCTATATATATCTATATATATATATATCTATATATATATATATCTATATATATATATATCTATATATATATATATATCTATATATATATATATCTATATATATATATATATCTATATATATATATATCTATATATATATATATCTATATATATATATCTCTATATATATCTCTATATATATCTATATATATATCTATATATATATCTATATATATATATCTATATATATATCTATATATATCTATATATATCTCTATATATATCTCTATATATATCTCTATATATATCTCTATATATATCTCTATATATATCTATATATATCTATATATATCTATATATATATCTATATATATATATCTATATATATATATATCTATATATATATATCTATATATATATATCTATATATATATATCTATATCTATATATATATATCTATATATATATATCTATATATATATATATCTATATATATATCTATATATATATATCTATATATATATATATCTATATATATATATCTATATATATATATATCTATATATATATCTATATATATATCTATATATATATCTATATATATATCTATATCTATATCTATATCTATATCTATATCTATATATATATCTATATCTATCTATATATCTATCTATATATCTATATATCTATCTATATATCTATCTATATATGTATCTATATATATATCTATATATTGTACAACAACAATCTAATAAAAACACAAGGGCCTAACTTCACCCAGGCAGGGGATTTCCCCCACCTCAAAATGATTAAGGCCCCACAGGACACCTATAAAACTTTAAAAAACAATTTTAAAGAGGACGTGGGTCCCCCCTGCGTCGGGCCCATTAACCGCGTCCTCCTAAAAAACTATCCCACCCCCTCCCCAAACACCCACACAACTCCAAACTCCCCAACCACACAACACACTGATGCCCCCACACTTCCACAAACCACCACCCCACCCAACAACCCATCCCCCACCCTAATGGAAATTGTGCAGCCCGATACCCGGGACGCAGAGAGGTAAGTGCCTTTTCTCTTCACCACCAACATGGCTATGCTAAGAGTAGGCTGTTTAAATGCGCGTGGCCTGGGCTCAACTTGGAAGCAAGCAATGCTTCTAAATGACCTCAGGTCACAACGTATAGATGTGATGGTTATTTGCGAGGCCCGGATCAGCAACGTGCGACAGCTGGCCCCCACCTTTGATGACTTTGAGATGCACGCATCTCTCTGTCAGCCCGGAGGTGGGGGTGGAGTTGTCGTTCTGCTGCAGAAACATCTGGGTCTCGCAACACAGATGGTACATTTGGACCCGGAGGGTCGACTAGTGGTTCTGGACCTTGGCAGTGGTAAAGGCGGAGCATTTAGGTTGGTAGCCGCCTACGGCCCTTTCGGGTCAATGCGGCCGGACTTCTTCCATCGTCTGGAGACTTTTCTAGGGACGTCCCGCTCCTTGCTATTAGTGGGGGACTGGAATGGTATCCTAGATGCACGCTGGGACTACGTAGGGGCCTGCCCCGATAGAGAGGGGTGTAATAGCCTCAAAGGGTTAATCGGTCGATTTGACCTGGCCGATAGATATCGACTAGATTTTCCGACTGCGCCAACCTGGACTTGGGCAAATCGTAGCGGATCATCTAGGTCGTACCTAGATAGGTTCTTAGTTAGAATTAAGGATAAGGACTTTTTAAGTTGTCCAAAAATGCGCATGGTTGGCTATTCAGACCACAAATTAGTGACCTGCATGGTCAACCTTGACAGAACTCATAGACAGGGCCCCGGTTACTGGAAGCTCAACTTGTCCTTGCCGGCAAGTAGAGCCTACAGGAATCGGATTAGTACGTTAGTTAAGGAACGGTTGACTGGAGCGATCGTCAACAGCAGGTGGTGGGTATCTCTAAAGAGAGAGATTAGAGTAGTCTCGATAGAATTTAGTAAGGTTCTAGCTGCGGATAGGAATAGGAAGGAAAGGGAGCTAATAGATAGAGTAGAAGAGGCAATTAGAAGCGGCGACGTGGC
>OZ024758.1:22216720-22291720 GCA_964016885.1 Eledone cirrhosa
TCATAGAGAAGACCCGTCTTACCTAAGTACAAAGTAAAACCTACTACAGTCAGTAGGCAGCTCTACTAATGCTGCTCATACTAATTTTAAGGTATTGTTCTCAAAATATCATAGATTCGATATTGTGTGAAATAATTATGTGAATTGAAGCCTTTATTGTGAAAATATAATAGTATATATAGAGTAATGTAAATGTTGAAGGGTTGAACTGTTTTCTCTTCTGATTTTATTTATGTATTCTGCGATGCTCCATTAATTTTTTTTTGTTCCGATGTTTGTGTTAAAAAGTAAATTTTAGTAAATAGTTCGCTGAGAAATCAGGAGTTGGACTGCATCGCTATCATAAATACCAGGAGTTGGACTGCATCGCTATCATAAATACCAGGAGTTAGACTGCATTGCTATCATAAATACCAGGAGTTATACTTGCTATTGGCCTGTATTACCTAGACCAGAGCTTCCCTAACGTTTTGGTCCACCACCCCACAAGACCACATAATACCCTCAGCGCCCCAACCCTATTTCCAGAGAGACCTGACTACAAGCAAATTGTAAATAATATATAATAAATAAAATCGTTAATTTATATATAATAAATAATATAATATATACTGTTATGTTATGTATTTTTTATTTTACTATATAATATGTATCATTTGATATAATAGTACCAAAATGGCCCGGCGCTGCTCGAGATTTGCTCTAGGGTTCTTATATATTTATCCTCATCGAGCCTCGTGAAATAAATACGTTTGTTTATATTTTGTTATTGTGTATGCAAAAATATCTGTACACGAATATATAATTATATATATATATATATATATATATATATATATATAATTATATATATATATTAAAATAACAGATTAAAGTTTAAGCAAAGAATCGCTGCTTTCACTCTTAACGGGATCTTCTGAAACTAATAAAATCAATCTGTGAACGCAGAAGTAAATATTTCGAAAAACGTTACATACACACACTATATATATATATATATATATATATACATATATATATATACACACACTATATATATATATACATATATACACACACACACAGATAGTGACGTCATAATGTCGTAATGCAGACAGCTAGACATACAGACAGATATTATAAGGACGCAACGTTGTATCTACGTATCTATCTAAAAAGAAAGACTAAGAATTATAGAGAGAGATCGCTAAATCGCTAGGGCATTGAAAATTAGAAATATCTTTTGCTCCAAACACTCACAGGACCATAAGTATTACATGTGTAAAGTTTTAAAACAATCGGTTGGGTGGTTCTCGAGTTTTAGGGAGTCAGACAGACAGACATTCTCTGTTTTAGATATATAGATTATATCCTCGCTACCGCCTCCTTAGGCCCCAGTGTCGCCCGAGGCCGCGAAACCAGGGATGAGTAGCGACAGATCTCTCCACTGAAAACTTTTCATTAGATAATAATAACAGTTAGGTGTAGTGTAAAGGTGAAGGCGCATGGCTTACACACACACACACACGCACACACACATATATAGAGAGAGATGGAATTTATAATGTCATATTTGCGCAATAGCAACACGAGTTATTTAATCTAAATTAACTTGATTAATACTAAATGATACTGGAAATGAATTCATTGTTGTAGAATGGTAATCAATTATTAGATTTTGAAAGAGCCCCGAACAAAAAGCATAAACAACGCATACATCTCATACAAAAGACATCAAAAACAAAAACCTTAGTAAAAATACAAATTCACCTTTACCGTGCTGGTTTCTATACACATGTGGTTCAAAGTATAACTGCACTGCTACAACAATTACATAAGCAAATGGAACTGGGGTACAATCATCAGCAGGTATTTTTTTTAAAGAGGAAGGCTCCGGCTCTTACTAAAGTAATCTAACAGTTGTGGGTTGTCACGTGGCTTAGATAAAGCTGGTTCTCACATATTCTGTGATGTTGTTCTGTTTGAACAGATGACAAAACAAATATTCAAACTTCAAATACTCAGGAAGAAATCCATAAATAAGAGTGGACACATAAATGGAATTTACTGACGTCGCATTGACACGATAGATCAAGAATCGATTTATTTGAGTTAACTTGATCACTTAATGATTCATGAAATAAATTCATTTGCGGTCTTGTCCGCAGGGTGCGGCCCCAATAACGCAGCGCCCTAGTTACAACAGTGATACTTATAGTTAACTCGTCCTATGGACTAAGTGCTCTTACCCTTGGATATTTCCACGAAACGTATACGCCAATATATATATATATATATATATATATATATATATATATATATATATAGTATATATATATGTAAAAGAGGTAAACAGAAATAACAACACAATCGGTACAGTATATGGAAGGAATATATTAGGTTAACGCTTGAAATAGCAGGAAGAGGGTCTTAACGTTTCGGACGTTAGTATATATATGTACACACACACACATATGTATATATATTAGAAAAATTCGGGACCCTGACGGCTTCTACCGTTTCAACAGCTAGATCTCTCTCTCTCTCTCATTTATATATATATATATATATATATATATATATATATATATATATTAGAAAGTGAGGTTTGTTTTACAAAATGAAAAATAACCGAAGTGTCCTACACGAGTGAAAGTATAAAGAAAAAATGATGAAATCGAAAATGCAACTGGAGTCTTATTTAAAAAAATATATTTATATTTATTTGGTTCCTTTACTGGTTTCGCAGTTTTCTACTTTTCAAAAGTAGAGTTGAGATGGAGGGTCTGTGGTTTTCCTCACATCTGTGTGAGAAAAACCACAGACCCTCCATCTCAACTCTACTTTTGAAAAGCAGAAAACTGCGAAACCGGTAAAGGAACCAAATAAATATAAATATTAAAAAAAAAATAAGACTCCAGTTGCATTTTCGATTTCATCTTTTTTTCTTTATATATATATATATATATATATATATATATATATATATATATATAAAATTTCAGGATATCAATAATGTAGTGATAATATATCGTTACGTTAGAGATGAACAGCGTACGTGTAGGTTTGCTCAACGAGTATAAATTATATTCCGGAGAAAATGTAGAAAAGATGAATATAAAATGAAAGTGCTTTTTTTTAAAAAAAAGGTAATTTATTAGGTATTGACATATGTTTCTGTAACAGACGGAATACCTATGTATCGCTGCTTGCGTAATCATATAATGTTAGCAAGTATTCGATAGCAAATGTATAATCAGTTGTCACTTTATAAATTAATACTACTACACCAAATGACCAGCCCTGTCCATTGTTCAATTGGTCAAGTATAGATTAAAATAGGCACTTCCAAAAATTCTTATTTAGATAAAATAAACCATTTACTCATTGTATTCTCATTAGAAACCCTTTATATACTTGTTTAGCAGTAAATTGGATTACCATCTGTCATATACTATCCCCTCTCTTTTTCCTCTATGAAAACTAATATAAATACTTCAATTTTTCTGAGTTTTTCCAATTTATCCAAAATCTCTGAAGAAGTGACAACTGATTATACATTTGCTATGGAATACTTGCTAACATTATATGATTACGCAAGCAGCGATACGTAGGTATTCCGTCTGTTACAGAAACATATGTCAATACCTAATAAATTCCCTTTTTTTTAAAAAAAGCACTTTCATTTTATATTCACCGTTGCGAAACTTATTTGGGTTTCGAGGTTCAAATTCGTCTACAGGTTTGAATTTTGAAATTTAAATATGTCCAGGAATCATGGCTGTTGCCAATATAATATTGTCTTTATTGACTTATATCGAGACAGACAAATTGTATTCACTTTTATTAGTTTATTTCATTAATAGCTAACTTTGTCTGTTGCAATGTAAACACATTTCGTGTTTATCGTACACTTTAAATGTATTAACTGCTCGGAAGAGACCCTTCCTGGAGCTTAATTATTGTAAATGACTGAGAGTTTATTCTCAAAATATAATATAATATATATATATATATATATATATATATATATATATATATATATATATATATAAATCAGGATGGATTCAGTTAGAAACTGGTTATACCATTACTCAACAGAGTACTCGATACTTGGGGTTTCTTTAAAAAAAAAAAAAAAATAATTAACAGTTAACTGAAGACAATTTACAATTGGATGAATAATGTATACCCTTATTTGGACAAACTACACCCCCGATGATACGGCCAGTAAATCACCAAGCCCTTCGGCAATCAGCCTGGAACTAGCTGTTGAAACGGCAAGAGCTCAGCCGTCGGGTCCCGACTCTTTATAATATATATTAAATGTTAAGTACAAATGAGTTGCTACTCGGAGTTTCTCAGAAACGATTCTTGACTGAGGGCTAGTGGAGGATCAATAACTTAAAATTCCGAGTAGCAACTTACGTAGGCCTAGCTTTGAACAATTATCAACAATTACAGGATTTTTATTTTCTGTATTATATTGACGACTGCTGAAGAGCAAGGACGGAGCCCCACGAGGTTGGGTGGCTGTAGCAGTCGGTGTCACTGGCTATTGTTCGCAGAAACTCGATCGCAGTTTAATCTGCGGGGCGCAGACAAAACATCACCCTAGACACAGAGCCTATCATCCTCTCCCCTTCTCCTCCCTTTATTCCGTGGCCTAATAGTCCTTACTTTCCCCCTCCTTTTCCTCACATTCATGGCATTTACAGTCCTTTCATCTACTTTCCTATACAGCCAGATCTGCCCTGCTTTACCCCAGACCTGTCAACTCTCCCTCTACGGGGAGATCTCCCACCCACTTTTAGGTAGGTGAGAGATGTCTTCTCTTGGTGGATTGGTAGTATCGGTAGAGGGTCGGACGCCATGCTTTGACGCAAAGAGTTACGACCCTTTATGATCTGAGTTCAAATCCCGCAGAGGTTAATTTTGCCTTTCATCCTTATGGGATCGATAAAATAAAGTACCAGAAACAATTATATAAAATCTCCCCATTTTGCTTCATTTCTCTCTGTTTTGTGGCACTTTTTGTCATGGTACTCCTCGTTTAGGATTTTAGAGGTTGGCAGGCCTGTCCCCCCCCCCTCTCTTTTCATTACTTAACTTGGCTTTCATCTTTTTTCTCTCTCATATTTCCACCATTGTATAACATTCTTTTGTAAAATAGAGTCGACATAATATATTTATGTATAATTGAATAACATAAAAAAAATGTCGTCTGATTGTACATACATTAGTGACAATAAGGAAATAAATAGTCAATACAACTAATTTACACTGATGAGTTTCCATAATAAACGTTGTTTATCCTGTTTACATTAGTCACGCACTGATTATGTTGCATCATGGGAAAGCACTGTTTAAACTCTATCATTCATTGTATGTTTACTTGTTGATAATTTCTTCTTCTTCTTCCGCTGCTTCGTCCACTTATTCCTGAGAGGGTCGTGGGAGAAAGAATCCTCAAGCACTCCTTCCAGCAGCGAGTCCTGTCAGAAGCAACCGTCTCCAACTGATCCGGCTGGATCCCCAAACGTGACCAGCCAAGCTCGGGATCTTGCGCGAGACCACCTAAATTTCATCACACTTCTTTAGGATACAAACATAATTTATTGAATTCACAAATACAATTATAATTGTGGATATTTAACTAAATTAATGGTAATATAGTCAAACATTGAAACTATGACATTTTTGAGAAATAAAACCTGCAATATAATTTAAGGGGAATACCATGAAAGAAAAGTGCCTCAAAATAGGGAGAATTGAAGCAAAATGGGGAGATTTTACATAATGAAAGCTATACCCATTTTCACAAGAGAAGACATCTCTCACTCTCACCAAAGTCGGTAGGAGATCTCCCCGTCGGACGGGGACAGTTGACAGGTTTGCTGAAGGATGTACAAAGATTTTACCATGAAACCTTTAGAAATATTAACTCATTAAAAAACCCCAGAAAGTTTTAGATACCAGAAAATAATTTGTTTATATTTTTATCCTTTTCGGCTCCGTTGAAGTTTGCAGGGAAAGAGATTCTAACGTCTGCTGTCATATTTATGATAAACAAGATTGTCACATATGGTCTTTGTTTACAGTTTAAGGAGCGGTGGAATTCGGGTGCGGGACCATGTCCCCTCCAATAATTATATTTTTCTCTCCATTTACCAAAAACCAGGGGCGATGAAACTAGTGGTGGAGGTGAGGTGCGTGTTGTGAGCTCGTTACAATGGGACCGTGCCTCAACCCACACCAATAATTATATATTTTCTCTCTAAACTACCAAAACCAGGAATGGTGGAACTGGTGAGGGGAGGGGAGACGGAGGGGGGGACCATGCCCACCTCACCAATAATTATATTTTTCTCTCCAATCTACCCAAACCAGGGTCGCTGGAACTGGGGGGGGGGACGACTAGGGGGACCAAGGCTTCCCCAATAATTATATTTTTCTCCCCAAACTACCAAACTACACATCTATTTGTATATGTGCTACAATTTATGTACATGTTATGTTTATCGCATATCGAAGTTTTCTGACCCTTTAGAGTGCAAAGAGCTAAACTAATCACAACATCCATTTTTCGTTACGACGACATTTTTGTTATACGCCGTGAATTTCGTTGTAACGGAATTTCAATATATATATATATATATATATATATATATATATATATATATATATATATATATATATATATATATATATATACTAAGAGTGGGGAAATGAAATTTCGTTTCATTTTTTCCGTTTATCGTTTTCGGTGCACCCGGCCGATTAACCCACTCGATATGCAAATTGGGCTACTCAGCCGTTAATATGCATAAGCTAAGTATATACGTTCAACAATCTGGCAGGAAGGTATGCGTTGCTGACGATAGCTAATAAGCTTGAAACTAGTACAGCGTTCCTTTGTCAGTGTTGAACAAAGGAGCAACGATGGTTGCTGGACACTACGGCTTGATGCGGGATGTTTGTTTACAAACACACCGAGCATTATAATAAATGTTCGGTGAATCCATACGTACATATATATATATGTGTGCATGTATGTATATATATATACATACTACTGTACGTCTGTATACATATATGTATGTACGTGTACATACTTATATTTAAGTAACAGCCGTACTAAGAGTGGGAAATGAAATTTCGTTTCATTTTTTCCGTTTATATATATATATATATATATATATATATATATATATATATATATAAGAAAATGAGTTTTTTTTTAATGAAAAAAACGAGGTGTCGTGTCCTACACGAATATAAGGAAAAGAAATCGAAAATGTAACTGGAGTCTTTTTAAGAATATTTATTTGTTTCCTTTACCGGTTTCACAGTTCTTATGCTTTTCAAAAGTAGAATTGAGATGAAGGGTTTGTGGTTTTTCTCGCATCTGTATATATATATGTGCAAAGGATATATGTATATATAAAGAGAGAAAAGGGACCCTATATCATAGAGATAAATGGTCCTTTTTCTCCCTTTGTATATACATATATCCTTTACATTTGAGTTACTATGGTTCTGGATAAAGTCTTTTGAGCTTGTTCATTGAGAAGCACAAAAATCTATCATATTTGATACGTTTTGATTCCTCACATTTGTGTGTGTGTGTATGTGCGTGTGCGTGTATACGTGGAGGCACGTGGCCTAGTGGTAAGGGTGTTGGACTTACGATCATAATGTCGTGGGTTCAATTTCTGGGTTGCGTGTTGTGTTCTTGAGCAAAACACTTCATTTCAAGTTGCTCCAGTATATTCATTCAGCTGAAAATGAGTACCAGCAATAGTTGGGGGTTTAAACCTGCGATGGACTGGCGTCCTGTCCAGGGGGGAGTTTTGTACTCTCAGTCGCTTCACGCCATGAAACCGTGATAAGCACCGGCTTAACGAGCTTTCTGGCTTAAGACAGACTTTAGACTTTATATATATAAATATATATATATATAAATATATATAAATATATATATGCAAAGTTTTATTTAAATTGTTGGGTTAACAACGAGTAAATATTTATAACTGATATAAAAGCACTCAACAAGTATTTGGAGTATATTTACGATATTAAATAAATGGAAACTATATTTATAAAACCATATTTATTTCATTATATATATTTCAGGGATATCATATTAAAAATATGTTATGCCTTCTTCAGACAAAATACAATATAAACAGTCTTATAAATAGATAGATTCGACATACCTTTCAACTTCGACTTCTCAACTTTTCAAATAGAAGTCGAAGTTGAAAGGTATGTCGAATCTATCTATTTATAAGACTGTTTATATTGTATTTTGTCTGAAGAAGGCATAACATATTTTTAATATGATATCCCTGAAATATATATAATGAAATAAATATGGTTTTATAAATATAGTTTCCATTTATTTAATATCGTATAAATATATATATATATATATAAATATATATATATATATATAGTGTATCCCCAACATTTGTGGAATTTTCCTTAGAAGCTAACTAATAATTGTTCATGGAAACCACCACATATTCGCGGAATCATAAATGTCTTCTGCGATTTTTTTAATGGCTTTTTTCGTGGCAATACACATTTTTTTAACGCTAAATTCTTAATAACAATATACCGTATTTGCCGGCCTATTGAACGCTCCTTCACATAAGACTCTTTTTTTAATTATAACTTACGTTATATTTTGGCGTTTATAGGCATTTTTATGGACCACGTCCAATATTCGCGGATTTTCACTCTCTCTCTCCATACATTCGTATATACACACACATATATACAGAGAAAATAAAACAACCGTTAACATCACAGCTGTATATTACAAGTTGACACGCGTGGAAAAATTGTCAGGTGTTTACTCTACACTTTTATATTTAATTACCTGTGATAAACTCTATTTTAAGAGATTACTCTTTTTCAACAAACAATAAAATGTTTATACAATTAACTTATTTGTTGGTCTATTGCGCACCCTATGTAAAAGACACCGCCTGGTTTTACAAGGACGTTTTGAGAAAAAAAGAATTTTATTACATTTTTTCATAAATTTATTTTAGTAGGGAAAAACAATTTTTTCTCGTTTTCTTTCGTTTGATATCAACTAATCTGACCTACGTGCTCGCAATCAACTTTTTCCCAAGGATTAGGATTAAGGTTAGGGCTTCCGTTTTCTGGAGGGAAAATCGATTACTAGTGTCTATGAGGTCAGATTAGTTGATAACACACGAAAAAAAAAAAAAAAAAAAAATTAATAAAAAAAAAAAAACGAGGAAAAATAATTGTTTCCCACGAAACACAAGAGGTGTGTAGATCTGCGAAACTTTAATGGTCTTTTCGCTCCCTTTTTCTTCAAATCTACAAATGGAGGTTATATTCGTTGATAACACGCGAAAAAAATAAAATAAAAAATCGATTGCGACCAGTCCCTGATTTACCACTGTGCTTAGGTGTGCTTAAGCACAAGGGGCCTGTTGGCTAGGGATGGAGACATCTTCCTGCCCACCAAAAATGTTTACGATGAATTACCTCCTTCAGGGCCCGAGTAAAGGGCCTCGTAACTTAACTAGCACAGGGCCTCATTTGTCCTAAACCCGGCACTGATTGCGAGCATCCTGGAGGTCAGATTAGTTGGTATCATACGAAAAGAAAAGAAAAAAAAAAACAGGAAACATTTTTTTGTGGGAAACAAAACGAGGGGTGGGTGTGGGGAGTTATTCCATAAATTTACCAAAAATTATTTCATTGTTTTTGTACATCTGCACATTTATTAAGTCCATAATAGCTAAAATGAAATCGGCGATGTATTTGTTTTGTAAGGTTTTTGATATGAAATCGTGTGTTGAAACAAATATTGTTACTATATATTTTTCTGGTAATATTAGGACACCATGGTCCTCCCCAAATATAAAATGAAATCTACTGTTATTAGTATAAGCAGACAAAGAACATTTCTGAATATCACCAAAAAACACACAAAGCAAGAGGCGAAATACCACTACAATAAATCTGGCGCCTTCTCTATTGTCCATCGGGGTCGCTAGCACGTGGGCCCGCATTTTCTCACAATAGTGAGAGATGAGGAGAGACGGAGGCAGTGACAATGGGAGTTTGGTTCTTTTGTGTTCGGACCTGGTGTATGTGTGTGTATACAATATATACCTTTTTTTAAAAATCCTAGTTCGTTGCCAAGTAAATGTTTTGGTTGTTTTGAAAACTATAAGATTGATGTAAAGTAGTTAAACAACTGAAATAAATCTGTGTAATACTTACAGCTAATCAAGACAAATATTTCTGTAAAATCTGTTTACTTCAACAAAGTGTAAAGCAAAATACTATGCAGTTTCATAAATTTCAAAGCCTCAAGTACAGTAAAAATTAGTACCTGCCATGTTTCTTTATATACACAGAGACATTGAGCTTGGATGTAATATGTGTAGCAGTGTCTACGTTGATTTTGAGCCATGGATTAGTCACAGAAATAAAATTAAAATGCAAGAATATCGTAAAACCTACCTCCGATAAGAACAGCCATGCGGTACATTGCTTGTTTGTTTTGGTTACAAAAACTAGAAGTAAGATTCGAAAGTTCTGGATGTCTCTTGCGATGTTTTGTTTTGACGCATTTGGCAAATGGGACGAAGCAACATAGTTGGTGTTATCTGTTTAATGCAAATGGCGACTGTTTTTTTGATTCCGTATTAAATTTGCCTGACCGTTAAGGAACACTCTTCATCCGTATTGATGTATTAAATCACATAGTTGTTTACGGTAAGGTAAATAATGTAAGGAATGTACTCGATATCTCGTGTAGGTTATGTTTCCTAGAAAGAAAGGAGGTACCATAAAATGCTCTGAATTTTGTTGCAGACCTGTCAACTGTCTTCGTCCGACGGGAAGATCTCCCACCCACTTTTTTTTTAGGGGGTGAAAGATGTCTTCTCTTGTGAAAATAGATATAGCTTTTATGTAAAATCTCCCAATTTCGCCTCAAAGTAGTGTGGCTTTTTGTTCGTTTTGATTCTATATTTTCATGTGAAATATTTATGCAGACCTGTCAAAACATCTCGTCCGACGGAGAGATCTCCCACCCGCCCTACAGTGCTTCTCTTGTAAAAATGAGTATAGTTTTCATTATGTAAAAGGGCGGTGGATTGGCAGTATCGGTAGAGGGTCGGCGCCATGCTTTGCAGTAAAGGGTTACGGCGCTTTATGGTCTGAGTTCAAATCCCGCCGAGGTTAACTTTGCCTTTCATCCTTACGGGGGTCGATAAAATAAAGTACCAGTAATACACTGGGATAATTGCTGGCCTTGTGCCAAAAGTAGAAACAATTATGTAAAATCTCTCCATTTTGCCTCATTTCTCTCCGTTTTGGGGCACTGTTTTTCATGATACTCCGCTTTGGGTTTTTAGAGGTTGGCAGGTCTGAAAATATATATATATTATGTGTTGATGTTTGACAGCAATGGAATTTGTGTTTGTAATTTCAAGCTATCTATATTGTCAGCATATTTGTTTTTTGGGGGAAAATGTGAACTTTGCTATTATATAATTTCATGTACATCGTTTATTCTATCTCAACTAAACAAACTTGGATTTTTGATGAAAAAGGTGAGATGGATATGTTATATGGAGATTAATAATATAGAGTTACTTTTTTGAATAAAACAAGAAATGTTTTCTGACTGCATATGTTCAAAACCACACTATTTAAAAACTAAGATGTTGGCCTACTGTATACGAATTACCATCCCAAAAGTTTATATTGTATATTTAGAGTCATTGTTCTCACCATAAGCATGTGATTTTAGGGAAAGGGTAAGTAAGACAAGGTTTCCTTTTCTTAACCCTTTAACATTTACATTATAAATACTATTATATTTTAACGGTAAACACTTTACCTCACATAATATCTAATCTATGAGATTTTGATATTTATTTTGAGAATTCCTTACCATAAGTATGAGCAGCCGGTTATGGCTGGTTTGAACAGAAAGGGTTAGAGAATTCTGGCTGGATATGGCCGGTTTAAATTCTAAAAGGTTAATGGTTTTTAAAATTTAAATTATTTGGTTAACGTTAGACATAAAATCACTGGTTCTTTCTTTCTATCTATTTTTGGGGATCAGAGAGTCACTCCAGGTAGAGCCGATACTTCTCCGAATGGAGAGATCACAGCATGTGGTTAGAATGTCTTTGGAAAGAATCACTGGACAGATTTTAAGGGCAAAACCAACAGGTAGGGGACTCAGAGGTAGACCCCGAGCAAGATGGTTGCATAACATCCATGAGCTTGGCTGGTCGTGCTTGGGGATCCAGCCGGATCAGTTGGAGATGGTTGCTTCTGACAGGACCCGCTGGAAGGAGTATGAGGACTCTGCCCCCCATGATTTTCTCAGGAATAAGTGGACAAAGAAGAAGTGTATGTGTGTGTATATGTACAACATCCGAACTAGTATCCTCAACCTCCAACTATATGATGATGATGTTGAATACACAGGAGTCAGTATAAAGAAAAAAAAATATACTTTTATATGAACAGAATAGACACATATATAATTATATTATCTGTTTATTATGGGTTGTTTTTGTTTTTTTTAATTCAATAAGGCCAGAAAAAATCAAGTTATAACTGTCTTGTAACCAATGAGGTTGTTGGATGAGTACTGAAGACTGATTCCATAAAGTCTATCAAAGAAAACTCAGTTTGGAGGAACCCATCTTTCAACAACTACACTTACAGACATTACACAAGTAAAATTGGGACCAACTGTAAATTAAAACTGGTTGCAGATTTACCAGGAGCCTAATAGTCCTCAATGGTGTGTGTACATCAAGAAATATATATTGAAATAAAATAATAATTGGTTATGTTAAAATTAAATAATTGAAATTTAACTAAAAGTCATGAAATGTACCAAAATAAATTTTATTAGGTGAAACAGTAGGTGTAGTGAGTCACACATCTGTGATAGATACAATTTCAGAATTGAAGACAAAACTGTCGACTTAAAAAGTTAAGGCTGCTGCTCACAATGTAAGTTACTTATTAAAAAGAAATGAATCAATAAATTAATCATTTTTGCCTCAAAATCAGCCTGAAATGAGATTTTGTGAAGTAAATTATTTAAATCAATAAATTTTCAATTATAATACCTAAGTGGAAAAATACAAAGTCAAGTTGTACAAGATTTAGTTCTTGATGAACGAGAGGAAATATAAAAAGTTACGAAAAAATAATTCTAAATGGTGATTTTTTAAAAATTGTATTTATAAGAAAAACTATAAACTCAATGAAAAAGTATAAAATGTCAAATTTGAGATTCTGAAATTTGTACAAATTTGATTATTAATTTATTGTTTAAAGATTATTAGAATACAATTCTAACGGGACAAGGGGACTTGTGATGGTTGTGTCTTCCCCCAAGGGTAATTCTCTAGCAGGGCAAGGGGACTTGTGATGGTTGTGTCTTCCCCCAAGGGTAATTCTCTAGCAGGGCAAGGGGACTTGTGATGGTTGTGTCTTCCCCCAAGGGTAATTCTCTAGCAGGGCAAGGGGACTTGTGATGGTTGTGTCTTCCCCCAAGGGTAATTCTCTAGCAGGGCAAGGGGACTTGTGATGGTTGTGTCTTCCCCCAAGGGTAATTCTCTAGCAGGGCAAGGGGACTTGTGATGGTTGTGTCTTCCCCCAAGAGTAATTCTCTAGCAGGGCAAGGGGACTTGTGATGGTTGTGTCTTCCCCCAAGGGTAATTCTCTAGCAGGGCAAGGGGACTTGTGATGGTTGTGTCTTCCCCCAAGAGTAATTCTCTAGCAGGGCAAGGGGACTTGTGATGGTTGTGTCTTCCCCCAAGGGTAATTCTCTAGCAGGGCAAGGGGACTTGTGATGGTTGTGTCTTCCCCCAAGGGTAATTCTCTAGCAGGGCAAGGGGACTTGTGATGGTTGTGTCTTCCCCCAAGGGTAATTCTCTAGCAGGGCAAGGGGACTTGTGCTGGTTGTGTCTTCCCCCAAGAGTAATTCTCTAGCAGGGCAAGGGGACTTGTGCTGGTTGTGTCTTCCCCCAAGGGTAATTCTCTAGCAGGGCAAGGGGACTTGTGATGGTTGTGTCTTCCCCCAAGGGTAATTCTCTAGCAGGGCAAGGGGACTTGTGATGGTTGTGTCTTCCCCCAAGGGTAATTCTCTAGCAGGGCAAGGGGACTTGTGATGGTTGTGTCTTCCCCCAAGGGTAATTCTCTAGCAGGGCAAGGGGACTTGTGCTGGTTGTGTCTTCCCCCAAGGGTAATTCTCTAGCAGGGCAAGGGGACTTATGATGGTTGTGTCTTCCCCCAAGAGTAATTCTCTAGCAGGGCAAGGGGTGTCGTGATGGTTGTGTCTTCCCCCAAGGGTAATTCTCTAGCAGGGCAAGGGGTGTTGTGATGGTTGTGTCTTCCCCCAAGGGTAATTAGAACCAGTATATGCAAAACAGTTTCAACTGGGAATCAAAACCAGATTATAGATTCAATTTGACCCAAAATTACAGCTGCTCCAAGGTGACTGCTTTAACCCTTCAACATTTACATTACTCTAATATATACTATTATATTTTCATGGTAAACACTTTACCTCACATAATATCGAATCTACGAGATTTTGATAATTATTTCGAGAAAAATACTTTAACATAAGTATAAGCAGCCAGTTACGGCTGGTTTGAACAGAAATAGGTGAGAGAATTCTGGCCGGATATGGCCGGTTTAATTGCTAAAGGGTTAAAATGGGATTTTACAAATTGTGAGGAGATCAAAACAAAGTTCAATAGTAGGTATTGATTTTTACAATGTCTCTTATTTATCTAGTGCAAAAAAAAAAAAAAAAAAAAAAAATAATAATAATAATAATAAAAAAGAAAACATTTAAAGAAGAAAAATAATTAAGATATTTTTCTTTTCCAATAGCACCATAAGTTAAAAATAAATTGATAGAAATATGTAAAATTTCTACAGTATTTTAAAACAATTGAAACCCAAATGAAACTGTTAGGAAGTATTTCATTGTCAAAATTTAGCAGAATTATCAGCAGTTTAGGTTTCAACCAGAACTAAAAACATTTGATTCTTAAGCAGTCATCCGTGTGAATCATATCAATGAGCTGTAAGCCACAAAACTGTGTGTTGCAACTTTGAAAAAGTTCCTACAAACTATTTGTGAATTAAATGCAATATAAGTGTGTTTACTTTGTAAAAAGGAAAATTTAAAACTACAAGTGTATTTGTGTGTGAATAATAATGATAATAATTGTTTCTACTTTTGGCACAGGGCCAGCAATTACCCAGTGCATTACTGGTACTTTATTTTATCGATCCCGTAAGGATGAAAGGCAAAGTTAACCTCGACGGGATTTGAACTCAGACTATAAAGGAGCATAATTATGCTGCAAAGCATGGCGTCCGACCCTAATAATATAATTGTTTCTACTTTTGGCACAAAGCCAGCAATTACCCAGTGTATTACTGGTACTTTATTTTATCGACCCTGTAAGGATGAAAGGCAAAGTTAACTTTGGCGGGATTTGAACTCAGAATGGAAAGGGCCGAAACTATGCATCAAAGCATGGCGTCTGAACCTCTACTGATACTGCTAATCCACTGACCCTAATGACATAATTATATTATTAATATTTGGTTTGTTTGCAAGCAAACAGCCTCATAAACACCACGTGTTAGATGATCAACGTCATCCTTTGTTCCAGCGGTAACTGAGAGAAAACAATCGACAATTGTTTTGGAGTGTTTGCTGCTTATCAAGACTGTGTATTCTCATCACAGCTACGCACTGGAACTGCTGAGAATACATAGTATTCTCAAATGTATACATCAGCTGATTAGCCTCAAAAGGATGACATTGGTCATCTAACAGATGATGTCTATGAGGCTGTTTGATTGCAAACAAACCAAATAATTGTTTCTACTTTAGGCACAAGGCCAGCAATTACCCAGTGCATTACTGGTACTTTATTTTATCGACCCCGTAAGGATGAAAGGCAAAGTCAACCTCAGCGGGATTTGAACTCAGATCGTAAAGGGACGTAACTATGCTGGAAAGCATGGCGTCCGACCCTCCACCGATACTGCCAATCCACCGCCCAAACAAACCAAATAATAATAATAATATTATTATCATTCACTCACAAATACATTTGGGTATCCACCATGTTCAGAGTGAAAACAAATTTTGTTTTTCAAACGCCAAGACAACTTTATAATGAAAATGGTTATGATTCAACAGCATAATCATTATGGAAGAAATAGAAAATAATAATTGTTTCTACTTTGGGCACAAGGCCAGCAATTATCCCAGTGTATTACTGGTACTTTATTTTATCGACCCCGTAAGGATGAAAGGCAAAGTTAACCTGGGCGGGATTTGAACCCAGAATCTAAAGGGCCATAACTACGTTGCAGAGCATGGCGTCCAATCCTCTACCAATACTGTCAATCCACCGCCCTACCACCACTAATAATAATAATCGTTTCTTATATAGGCACAAGGCCAGCAATTTTCGGGGAGGAGAAAGTCAATTAAATCAACCCCAGTGCATGACAGGTACTTTATTTTATCGACCCTGTAAGGATGAAAGGCAAAGTTAACCACAGCGGAATTAGAAAGCAGACCACAAAGGGACGTAACTCTATGCTGCAAAGCATGGCATCCAACCGTCTACCGATACTGCCAATCCACTGCCCTACCGCCACTAATAATAATAATAATAATAATAATTGTTTCTACTTTAGGCACAAGGCCAGCTATTACCCCAGTACATGACTGGTACTTTATTTTATCGACCCCGTAAGGATGAAAGGCAAAGCCAACCTAGGCGGGATTTGAACTCAGATCGTAAAGGGACGTAACTATGCTGGAAAGCATGGCGTCCGACCCTCTACCGATACTGCCAATCCAAATAATAATTGTTTCTACTTTAAGCACAAGGCCAGCTATTACCCCAGTACATGACTGGTACTTTATTTTATCGACCCCATAAGGTTGAAAAGCAAAGTTAACCTTCGCAGGATTTGAACTCAGAATGGCAAGGGCCGTAATAATAATAATAATAATAATAATAATAATAAACCACAAAAATACATTGAAATCAAAATGTATAAAATTTAAACAATTAAACAATAATAAATTTGTTAATTGCATAAACATAAAATATTTTTAAGTTACATTTCCAATGATAAAATAATCTACATAGTTGTTTATTTAAGATTACTTGTTGATGTTGTATAAAGACTTTTTACAATTAAAGTTTAAAATGTACAAATTTGATATTTCCCTGAGAGAAAGGTTACGTCTGGTTGAAATTTAATAAAGGATTCCAGTGACTGCGTCAAATGGATGTTCTTTGGTTTTTTTAAAAATTTATTTATTTATTTATTCAGAGCAGGTTATCATAAACAATTGACATTGTGAAATATATGTATACATATATATATATATATATATATATACATACATACATACATACACACACACACACATATGATGGCTGCAAACTCTGTTAAGAGTAAGCAATCGTTTGTCAGATTATAGAGTTTGGTGCACTTTTAGGCTATGGACAGTCACACAAACCTGTAACATATCTGAACATACATACACATATATATGTATATGAACATACATACATACATACATACATACATATATACATATCTACATATATATATATATATGTTTGTGTGTGTATTTGTGCATAGAACAATGAAAAAAAAGAAGACAGAAGTAAGTAGTTAATTAGTTCATTGTTTTACGATCGTTTCAGAGGGTTGATCAATCGTGGAAGATCAATATAGCGAGTGACATTGTAGTGGTTAGATACTAGTGTACCTATATTTAGTCTCGAAATTCCTGTTTGATCGACCGTCTTTTTCAGGAGACACTATAAAATTTTTTTGTTATTTTTTTGTTTAATAGATGGCTTGATTTTCACATCTCATAAAATATTAATTTATTTTCCTGTTTTGTCAACAAGAAAAATCTTACCAATTAACAATTATTTTTTCAAACAGAGACAAGAAAAACATTTCTCATGAATATTTCTCATAAGATACATTTGTTATGAACAATATACTAAATTACACTTTATTCACAATAAAAACTAGCATAAAAAAAGACTAGAATGTATAGACACATTTTAGACATTCTTAACCTTCTAGAGGCTCCAGGCGCATTAAGTTGCCGATAGAGTAAGCTCCCCTTAATAGATAATGTAGTGTCAAGGGGCACGATTCATAACAATTTCTAGTGTGCTGAAGGTTAATCAAATATTAACGGAGGTTCAAAAATTAAAAAAACAAACAAAACAAAAAATATATTGGCTTCGTTTGACTAAGCACCAACATTTTATATTTTGGAAAGAGGAATTGATAAGTTGTGAAATGTATTTCTGAGTATTAGCAGTATAAGTAATATGAAAAGACTTCAACTAGTGCCAGGTTTAGGACAAATGAGGCCCTGTGTTAGTTAAGTTATGAAGCCCTGTGCTAATGAAGTTACGAAGCCCTGTATTAGTTAAGTAATGAGCCCTGTGCTAGTTAAGTTATGAAACCCTATACTAGTTTAGTTATGAAACCCTATACTAGTTAAGTTATGAGCCCTGTGCTAGTTATGTTATGAGACCCTGTACTTGTTATGAGGCCCCTTAGTTATGAAAAATTTTGCAACAAATTTTTTTGGCAGGAAGATGGACCCTCCCACCTCCTTGGCCAACAGGGCTCTTTTCTTAAGCACACCTAAGTACAATGGTAGATCTGGCACTGACTTCAACCAAGAATTGAAACTGAATTGTTTCTCCAACTCACTGGCAACTTATTTTTCTTGCTTGAGAAAAAAATTGCCTCATACCCCTGAAAAAGGTCTTTCAAATTTATAACATTGAGATAAATAATTAATAACAGAAATAAAGACACAAGTCAACAGTTACTGTAAGTCACAATAATGAGATCAAGAGTCTAGTGAAACTTGAATGAAATTGCATTTGTTATTAACCCTTTAGCATTTACATTACTTTATATTTACTATTGTATTTTTGCAGTAAAAGCTTTATCTCACATAATATCGAATCTATGAGATTTTGATATTATTTATTTTGAGAACAATACCTTAACTGTTTCTACTATTGGCACAAGGCCAGCAATTACCCAGTACATTACTGGTACTTTATTTTATCGACCCCGTAAGGATGAAAGGCAAAGTTAACCTCAACGGGATTTGAACAATATGTTAATGTCAGTATGAGTGGCCAGTTACAGCCGGTTTGAACAGAAAGAGACGAGAGAATTCTGGGTGGAAACAGCCAGTTTAGTATATACATTACTCTATATTTACTATTATATTTTTGCAATAAAAGCTTTAGCTCGCATAATATCGAATCTATGAGATTTTGATATTATTCATGGAGAACAATACCTTAACATCAGTATGAGTGGCTAATTACAGCCAGTTTGAACAGAAAGAGGTGAGAGAATTCTGGCTGGTTTAAATGGCTAAAGAGCAGTAGGGGTGTGATAAGATATGATATAATACCTGCTAAGCATATTAACACATTAGAATGTACATTATATATACACCGTGTTTTCAAACAGAATAAAAGCAGGCATATTTTAAAAGGGGTGTAAACTAATATGATTGAATAGCAACCATATTGAATGAAAACAATATTGGTATATTTAGACATTTCCTTTTAGTATAACATGAGATAGTTAGTCTTAGTGTAGTCTATATGAAGGATGTTTAATGTTTTTATTTTTGATTTACATTCGGAAAAAAATTTATTTATGATTGGTAAATTATAAAATAAAAATATATGATAAAGAGAAGTTGAAAGGCTAAGAATAATATTTGGTTCATAAGAAAACAAAACTTTTAAAATCAATATTAAAATAATTTTAATCTGGCTGGTAACATCATTTAAAAAAGAACATATATTGTGCTACCTCATCCAAATTATACAATATCCTTTGATTGTGACCATACATGCACTCATGCTAGACTGTATCCAGAGAAAAGGTCTCTGACAGGTAGGCCTACTCTCAATATCACCCACCAACCACTTGCCCATCAGCAGGCTCCGTCTTTCCTCAACATCAACTGTGCCATAATAGTTTCTGATTCGTCAAATGTGCAAACTATATGTCATTAACTTCTAAACCCATATAATATACATACTTTTCTACCTCATGTTGTCTAATGCATCTCTCAGTCCCAGCACTATAAACACTGTACTAAATACTTTCTCCGATGAATTGCTTCCCTTGGGAGAACTCTCTCTGCCTCAAGTTTCCTTCCAACAAAAAATAAACACCTGCTGCACTAACCAACCCTACAGTTAAGGCAGTAATTTTGCTTAAAAAAAAACCAGTCAGTTATTCATTTCCTAATGTGTGGCTATTAATAACGGCAGAGGTGATTTGTTATGCTGTCATAGACACCAAAATATATTCTACAAATGTTTAAAAGCCCCCAGTACCAACATCAAATCATAAATAAACATTTTAAATATCAAAGTCTGGGTTAAGAAATGGAGAATTTATAGTTTCTCAAACACCATGGTAGTTGTTTATGTGATTATCATAAAATAAACTTATTCTTTGGTAGAGTTTTCAAATTAATATGAATAAGGCCTTCAAATGACTTAGATTTTGGTATATAGCTCTCACGCCACCCTCAAAACAGACATTTTCATGGTTTGGTGATAAGTAAAATATTTTTAGTGCATAAAAAGAAATACCAGAAAATCAAGGCAAAATTGTATGAATTTAAATTTTCCTAAAAGGTATTGGGGAGGGGGCTTAATAAAATTGACAATATATTTACTAATATACAAAATTATCTTTTTTAGTTCAAATGCAATTTTATAAAGATATATAAAAATTAAATATAATCAATTACCACAGTGAAATATTTATTAAAATATTTTACTATGATAAATGGTTATATGGAATTTTTATGTTATGTTTACAAAATTTTATGTTACAAATTTTTTACAGTGCAGTTTCATAAAAATGTAAGGCAACTTAAACTGCAATTGCACAAAAGCTATTATTCAGCACTGACGTGAAATATCCCAGCCAATAGTAATCAGATCATTTTGACTAAATAAAAAGGTTAAATGGTAATTTATATATTTATATATATATATATATATATATATATATATATATATATATATATATATATATAAAAAGAGATTAATTAGAAGAAAAAAAATAATGATTTCTAACAGATCCAAGGCCAAATATTTTGGAGGAGATGGAAGAATACTCAACTAAATCAACCTCAGTATGTGACTGGTACTTATTTCATCTATCTCAGGAGGACAAATGACAAAGTTGACCATAGCAGTATTTAATTTGAGAATGTAACTAAATACTGGAAAGTCTTTCATCCACCACTTAACAATTTCTGCCATTCCTCACCCTTTAGAAAAAACTTTATAATATAATTGGTTCTACTTTTAGCACAAGGCCAGCAATTACCCCAGTGCATTACTGGTACTTTATTTTATTGACCCCGTAAGGATGAAAGGCAAAGCTAACCTCGGCAGGATTTGAACTCAGAAATTTATATAATATAAACATTTATATAATATAATATAATATAATATAATATAATATAATAAGCAAATGAGTTGTAAAAAAAAAAAAAAAAAAAATGATGAAATGAATTTAATCAAAGTATATAAAAGTGACTTCTGGAAAAAATGTCCATTTTCATTCAGTGACAAGAAAACTACTAAATATTAAAATTATTTCGAAATAAATCATTAAGCAGAAAAATAAAACACAGGAAACATTATGTAAATATTTACTTTTAAAACAACTTTGGTAAAATATTTTAAATAGTTTTTTTTAACTCAAATTACAATAAAATTCGTTGAAACAGATAATTTGATGAAGCATTCACATATGAAAGACAAAATTGGTTTAAAGCCAAGGAACATTTGAAGGAAAATAATAGAAACGAGAATGTAATATTGTTGAAAGTAGCAGAAGTAATTATTGCTATATACAGAATGTCAATAAAAATTGACTATAACTTTATTGTAGTAATGTCCAATTTAAATTTTAATTCCATGATAAATAAATATGTTTTTTTTTTTGTAATTTTTGGTCAAGTGCATGCTTTAAAAAAAAAAAAAAAAAAAAAAAAAATTCAACTTTACAATAACAAAACCCTTACATTAACTGAAAAATTATCAGAAAAAAATTCGTTGAAATTAAATGAATTTACATATTAAAAATATCTTTTTACCATAAAGAAAACATATGGAATGAACATACTTCTATGATATTAAATGATTGGATTCTAAATTAAAATCTTTAAATCAGTTGTTTATAATCTTGCATAGTATGTTAAGCCAGGAGATTTATTTACAAATCAAAGCTAAAGTGTAGTCGCCCTTAAACTTTCGTCAATCTGATGGCTGCTGGATTCGATGCATTATCTCTAAAAATAATTATTTACAAAACAAACATATATTTTGCACCACATTTACAGAAACTAAATTCCAAACAGTTTGAAAAATCTCACATGATCAAAGAGATGATATATCCAACAAGTTGAACACTTTCTTTAACAAGAAAACAAGAGATAATTCTAGTATTTTTAGTTTGTTTGGCTAGTGGACACCACCAACATATTGCGGATTTTTGAAAACTGTGGTACATGGCTTGTAGATTGGATTCTCTCCCTGAAACATAAAGTAAAGGAATTCTTATAATCAAATAAAAAATTACAAAAAGTTGAAACAAAAATATTTAATTTAGTAGAAATAGAAGCTTCTGCTGTATTTTTGACAAAAGAAATTTTAGCCTGATAGAGAAAGTCGATCGACTTTCGTCAAATCGGACCGAGGAAACAATGTTTTCGTCGGTCTTTCCAGTTGCTAATACTATCTATCGGTCGCAACTCCAGGTAGAAGGAGCAACGTGAAATAAAGTGTCTTGCTCAAGGACATAACGCATCGCCCGGTCCAGGAATCGAACTCACAATATCAAGATTGTGAATCCAATTCTCTAACCACTCAGCCACACGCCTTCACTGGTGAAGGCGTGTGGCTGAGTGGTTAGAGAATTGGATTCGCAATCGTAAGGTTGTGAGTTCGATTCCTGGACCAGGCGATGCGTTATGTCCTTGAGCAAGACACTTTATTTCACGTTGCTCCTTCTACCTGGAGTTGCGACCAATAGATAGTATTAGCAATTGAAAAAGACCAACGGAAACATTGTTCCCTCGGTCCGATTTGACGAAAGTCGATCGTTCCTCTTAGCCTGATAGTGAGGTTTAAAACCCTCCAAAAATGGAAAAGGATGAGTTTTGACATACTATAATTTTACTAACACTGAAATTCATATTTCATAAGTATATAAGATGTTATATTTAGGTTGCTCAAACAATATATTTTATTTTACTATATTTATATATAATATGTATCATTTGATGTTTAATAAACTATTATATCATCTCTACCTCTAACCACCACTCCCTTAGGCCCCAGCACTCCCTGGACCTTCTTGCTCCCACCAAGGAAGGGTAGTGCCCACTTTGAGAACCTCTCTGCTAAAGGTTTAAAGTAGTGATATTACTGAATGAAAGATCCTCAATACAGTCAACAGAAATTAGTTTAACCCTTTAGCATTTAAACCGGCCATTTCCGGCCAGTGTTCTGTCACTACTTTCTGTTCAAACTGGTCATAACTGGCCACTCATAATATCAAGGATAAGGTATTGTTCTCAAAATAAATATCAAAATCTCATAGATTCGATATTATAATAATGAAAATATTGTGTACAGTGCTCAGGTGCACTACAACTCATCAACAAGTGTATGTATAGTACATAGGGTAATGTACAAACGTCAGGGAAATGAACAACGCATGAGTCATGTGAGATATTATGTAAGATAAAGCCTTTACCACAAAAATACAATAGTATATATAGAGTAATGTAAATGTTAAACGGTTAATGTCAAAATGAAAAGACCAAAAAATGAAAATCCAAACTTACTGCATTCCATTGTGCCTTACATCTTTCATTTTCAAATTTAGCTAACTCTCTGTGATCCTGAATAGTTGTTATTAACTTCCAGATAAGTAATAGGGCGAGACCCACTGCAACTATTCCAACAATAACTCCAACAACAATTGCAATTACATTCACCGATGTTGGACAGGCTGTTAAATAGAAAAACAAAAGGTGTTGATAGAAACAATACAAATCAATTTAACCTCTTCAGTACTGAAAGTAAGATAACTCATCCTAATATGTTTGAACTCATTTCCAACAGTTCATAACTTCACAGCTAGATGGAGTTACTAGTTTATTGGTGTGACGTTTGTCAAATCATTCAGATATGTGTTGTTAATAAATGTTTGTTTAAAAAAATAGTAATTTTACTGGAAAAAAAACCCCAACACAGCAACTGTAGCTATGTAAAATATACACAGCAGTTAACAGGTTAAGTCTGTTTTACTGTCACGGTATTGTTTTTATTTAACTCTTAACATCCACTTGAAACTGCATTAACAAGACATTCTTGAAAAGTACAAAACAGCAATATGACTGTATCACATTAAAACTTGAAGTCTTTATTCTAATATTGAACAATTTCACAATGATCTGTCCACTAATAAAGATAACTATAAACATTTGAATTAACAAACTGATTTTTAGATATCTTCTGCTATATTGTTATAAGCTGTTAAGCGATAATACTGAAATTTTTTACAAAAATATTTTAACTCGTAAAGACATTTAATTTAACAAACCTGTTTTTAGATATTTTTTGCTAAATCATTACAAGATGTTGATAGTTACAACAACCACCACATACACACAACATTATTTTTTGCATAAACGACTACATTACATTATATATAGGGGCAGTGAATTGGCAGTATCGGTAGAGAGTCGGACGCCATGCTTTCCAGCATAGTTACGTCCCTTTACGGTCTGAGTTCAAATCCCGCCGAGGTTAACTTTGCCTTTCATCCTTATGGGGTCGATAAAATAAAGTACCAGTAATGTACTGGGTAATTGCTGGCCTTGTGCCAAAAGTAGAAACAATTATATATTTAAGTCTTTAGCTTAATATTGCACATTTTTACAACAATCAGTCCACTAGTAAAGATATTATAAACTTTTGAATTAACAAATCTGTTTTTAGATATTTCTGCTAAATCATTACAAGATGTTAAGGGTCAAATCCAATTGGACTTCAAAATCAAAATAAATAATTTCATCTTTCGAGGTTATTAAGAAAAGTACCAGTCTAGTACTGGGGCCGATTCTTCCACTCTCTGGAAGAAAATCTGGTGTACGGCGCCCCTACAACTATCAGGAGTTACAGGGCCATACCACACCAAGGCAGCAGTGCTGGTGCCATGACAAAAACACCCAGTCTTCGCTATAAGGTGGTAATGCCCAGTACAAGCTGTAAAGTGGCTGGCATTAGGAAGGGCATCCAGCTGTAGAAACCATACTGCTAGAACATGTTATAAAGTGGTTGTCATTAGGAAGGGCATCCAGCTGTAGAAACCATACTGCTAGAACATGTTATAAAGTGGTTGTCATTAGGAAGGGCATCCAGCTGTAGAAACCATACTGCTAGAACATGTTATAAAGTGGTTGTCATTAGGAAGGGCATCCAGCTGTAGAAACCATACTGCCAGAACATGTTATAAAGTGGTTGTCATTAGGAAGGGCATCCAGCTGTAGACACCATACTGCCAGAACATGTTATAAAGTGGTTGTCATTAGGAAGGGCATCCAGCTGCAGAAACCATACTGCCAGAACATGTTATAAAGTGGTTGTCATTAGGAAGGGCATCCAGCTGTAGAAATCATACTGCCAGAACATGTTATAAAATGGTTGTCATTAGCAAGGGTATCCAGCTGTAGAAACCATACTGCCAGAACATGTTATAAAGTGGTTGTCATTAGGAAGGGCATCCAGCTGTAGAAACCATACTGCCAGAACATGTTATAAAGTGGCTGGCATTAGCAAGGGTATCCAGCTGTAGAAACCAAGCCAGAAATGGAGTATACCAGCAAGATATGGTCCCCTGACCATGGTCTCAGTGACAATCCAACTAACCCATGCAGGGATGGGAAATATATGTGTGTGTGTGCGGTATGAGAGAGTGAAGTAGGGATGATGACAATATATGATAGGTTTACAAGGGACAAAAAGAAGGGATTAAGAAGAAGGGATTCTACAGACAGAATTAGAGCAGTAAATTTATTATTACCTTTTTTCTCTTTTACTTCAATTAATAATTCACTCTTGTTGTTGTATTCATAAGTGTAGAAAACAACACAATCATCTTCATCAACAAGTCGGCAGTGTTTTAAGTTTTCATCATCTGAAAGGGTATCATTAGCATAAATTATATGTTAATATTATAAATAGTAAATATACAATACTGTTAAAAAATTAAAATTTTAGGCTGAAATACAGGTATTTGAGCCAACCCTTACCTATGGTCATGAATCTTGGGTAATGAGCGAAAGAATACGATCATGAATACAAGCGGAAGAAATAGGGTTCCTCCGAAGGGTATTTGGAGTAATCTTACTCGATAAAGAGTGTAGCTTGGAGATCAGAGAGTTACTCGAGGTAGAGCTGCTACTTCTCCGAATTGAGAGATCACAGCTCCGGTACTATGGACATGTGGTTAGAATGTCTCGGGGAAAGAATTGCTGAACGGATTTTATGGGCAAAACCAGCTGACAGGAGACCCAGGGGTAGACCCCAAGTAAGGCGGTTGGATAACATCCACGAGCTTGGTTGGTCTCGCATGGGGGGTCCAGCCAGATCAGTTGGAGACAGTTGCTTCTGACAGGACCTTGCTGGAGGGAGTGTTTGAGGACTCTGCCCTCACGACCCTCTCAGGGATAAGGGGGCGAAGAAGAAGAAGACTGATATACATCCATATATAAACGAATATCGCTGTTTTCAAATGCCGTTCATTTGTCAGACGCAGAATATGGCAATGCTATAATATGTAAAACATATTATAGCATTGCATTTTTATTTCTAGTGGTATTTCTAAAATATTAAAATGATATGGAGGCACATGGCTTAGTGGTTAGAGCATTGGCCTTGCAATCGAAAGGTTGTGAGTTCAATTCTGAGACCGGGTGATGTGTTGTTTCCATGAGCAAGACACTTTATTTCACATGGCTCCAGTTTACTCAGCTGTAGAAATGAGATGATAGGACTGGGGTCCCTATCATTCCACTGTAAAATGGTCGTGGAGGTGCCACAGCAAAAAAAAGCACCCAGCCCACACTGTAAAGTGGACGTGTAGGTGACATGGTAAAAAAGCTCCCAGCCCACACTGTAAAGTGAACGTGGAGGTGGCACAGCAAAAAAAAGCACCCAGCCCACACTGTAAAGTGGACGTGTAGGTGCCACGGTAAAAAAGCTCCCAGCCCACACTGTAAAGTGGACGTGGAGGTGCCACAGCAAAAAAGCACCCAGCCCACACTGTAAAGTGGACGTGTAGGTGCCATGGCAAAAAAGCACCCAGCACTCACTGTAAATGAGGTTGGTGTTAGGAAGGGCATCCAGCTGTAGAAATCAAGCCAGAATCAGTTCCTGTCCCACCCTTGCAAGCAGGGAAAAGCGGACGTAAAATGAAATGATGATGAATGATGATAAACATACAAAATTAACAAATCAAATAACCTACCTCGAAGTTCTTTTACATTTGTAATATTTTTACATTTACTACATTCATCAACTGTCAATTTTCCTGTTTGAAAGATTGAACATTGCACACAAGATTTGGTTTCATTGCATTTTCCAGGACACGTCTAAATAGAGATAAAATACATTTTAAATTCAATTAACTTCAAGTAATTGATACACAAAATACATAATAAAACAAACATTCTGAAAATGTCTTCCATATTTATATACAGTTAAGAGTTTAGAATGTTCTGGAACAGCGGTCGCCAGCTAGTGGTCTGTAGACTACTGGTAGTCGAGAGAAAATTTTGGTGGTCTGTAGAAAAATTTGGACACTATTTGCAATTTTTATGTTATCATCATCATCATCATCATCATCATCATTTAACGTCTATCTTCCAAGATAACATGGGAATTGTCCCACTTGAGGCAAGATTGATCGGGTGACCGGGTTTCGCTCATATTGGACTAAATCTGGCAGGTTTTCTACGGCTGGATGCCCTTCCTAACACCAACCACATTTAAAACAAAAATAATATTTGGTTAAAATATATTTTATAAGACCCCTAAAAAATGTTTCTCCTCAAGTAAAGAACGAACACCCATGAAAGAATTTTACACATATGTATTATCTATTGACAATATAATAAACTATACTGAAGCGTATGTGTAATAAAATAGAAGTTCGCTGATCATTATTTTACAAAGGGCGGTGGATTGCCAGTATCGGTAGAGGGTCGGATGCCATGCTTTGCAGCATGGAGTTACGGCCCTTTACAGTCTGAGTTCAAATCCCGCCGAGGTTAACTTTGCCTTTCATCCTTACGGAGGTCGATAAAATAAAGTACCAGTAATGTACTGGGGAAATTGCTGGCCTTGTGCCTAAAGTAGAAACAATTATTTTACAAAGGGCGGTGGATTGCCAGTATCGGTAGAGGGTCGGACGCCATGCTTTGCAGCATGGAGTTACGGCCCTTTACGGTCTGAGTTCAAATCCCGCCGAGGGATTTAACTTTGCCTTTCATCCTTACGGGGTTGATAAAATAAAGTACCAGTAATGTACTGGGATAATTGCTGGCCTTGTGCCAAAAGTAGAAACAATTATTTTACCATTGTATTTCTCTTTTTAAAATCATTCATATTAGTGGTCCGCGGGATTTAAAATTATGAAGCTAGTGGTCCGTGGAGGTCCGAAAGGTTGGCAACCGTTGTTATGGAATGTGCAAGCATGTCATATTCTCATTGGACAATAGTAGATTCGACCAATGAGTGATATTTGTTGTCCCAGTTTCAACCAATCCATTTTGTATGCCAGATATTCACACATCTGCGTTTTTATCCCCTTGAGTCATCATCATCACCGTTTTATGTCCGTTCTTCCACGCTAGCATGGGTTAGACGGGTTGTCCTGTTGTGGGCAGTGTCTGGTCGGCTGACCATGCCTTGCTCATACAGGAACTGATTTGGCTTGATTTCTACAGCTGGATGCCCTTCCTAACACCAACCTCATTTACAGAGAGTGCTGGGTGCTTTTTTGCCGTGGTACCTACACGTCTACTTTACAGTGTGGGCTGGGTGCTTTTCTGCCGTGGCACCTCCACGACCACCTTGCAGTGGGAAGGTGTGGGGGCATATTGTCTATATGTTTCAGCTTGTACCCATGGGAGGTCGGGTACTCTGTATTACTGTGTGACGCCAGAGGTCACGGTCGTGTGTCATTGCCTTTGGGAGGTGTAATTGGGTAAGGTTGGCTTTTATCACTTCATCCCAGGTCATCTTGGGTCTCCCCACTCCGCGGTTTCCATCGACTTCTAGTGCTCTGCACCTTTTTATGCAGCTGTCATCCTTCATTGAGTGGATTATTATTTTACATTCAAATCTTCCAAGAGGGCCAAGGGTATTGACAAACAACAAAAGCACCTTCATGGCACCTACACTTGCCTACTTCAACACATTCAGAACATAAGCTGGCGATATCTGACTTTGAGAGAGATATATGCTGGCCTCCCATGCATATCTGTCGTTGTATGTAAAAGGAGAGTAAGATTTGCTGGCCACTGCCATCGTGCCACCTATGAGACTGTGTCACCATTAGTGCTGTGGAAACCACAAGTGGATACTAATAACGGGGGGAACAAGCTCTCCTATCCTGATGTCATCTCCAGAGATTCTGGTATTGAAATCCAGGACTTGGCAACGGCAATGAACAACAGACCCACGTGGAGATCAATTGTTGAGTCGATTTCGGCTGAGGCTGCCGGATGATGATTTTACATTCATAGAAAAGCAATGGCTTGAATTTCCTTGATAGTTTGAAGGTCAGGATTTGGATTCTCTCCTGTGGATCTTCCTAACATTTCCAACTTGAAAGTTGCTGGACATATGATCAGAGACAAGGGTTTACCTTCAGAGGTAATTCTTGTTTCTTTCAACAAGTAGAGTGTCAAAGTGTTTCGTTTGATCTTCGACTATACTTTGTGGTGGGAAGATGAAGGTGTCTAAAACGATATCAAGTAGTAGTTGCCACCCATGCTGAGATTGATGTAAAAGTCCACTGTTGTAACACATCTGGTTAATACATCTAATCCAGGCGACGTTTGGTTCAACTTGGATGTCATAAATCACCTTTCCCCGTTTGTGTATAACCACTCCCATTGTCCACCATATTGGTCCACAACGATTGTGAACAAGTACACTATTACCTGGTTGCACCTTCCATACTAATGATTTTTTCATGTTTGTTTTCATTGCCGAGGTTAACTTTGCCTTTCATCCTTACGGGGTCGATAAAATAAAGTACCAGTAATGCACTGGGTACTTGCTGGCCTTGTGCCTAAGGTAGAAACAATTATTATCTGCATTCTAATGCATTGGAATCAAGCAGTCAAACATTGTTTGTAGTCTTCTTCCTAACACTCACCTGGTGATTTTCCACCTGGTACATTTGGATTAGGGGTGCTTCTGTATCATCATCATCATCATCATCGTTTAATGTCCATCTTCTATGCTTGCATGGTTAGGATGGCCTATCCCTTTGTGAGGGATCAGGTCGGGCGACTGTAATTCACTCGTACAGCAATGATTTTGGCTTGGTTTCTACGACTGGATGCCCTTCTTAACGCTAACCACATTTACTAATAGAAAGGTTAATATTTCCTTTGGCAACCCCTCTCCCTTTGACTTTAATAACACCCACTTGAATGTATCAACGAAGTGTTCTGCCTGACTGTTAGACTGTGGATGATAAAGGTCATGGTTTTGATTCTCACCAGGGGATCTTCCTAACAGGAATGAACAGAGCACACAGAGTTAAAAGAAGGAGAAAGAAATAACTTAAGGTCAAATACTTACTGGACATTCTTCACACGTAGGACCTCTGTATAAAGTGGTTTCAAAGCATTTACATGAACCACAGTCACAATACCCTTGTCCATTACATATAAGCTGAAAGAAATCAACAAATAAATTTAGTCAAATACAGAATATACTAAATATGAAAAATACTTTTAACTATACTTTTCACCACCAACACCACCACCACAATGAATTGTGTCACTAACACAACCACCTTATAGTGTGGACAGGGCAATTTTTGTCACGCCAGCAACATGACCACTTTATAGAATGGTTTGGGTGCTTTTTGCGTGTCACCAGCACAACCACTTTACTGTGTGGGCTAGGTGTTATTTGTCGTGTCACCAGCACAACCACTTTACTGTGTGGGTTGGGTGCTATTTGTCGTGTCACCAGCACAACCACTTTACTGTGTGGGCTGGGTGCTATTTGTCGTGTCACTAGCATGACCACTTTACAGTGTGGGCTGGGTGCTTTTTGTCGTGACAGCAACATGACCACTTTACAGTGTGGACTGGGTGCTTTTTGTCGTGACAGCAACATGACCACTTTACAGTGTGGACTGGGTGCTTTTTGTCGTGACAGCAACATGACCACTTTACAGTGTGGACTGGGTGCTTTTTGTCGTGACAGCAACATGACCACTTTACAGTGTGGACTGGGTGCTTTTTGTCGTGTCACCAAACGCGATCACCTTACAGTGTGGACTCCTCTGCATTATCTTGTCGTGGCACCAAAATGACCACTTTATAGTGTAGACTGAGTAGTAGTGGTGGCAGGGGATGTGCATGTATGTAGGGTGGGGATTGGAGAGGTAAGTCTAGTGTAGGGAACTTAGCTAGTGAAAGGTGGAATTTTAGGACACGGAACCATTAAGAATAAAAAATTTTAGATAAGTAATATAAGAAACTTACTGCAGTTGATAAAGCTATACAGGAATCATTAGAAGTAGCACAACCACAATCTGAATTTTTAAATCCATCATTACATAAACATTTACCACAATCACAATGGCCACGTTCTTCTCCTAATAAAATAGACAAGAAAGGAAAAGGTTCCATTAGAGAGATGTTTTTGATTTATTCTAAGTTGAATATAAAATATATGTTTACAAAATCCATTACTGAATATAGGACTCTTTTAATCCTTTAGCATTTAAACCGGCTGTATCCGGCCAGAATCCTTTCACTTCTTTCTGTTCAAACTGGCTGTAACCAGCTACTCATACTGATGTTAAAGTATTGTTTTCAAAATGAATAATGTCAAAATCTCATAGATTCGATATTATGTGAGGTAAAGTGTTTACCGTGAAAATATAATAGCAAATATAGAGTAATGTAAATGGTAAAGGGTTAAATTGGTCGTATCTGGCCAGAATTCTCTCACTGCTTTCTGTTCAAACTGGCTGTAACCGGCTGCTCATACTGATGTTAAAGTATTGTTTTCAAAATGAATAATGTCAAAATCTCATAGATTCGATATTATGTGAGGTAAAGTGTTTACCGTGAAAATATAATAGCAAATATAGAGTAATGTAAATGCTAAAGGGTTAAATTGGTCGTATCTGGCCAGAATTCTCTCACTGCTTTCTGTTCAAACTAGCTGTAACCGGCTGCTCATACTGATGTTAAGGTATTATTCTCAAAATTAATAATATCAAAATCTCATAGATTTGATATTATGCGAGATAATTATGATAATTATCTTGTATCCAGATAATGAGTAACCGTTAAATACTTAACCCTTTAGCATTTACATTACTCTATATATACTATTGTATTTTTGTAATACAGACTTTACCTCATAATTATCTCGCATAATATCAAATCTATGAGATTATATAGGCAGTGGATTGGCAGTATCGGTAGAGGGTCGGATGTCATGCTTTGACGCATAGAGTTACGGCCCTTGCCATTCTAAGTTCAAATCCCGCCTTTCATCCTCACAGGGGTCGATAAAATAAAGTACCAGTAATACACTGGGTAATTTGCTGGCCTTGTGCCAAAAGTAGAAACAATTATTTTACGGGGTTGATAAAATAAAGTACCAGTAATACACTGGTTAATTGCTGGCCTTGTGCCAATAGTAGAAACAATTATTTTACGGGGTTGATAAAATAAAGTACCAGTAATACACTGGTTAATTGCTGGCCTTGTGCCAGAAGTAAAAACAATTATTTTACAGGGTTGATAAAATAAAGTACCAGTAATACACTGGGTAATTTGCTGGCCTTGTGCCAAAAGTAGAAACAATTATTTTACGGGGTCGATAAAATAAAGTACCAGTAATACACTGGTTAATTGCTGGCCTTGTGCCAAAAGTAGAAAATTATTTTACGGGGTTGATAAAATAAAGTACCAGTAATACACTGGTTAATTGCTGGCCTTGTGCCAATAGTAGAAACAATTATTTTACGGGGTTGATAAAATAAAGTACCAGTAATACACTGGCTAATTGCTGGCCTTGTGCCAAAAGTAGAAACAATTATTTTATGGGGTCGATAAAATAAAGTACCAGTAATACACTTTTGTGCCAAAAGTAGAAACAATTATTTTACGGGGTTGATAAAATAAAGTACCAGTAATACACTGGTTAATTGCTGGCCTTGTGCCAAAAGTAGAAACAATTATTTTACGGGGTTGATAAAATAAAGTACCAGTAATACACTGGGTAATTTGCTGGCCTTGTGCCAAAAGTAGAAACAATTATTTTACGGGGTCGATAAAATAAAGTACCAGTAATACACTGGCTAATTGCTGGCCTTGTGCCAAAAGTTGAAACAATTATTTTACGGGGTTGATAAAATAAAGTACCAGTAATACACTGGGTAATTTGCGGGCCTTGTGCCAAAAGTTGAAACAATTATTTTACGGGGTTGATAAAATAAAGTACCAGTAATACACTGGGTAATTTGCTGGACTTGTGCCAAAAGTAGAAACAATTATTTTACGGGGTTGATAAAATAAAGTACCAGTAATACACTGGGTAATTGCTGGCCTTGTGCCAAAAGTAGAAACAATTATTTAGGGCGGTGGATTGGCAGTATCGGTAGAGGGTCGGACGCCATGCTTTCCAGCATAGTTACGTCCCTTTACGATCTGTGTTCAAATCCCGCCGAGGTTGACTTTGCCTTTCATCCTTACGGGGTCGATAAAATAAAGTACCAGTAATGCACTGGGTAATTGCTGGCCTTGTGCCTAAAGTAGAAACAATTATTAACAGCAAGTAATAAAACATAAGACAGCTTACCTCCACATAGTTTACCATTAAAATAATCACAAGAAAAGTCATCACATTCACAAAAATCTCCACTGTACGTCTCATTTGAATTAGTAGTGCGAGGCCAACAGTCACAAATACCACAAACACATTGACCGCGCCCAGAACAAGCTGTTGTACTGTTTGGTCTGTAATAAAACATAATACGCTCCATTGTTAAAACGATAATGGGATATTGATAAACTGATAATGGATATAAAATTAAAATGAATAGTAGTTGAAAGACAAACTGAAATATAATCGCATATAAAGAGTACCGTATTTCCGAAAATAAGTCTCAAAAATCTACTATGCGTCCTGGAGGCCGAAGGTTGTTTATTATTTTTTTTGGATTGGCAGTATCGGTAGAGGGTCGGACGCCATGCTTTCCAGCATAGTTACGTCCCTTTACGATCTGAGTTCAAATCCCGCCGAGGTTGACTTTGCCTTTCATCCTTACGGGGGTCGATAAAATAAAGTACCAGTAATGCACTGGGTAATTGCTAGCCTTGTGCCTAAAGTAGAAACAATTATTTAGGGCGGTGGATTGGCAGTATCGGTAGAGGGTCGGACGCCATGCTTTCCAGCATAGTTACGTCCCTTTACGATCCGTGTTCAAATCCCGCCGAGGTTGACTTTGCCTTTCATCCTTATGGGGTCGATAAAATAAAGTACCAGTAATGCACTGGGTGATTGCTGGCCTTGTGCCTAAAGTAGAAACAATTTTTTTTTTTTCAAATCCCGCCGAGGTTAACTTTACCTTTCATCCTTGCGGGGTCGATAAAATAAAGTACCAGTAATGTACTGGTGTCGATTCAATCGACTTTCCCCTCCCCCCAAATTACTGGCCTAGAAATCCTTATTTCTTTTCAAATTTTGGGTTGTCAAAATTAGGGTGTGTCCTTGAGGATGAAGCATTTTCGGCGCCAGGAAATACAGTAATTTTAGAAGAATCTCTTTAAGAAAGCAGCAAAGTTATGCTGTATGGTATGCTACGTTACGGTATGGTATGGTACAGTCTGGTATGGTACAGTAACTTTGCCTTTCATCCTTACGGGGTCGATAAAATAAAGTACCAGTAATGTACTGGGTAATTGCTGGCCTTGTGCCAATAGTAGAAACAATTATTATTATTGAGACATATTTCAGTTTCAAGTCTTTTAACAATTTAAACATTTTATTTTATTAAATAATTAGAAGAAATATTTACCTAATACATTTAGATAATGCTTCTTCATCACTAGCGTCAGATCCATCACATTCACAAAATTTACCGTAATGTCCTTTATTGCATGTACATGCTCCACACTCATAAGTTCCACTGTTGTTGCAATATGAATAGTTTTTTATCTGTAAACAATACACAAACAACATAATTCTTCACTGCACTGATAATACTAGACAGGAATAACAACAACAACAACACTAGGTAACATAATTTCAGACCTGCCAACCTCTAAAAACCCAAACAGGGAGTAACATGAAAAAAAAAAGTACCCTAAAATGAGGAGAAATGAGTCAAAATGTGGAGATTTTACATAATCAAAGCTATATCCATTTTCACAAGAGAAGACATCTCTCACCCACCCCAAAGTTGGTAGGAGATCTTCCCGCCAGATGTGATCCACCTGAAGGTAGACCTTCACTTAATGTCATCCCAGTTAGGTTGGACATTTGTATACTGGGGGATGGAGAGGCCTTCATTGGTCTAGTCGGCCAGAGCCAGCTCCAGTTCTTGGGTCACATCAGGTTCTGCTGTCTTGCTGAACACCTCACTAATGAGGTTGTGACTGGAGGTAATAAATTAATAGTAGTCATAACAGCCAACTTAATTACTGTCACATGCTATTATAACTTGAAAATAAAAAGATATTAAATGAATGATTTTAGTCAGAGCCAGATTTAGGACAAACAAGGCCCTGTGTTAGTTAAATTCATTGTAAAAAATGGGGGGGGGGGATGGGCCCCCATCGCCCCTGTGCTTAAGCACGCCTAAGCACAATGGTAAATCTGGCACTAGTTTTAGTTAAATATTTGAAAGTGACAACTACTTACTTCATACTGTGGTTTTTCACATTCACATTCACAAATCATATCCAAGTCGATTGTTAGTTTCTCTTTCAAGCCGACTGGATAAATACTGATTGAACGCTTTCTCTCTGAGGAGCAAGAATGAACTTCAATGGATACATCAAATGTTACCTGAAGACAATGGAAAAAATATTTCATTTTAAATAATTATAAAGTTTAAATTTGAGAGGAGAAAATAATTAACATTCTATGCTTAAATGATTCATTTAACCCTTTAACATTTACATTATTCTATATTTACTTTTGTATTTTCAATAGTAAAGGCTTTACCTCACATAATATCTCACATAACATTTACATTACTCTATATTTACTTTTGTATTTTCAATAGTAAAGGCTTTACCTCACATAATATCTCACATAACATTTACATTATTCTATATTTACTATTGTATTTTCAATAGTAAAGGCTTTACCTCATAATATCTCATAACATTTACAACATTTACATTATTCTATATTTACTATTGTATTTTCAATAGTAAAGGCTTTAGCTCACATAATATCGAATCTATGAGATTTTGATATTATTTATTTTGAGAACAATACCTTAAAGTTGGTATGAAGGGCCAGTTACGGCCGGTTTGAACAGAAAAAGGTGAGAAAATTCTGACCGGATATGGACGGTTTAAATGCTAAAGGGTTAAACAGCAAAAGTAATAAATTAATTGTTTCTACTTTAGGCACAAGGCCAGCAATTACCCAGCAAAGGTAATAAATTAATACAGTAAATCAAGTGTTCTTGTTCACTGTACTTCTTTAAACAGAAAGCTTTTGAAATATTTCATTTAGGACTTAAAAATCATTGTAGGTATTGTTTTTTAGCTGCTATAAAATCATCATCATCATCGTTTTTATGTGTTTTTCAATGCTTGCATGGGTTGGACAGGTCCTTTTCAACACATCATCTCTCCACATGCTGCATTCCTTTGTCATCTCCTCTGAGTCTCAGCTACTTGAGATTAGCTCTCACCACCTCTGCTCAGGTCTTTCTTGGACTATCTCTACCAGGGATTTCCTGGCACTTCTTGCTCCAGCAGTCATCACCCATGCACATCACATGTCCATACCAATACAGTCTTCTCTCTTACACACCACTTTGGACTCCTTTTAAATCCAGTTTCTTCCTCAGTTCATCCAAGCTCTCTCTATTTCTCTCACATTTACATTGCACATCCAACTGTTTTATTTATGAATAAATATAATTTAAAATTATTTATCTAGAACTTACAATTATTTTTCATAAGACCTTTTCGAATTTAACTTTGTATATACAAGATAGACAGACATAAACATTAACTCTGCATGCCAAAAAGAACACAAACCTCTTCTCCAATTTTCAGTTTGTTACATTTATTAGTTTCTTTATAATCCTTTGAGGGCCTAGAAAAGAAAGAAAATATTTGTACAAAACATTAACAAAATAAGTCTATGGTGTGTATATGTGTTCTTGCCATCAATTTAATATTCATTTTGGGGCAAGAGGGGATTTATATGCAGTAGAAGTTTTTACACTGATATATCCAACCACCTTTGTGTCATCTTGCAATTTCATCTAATATTTCATCTTATAGTTTCCTCAGCTTACTGTCATCTCTCACAAGATACTTGCAAGTTTTCATTCAACAAGTATATATATATATATATATATGTATAAAAGAGAAAACACAGGTAAGCATTAAGAGAAGGATTTTATCCAGGTATTTACGACCGTTTCATTGGTAAGTGCAACCTTATATTGCTATACTGCAAATAGCAGCCACTCAATTATAATTGTTGTTCACAGTCCAAATTTTCAAAAAAAATTTGGATTTTTTTTGAAAATTTGGACTGTGAACAACAATTATAATTGAGTGGCTGCTATTTGCAGTATAGCAATATAAGGTTGTACTTACCAATGAAACGGTCGTAAATACCTGGATAAAATCCTTCTCTTAATGCTTACCTGTGTTTTCTCTTTTATACTTTATACTCCAAGATTGAACGGAATTCTTACAAACTTGTGGAGTTACCTCTTACCGTACGTTGAAACCATCCATGAAACTGGCTTTCTTAACCACGAACTGGATCACAAAAAGCAATTTTCTGCTTCCCTAACTATATATATATATATATATATATATATATATATATATATTATATATATATATATATATATATATATATATATATATATATATATACATATACAGGGTGTCCTCAAAAAATGTACACACACTTTTATTAGAATGTTATTAAAGTGTGTTTAGAAGCAAATACACCATTAGGGTAATTTTTTCATAATTTTAACCATTTATTTACCTTATATATAGGTGAGAATAAAGTCAATCAAAACTGTCCATACTGCTTAAATCTTACCTTAATAACAAAAATATTGACCAGTTTACAGAGACATCCTTTTTACCACAGAACTCCGAAAGTTTAATGTAACTTTTTCCTATACCAGAGCCATATTTACAATTAGTTAGACAACTGCAACAAAGTCATTTAGCTCTTATTATAACCTTGTCCTTGTCTTCTACCTTCAAAGTGGTCCTTATTCTCTTCTCATAATGCTTCTGTTAACCATCTGACCCTATCAATGGTCAATAAATTCTACCATTATACCATGTGGTCAATAAATGCTACCACTATACCATCTGTGGTCAACAATGTCCCCAGCATTACCAGGTCACAGATTCTGACCCTCATCAGTTAAACATTGTTTTTTCCTGTTATATTGCCATCACTTCTTCAGTGCTTTAACAGCAAAGAAGCAACAAAGCTGGAACTAAGAAAAGTGTGACTGTTGGATGATGGTCAGAAGATATTCACACCTGGGAATGATAATACACGATCACTGGAGGGGAGGAGTGAGGAGTGAGATTAGATCACTGCAACAGCATAAGGTGAAAAGTGAAAGTTGAAAAGGAAGGAATACATGTAGATAGAAATATTAGAAGTGCAGCAGAAAAACTGATATTTGATTGAGTATGGCAGATGAAAATACATGATATCTTAAGGAATGGGAGAGGAAGAGAGAGAGAGGGGGGGGGGAATTAGGATAATCCAAGTGATAGTGATTAGTAGTGAAACTAAATAGAGATGAAACGAGTAGTTATGAGAATTATAGCCAAGCCAAAGTGTCAGAAAATAATTTCATGCCATACGATGCAACATGGTAAGTCCATTTGATGCAAGTAAGTGTAAATTGGGAAAAACAGTTTCCACACACAGATATGGGATGAAAAACTGCTTGGTGGCCCTTAGACAGAACTAAGAAACAAAGTTTGTCTAAATTTGGGGCCAAAAGGTAGCATTATGGTATTAGCAAATAACATGCAATAGGGAAATTAGCCATGACAAATAGCAAACAGAATATTTAAACACATCAAATTAACATCGTTTGATGTTTGCATAAAGCAGATTCTAGAAATAAATTGGTAAAAGACAACAACAAATAGGATATCTTGTTTTCTTGAAATATTCCTGTGAAAACAAAATAATTTGCAGTTATTTGGGCACACATAAGCTAGCAGAGAGTGTTCATAAACAACCATAAAGGAAATGCATTCATATATATATTTAAAATATCAGATATATATTATTAAAGATTAAGGATTTTAGTGTTTACTAAGTTAGAGAAGCGACGTGCAGTAAAAATTCAGCTATAGAAAAAAAAGCACTGAAAATTTTCGAAAAGTGAATTTACCCAACACATGATGAAAAAAACTTGACTGTCACATTTTCAGCCCCAACTGTATTAAGTTCCACTTCTGACGTGATTTTCTAAAGAGAAAAAAATCTTTATGAAGTGAGTTTTATATCTCTAACTAAAATCACAACTGACATTGGTGTCATGATGACCATCACTATTTTAACCTGTTTTTCTATTATGATGTGGGTTGGATAGGTGCACAATGTGGCATTTTTCTAAGCTTATCAGCACGTATCATCTAACAATTTCTTTGATCTACTACCATGTCAGATATCTTCCAATATCTTTCAATCTTTCCCACCACCAAGCATGTATCCTTTATTCGCATCACATTTTAAAATCATTGCAGTTATCCCTCTTGTTTATATTGGTTAATAGTTCCATTTGCTGTGTCTTGACAGATTCTGTAATAAAAGCCAGTTCATGATAATACAACATTCAGTCTATTTGCTTTTTACGCGAACTTGAATTACATAAATTCGCTTTAACACCTATTGAAAAAATATTAAATATTCACTTAGCGCAAATAACACGCTATAAAGCGTGTGGTTTTTAATTTTTTTTATTTATCAGAAATATTAGACTTGAATTACATGAATTTGCTTTACACGCTGCGTTCATAAATGCATCTTTGCGTAAAAAGCGAATACACTGTATATCTAATCATCCAGTTATGAACCTTTTTTTTTCCAATTCCTTGATGAAAGTGATTAGTAATAAAATTATTCACAAAGCCTAGTAAGAGAAATAATTGTTTCTACTTTAGGCACAAGGCCAGCAATTACCCAGTGCATTACTGGTACTTTATTTGGACGGTAATTTTCCCACTTGAGGCAAGATTGGTTGCCTTGCTCGTATAGGACTGTCTTGTATATATATATATATATATATATATATATATAGTTCAAGGAAATGTCAAAATAGATGTACAAAAAGTCTTAGTTTCACGCTTATATGGAAAAGGGGAAAGAAAGTTCGATGTGTCAGGCTTTAGCCCTTCAGGAGTACAAAAATAGAGAAAAGATCACAAAGATTAGATACAGAAAATAAAAGGTAGTCCAAGTAAAAAAACAAAACAAAAACGAAACCCCTACAAACCTATACAAGACATATATAAAAGTATACATATTACACAAGCACCCATGTATCCATCAACATGCACTCATACAGACCTATTTATATATAACAAATTACCCAGTACTATGCTTCAAAGCATGGTCTCCGACTCTCTACCGATACTGCCAATCCACTGAAGATATGTGACATTATAGAAAGATAAAGATATATATTCATATACCACTTTGCTATTACCTGATAATTATCTCGAATAAGGCTGACGATGTTATTAGAATCTTCATCTAGTCTTCCAGCTGTAGAACCTTCAATAAACCTACTCAAGCTTTGGTAGATGTCCAATTGGTCAGATGTTACGGCAAATATTACATTAACTTTCATTTCTTGAATTTTATTTGCAAGTTGTCCAATTGAGGGATAATCCTGCAGAAAGATAAGACCAATTAATAAGTTATCAAATGAATTCATTAACACTATTAATGCAACAAATCTATTATGAATTTAAACAAAAATATATTTTCATTTTAATAATTAATCTTAGCTTTTATTCAGTTTGTTAGTAAATGTTTTCTTTAATAGTAAAATGGTTATTAATTTCTACCTAGACTATGAGGTTAATAAACTAGACAACTGATCATATTGTCATTAGTTCTAGCATTCTTTAATCATTGTGTTGCATTCCAAGCACAATACTCAGCCTAGAAATTGCTGCACATTAGAGAACTAAAACGGTAGCAATTGCTGCACATTAGACAACCAAAACAGTAGAAATTGCTGCACATTAGACAACTAAAAAAGTAGAAATTGCTGCACACTAGACAACTAAAATCCTAGAAATTGCAGCACATTAAACAATTTAACGAGTAGAAATTGCTGCACATTAGAGAAGTTAGAAATAGTTTCACCAACCTGTTTATCTGTTAGAGTATATTCACCAGCTCTATTTAAATGGCAGTAACCATCATTTGGAATTACTAATCCACCAAGCTATATTGAATAAAAATAAACACAATTAAATTACACAGTATTCTACATGGCTGAAATAATTCTTTTTTTTTTAACTATTAAAAAATACTGTCAAGAATAACAAAATAATTTTAATTATGATTAATAATCTATATGAATGAATACATTCAAAAATGTTAAAATAATTTTAAAATATGTAGATCTTTAACCCTTTAGCATTTACATTACACTATATATACTATTATATTTTCACAGTAAAGGTTTTACTTCACATAATTATCTCACATAATATTTAATCCATGAGATTTGGATATTATTTATTTTGGGAACAATACATTAACATCAGTATGAGTGGCCAGTTACAGCCAGTTTGAAAAGAAAGAGGTGAGAGAATTCTAACAGGATATTGCCGGTTTAAATGCTAAAGAGTTAAATATATATTTAAGTTTTAAACTATAAAACAAAGGAAAAATCTATCTCATATAATAAACTAAATTAACAGATATTTCATTGAAATTATATTTCACCATTTATAATATAAAAAAAATATCCATTATTAATCATAGCAAGATTTTAATTTTAAGAATTTATGATAAAAAAAAACTATTGAAGAAAGAATGTAAAGCAATTAAGAAAAGAAAGCAAATTTTGATACTAACTTTACCATCACCAGCATAATGAAAGTCGGAGTCTGTGGAAAATACCAACATACGACGAGAAACATCTCGCCAGCCAATATCCTAAAAGGAAAAGATTTAAAAATGAATGTAGAGAGATAGAGCATAGAGTTTTTGTAGGGAGTTTAACTAGTAATTAACTCCTAATGGATGAAAGAGAAAATGAAAGATCTTAATGAAATCATCATCATCATCATCATCATGATTATCACCGTTTTATGTCCATTCTTCCACACTAGCATGGGTTAGACGGGTTGTCCTGTTGTGGGCAGTGTCTGGTCGGCTGACCTTGTATTGCTCATACTGGAACTGATTCTGGCTTGATTTCTACAGCTGGATGCCCTTCCTAACACCAACCTCATTTACAGTGAGTGCTGGGTGCTTTTTTTCCCCGTGGCACCTCCACGACCACTTTGCAGTGGTAAAATCCTTGAGGGATATTATTGTTTCCTGTAAAACCTTTAGCATGGTGTTTGACTCAATCAGTCAACTGTCTACACTAGAAGAAGAAATGGTTGACAAGATCTCAGACCTCATTCGATTACTGAGTGAGGGTGATACTCATCAGATTAGACCAAGGAAACAATGTTTCCATTGGTTTTCAAATTGCTAATACGAACTACTGGTCGCAACTCCTGGCAGAAGGAGCAACATGAAATAAACTGTCTTGCTCAAGGACATAATGCATCACCCGATCTGGGAATTGAACTCAAAACCTCACGTTTGTGAATCCAGCTCTCTAACCACTAAGCCATTTGCCTTCATCAACATCATCCACAATGAATATATGTAATAGATTATGTGAGCCTATTGAGTAACATTACTCCAAGAATTCTAATATCATCATCATCATCATCATCGTTTAACGTCCGTGTTCCATGCTTGCATGGGTTTGGACGGGAGTTTTCCCACTTGAGGCAAGAGTGGTTGTCTTGCTCGCATAGGACTGTCTGGCGGGTTTTCTACAGTTGGATGCCCTTCCTAACACCAACCACATTTACAGTGTGGGGCTGGGAGGTTTTTACCGTGTTGCCTACACGGCCACATTACAGCGTGGACTGTCTGGCGGGTTTTCTACAGCTGGATGCCCTTCCTAACACCAACCACATTTACAGTGTGGGACTGGGACGTTTTTACGGTGTTGCCTACACGGTCACATTACAGCGTGGACTGTGTGTTTTTTTTTCGTGACACCTACACGATCTCATTTGTTTCGGCCTGTCTAAATTCTAATTGTTAGAAAAAAGTCATCAATATATAACAAGGTTACATAATTTATAATAAGAGAATAGCTGAGAAGATTCTAAGAACATTCTACTTACATCACATACTATGGATTGCATGATAGCATCAAACCCACCTTCTGGTGAGTCAAGGTTGCCCGATACAGGAGCTTCAAGTACTTTGTCCTAGGATGCAAAAATATTAAAGTGAAAATAATTTGATTTGAAAGTCATTTTAATAGTTCTCACCCCTCTCTCCCTTTCTCACACACACTCTTTCTCTCTCACACACACACACTCTTTCTTTCTCTCACACACACACTCTTTCTCTCTCTCACACACACACACTCTTTCTCTCTCTCTCACACACACACTCTTTCTCTCTCTCTCACACACACACTTTCTCTCTCTCACACACACACTCTTTCTCTCTCTCTCACACACACTCTTTCTCTCTCTCAAACACACTCTTTCTCTCTCTCATACACACACACACTCATTTTCTCTCCCTCTCTCACACACACTCTTTCTCTCTCACACACACTTTCTTTCTCACACACACACACACACACTCTTTCTCTCTCTCATACACACACACTTTCTCTCTCTCATACACACACACACTCATTTTCTCTCTCTCTCTCTCTCTCTCTCTCTCACACACACATTCTTTCTTTCTTTCATCAATAAAAATCTAAAATAAAGTACAATAATAATAATGTAATTATGAAGACAAATTTCAGAAGACAAACAATACTACTATATTTGTATTGTACTTACTGCAAACAATGATGCATTAAGATCTAATGTTAACTGATGCTTAAAACCATAGGCTTTAGTACACTTTGCACAAGGTTTCAGCTTTCTAAAAGAAAAAAAAAACAAAAAACAAAACATTAATATATATAGTATATCACATCACCCGGTCTGAGAATTGAACTCACAACCTTGCATTCGAAAGGTTGTGAGTTCAATTCTCAGACCGGGCGATGTGTTGTTTCCTTGAGCAAGACACTTTATTTCACATTGCTCCAGTTTATTCAGCTGTAGAAATGAGATGATAGGGTCTGGGGTCCCTATCATTCCACTGCAAAGTGGTTGTGGAAGCGCCACGGCAAAAAAAGCACCCAGCACTCACATTTCTCGGACCATGTGTGGAAAGCAGATGTAAAAGGATGATAATTGTTTCTACTTTTGGCACAAGGCCAGCAAATACCCAGTGTATTGCTGGTACTTTATTTTATCGACCCCGTAAGGATGAAAGGCAAAGTTAACCTCGGTGGGATTTGAACTCAGAATAGCAAGGGCCCTAACTCAATGCGTCAAAGCATGGCGTCCGACTCTCTACCGATACTGCCAATCCACAAGGATGATAATATTGATTAAGTATACCAAATTTACATTAGTATAAATACTTACTTTTGTTGTACAATGCTGATATAAGGAGCTACCGTTTTGTCAACAAATGATCCGAAACCCAAACGAAAGTCTTTGGTAATTTTTGACATGTCTTCAGCTGCAATAATAGTTTAGATCCAAGTTAGATTAAGTGACAAAATTTAATAGATCTGTTAAAATTTAGAGTTAAATAAACTACAGAGTTTTATACGGTCTTGAGCGCAAAACTTTGAGAGAAACCTTTCTGGGATTCACTGGTTGAATGGGTGGGGATTTGGACTATCAGTTCATGAGTTAATAGTTCAAATCTGCACAGGTGTCTCATTTTGTCTTTGGATGGGACACATAACATGTATCCTTTCACTAATCTGGCAAAATAATTATTAGATCTTCTGGGAATGTCACCTGCACTAAGCCTGACATTCTATCCACAGCTGTCGAAACCAAGCTAGAAACAGTTCTGCATGAGCAAGACACAGTCACTTGATATGACTTGTCGCAAATGGGACAACTCATCTTATCCATCTTAGCATGGAGAAATGGGTGTTAACCCTTTAGCATTTAAACTGGTCAGAATTATCTCACATCTTTCTGTTCAAACCAGTCGTAACTGGTCACTCATACTAACGTTAAGATATTGTTCTCAAAATAAATATCAAAATCTCATAAATTTGATATTATGAGAGATAATTATGTGAGATAAAGCCTTTACCGCCCCCTCACCAAAAAATACAATAGTAAATATAGAGTAATGTAAATGCTAAAGGGTTAACCCTTTATCAGTCACATTACTCTATATATATTATATTTTCATAGATTTGATATTATTTGAGATATTATGTGAGGTAATCACATAATATCTCAAATAATATCAAATCTATGAAATTTTGAAAGTATTTATTTTGAGAACAATACCTTAACATCAGTTTGAACGGCCAGTTACAGCCGGTTTCAACAGAAAAAGGTAGGGAATTCTGGCCGGTTTGAACATTAAAGGGTTAAACGATAACAATGACGATGATCATGAATGCTAAACTTACCAATGAGGTCCCCAAGACTCGCTAATTTTTCCTTGTCATCAGCCATTGAGTTAGACAAGTCCATGAGATAATATAAGTCAACAGGATAATCTTCAGCTAGCCGAAACACCAATTTAAATTTATATGGTTTATCTAAAAAAAAAATAATAAAAAATAAAAATAAATAAATAGATAAATAAATCATTTACAAATAAATAACGAAAAAAAAAAAATCACAATTGCTGAAAAAAATAAATCACAATTGCTGATAGTACATTCTTTAAAATAAAAAGCAGTGTAGACTTCTGGTGTCCTTGGCCCTAGGGCCACCTCTCTACTCACTACCATCGGCATAGAGTTGGCTACCCACAAGTGTGAGCCTTGCGAGCTGGAATGGTTTTCCAGCGCTTCTCCCTCACCATCCTCAGGGGAAATGCTGTCTCTATTCTGTCAGCCGGGGTGGCCAGTTGCCCATAATAATTGTTTCTACGTTTGGCACAAGGCCAGCAATTATCCCAGTACATTACTGGTATTTTATTTTATCGACCCTGTAAGGATGAAAGGCAAAGTTAACCTTGGCGGGATTTGAACTCAGACCACAAAGGGCTGTTACTCTATGCTACAAAGCATTGTGTCTGACACTCTACCGATACTGTCAATCCACTAGCCATTATTTTTGCCTTTCATCCTTACGGGGTCGATGAAATAAAGTACCAGTAATGTACTGGGTAATTGCTGGCCTTGTGCCAATAGTAGAAACAATTATTATGAGCAATCCATTTGCTCATAATAATTGTTCCTACTTTTGGCACAAGGCCAGCAATTACCCAGTACATTACTGGTACTTTATTTCATCGACCCCGTAAGGACGAAAGGCAATGGTTTCTTATATAGGCACAAGGCCAGCAATTTTTGGGAGGAGGGGAAAGTCGATTAAATCGACCCCAGAGCGTGACTGGCACTTTATTTTATCGACCCCGTAAGGATGAAAGGCAAAGTTAACCTCGGCGGGATTTGAACTCAGATCTTAAAAAGCCGTAAGTCTATGCTGCAAAGTATGGTGTCCGACCCTCTGCCGATACTGCCAGAGATGGGAAGACTGCTAGAGATGGAGGCAGTGACAGTGGAAGTTTGATTCCTTTGTGTTTGGACCTGGTGATATGGACTCAGATCTTAAAAAGCCGTAACTCTATGCTGCAAAGTATGGTGTCCGACCCTCTGCCGATACTGCCAGAGATGGGAAGACTGCTAGAGATGGAGGCAGTGACAGTGGAAGTTTGATTCCTATGTGTTTGGACCTATTTATTTACTGCACCACACTCACACATTAATAGATAATAAAAGTTATACTTCAGTTTTTTTTACCTTCCTATTATCTATAAAAAGCATGATATAAAAAAGAAAAATCTATGTTATTTTGAATACTATGTTAAAAAACTCAAATTTAGGGAAATAACTTCACATGGAAAATAAAAATATAAACATTTTTAGCACATTGAAAACAGAGGTAAGTTTAAACAAATTTTTTTTTTCCATATTTCAGTTTCACCTAAAAAATTGACACTTGTCAGATATGTTAAATTAAAATTATAAACCTCTTCACCACGAGTTTAATACAAAATTTTTCCTTGTGGCATAATTTAGAAAAATCTGGTAAATCTTTCTCTTCTAATGTCCAGCCTTAGTTTTCCTTTTCAGTAAGGTCCAATTATTTCCCTTTCCCTTCCTTTTCCATTTTTAAAAATATTTTCTTATTTTACATTCCATTCTTCCGTCTCAATCTAAACTTTTTTTCTCTTTCTATTTAATTGTTTTTACTATTAAAAAAAAAATGAACTTACTAGGACGGATTTTTATCTTCAGCTTTTGAGGTTGGATTTGAATAGCTTTTTGATTACCATTAGCGTTCTTTATAGATTCATTCTGTTAAAAAAAAAGTTTTCATTAGAAAAATATTCTGATGCAACTGGTTTTATGAAAATATCTTAATAAATGATAAATTTTCTTTCTTTCTACAAAATTAAAGAGTATCATAAAAGAATGTGTTAGGATCAATCAGCTTGGCAGACAACAGCTTACAGAAAGCAACACTCTTGATTTAAATTAAGGTTGTTTATAGCATAACACCCATGCATAACATCTAGCACAGATAGATGAATTGAGTCATTGGGAAACTGAATGCTTTGAGAGTGTATATAAGAGATACAACTCTTCTTTGCCCATTTATTCCTGAAAGGGTCTTTGGGGCAGAGTCCTCAAACACATGTCTTGTATCTAAAAAATTCGGATTTTGAGATACAACACATGTGATATAATCTGAGGATCTTTCAGATGGTAAGTCAGTATCATAACAATATTTAAATGGATGCGGGTACTGTCAGAAACAACCGTCTCCAACTGATACGGCTGGATCCCCCAAGCATGATCACTCATGGCTGTTATCCAACTATCTTGCTTGGGTCTACCCCTGGGTCTTCTGCTGGTTGGTTTTGCCAGTAAAATCTGTCCAACAATTCTTTCCAGAGATATTCTAACCACATACCCATAGTATTGGAGCTGTGATCTCTCAATTCAAAGAAGTAGTGGCTCCACCGGGAGTGACTCTCTGATTTCCAAACGACGCCCTTTATCGAGTAATGTTACTCCAAAGATCCTTTGTAGGAATCCCGTTTCGGCCGCTTGTATTCGCGATCATATTCTTTCAGTCATTACTCAAGCTTCATGACCATAGGTAAGGGTTGTCACAAAAACCAAATTGATGATTGCATTCATTTAAATATTTTTATGATATTGGCTTACCACCTGAAAGATCCTAAGTTTATATCACGTGTTGTATCTCAAAAATTCCTGTAGCATTTAACTGAGAAACAAATCTCCAACAGCTTGAGTGGACATCATTGTTGAACAGTTCTAAATCATTATTACATACAACTATCCCACATCTTTAAGACAGCCACTTTTCAAGTTTTAAAGACTTTGCGTAATGACTCATTCTCTCTTATATACACATATATACACCAGGTCCGAAAAACAAAAAAAATCAAACTACCACTGTCACTAAAATGGTAAAAAAGTGAATATTATTATAAATAAACAGTTTAACATTGTCAACTTTTCCAAAAGATATTCCAACATCTTACCTTGACAGAATTCACTGAGTGATCAGGATTGTCAATAAAATCCTCACAGCCATTCTTAATAAGAACTTTTATATTATCACAGCGTTTATGGGGAAAGACCTAGAAAAGTAAAACATAACAGATAATCAAGACGCTGACTTACTGTATTAACCCTTTAGCAATTACATTACTTTATATTTACTATTGTATTTTCCTGATAAAGGTTTTTAACCCTTTAGCAATTACATTACTCTATATTTACTGTTGTATTTTCCTGATAAAGGTTTTTAACCCTTTAGCTACATTACTCTACATTAACTGTTGTATTTTCCTGATAAAGGTTTTTAACCCTTTAGCAATTACATTACTCTATATTTACTGTTGTATTTTCTTGATAAAGGTTTTTAACCCTTTAGCAGTTACATTACTCTATATTTACTGTTGTATTTTCTTGATAAAGGTTTTTAACCCTTTAGCAGTTACATTACTCTATATTTACTGTTGTATTTTCTTGATAAAGGTTTTTAACCCTTTAGCAGTTACATTACTCTATATTTACTGTTGTATTTTCTTGATAAAGGTTTTTAACCCTTTAGCAGTTACATTACTCTATATTTACTGCTGTATTTTCCTGATAAAGGTTTCTAACCCTTTAGCTACACTACTCTATATTTACTGTTGTATTTTCCTGATAAAGGTTTTTAACCCTTTAGCAGTTACATTACTCTATATTTACTGTTGTATTTTCCTGATAAAGGTTTCTAACCCTTTAGCTACACTACTCTATATTTACTGTTGTATTTTCCTGATAAAGGTTTTTAACCCTTTAGCAGTTACATTACTCTATATTTACTGTTGTATTTTCCTGATAAAGGTTTCTAACCCTTTAGCTACACTACTCTATATTTACTGTTGTATTTTCCTGATAAAGGTTTTTAACCCTTTAGCAGTTACATTACTTTATATTTACAATTTTATTTTCCTGATAAAGGTTTTTAACCCTTTAGCAGTTACATTACTTTATATTTACTGTTGTATTTTCTTGATAAATGCTTTATCTCACAGAAAATCGATTAATTCTGGTTTTTAAAAAATCAACAGAGACAACCTAGAAAAATTACTCATTTTCCAACCCCAAACTTTTTCCAACCAGCCCCCATTATTTGGGGCTCAAGAGTCGGTAATAATGGTTTCTGATTTAGTCATAATGCCAACAATTTTGAGGGAGGGGAAAGTCGATTAAATCAACCCCAGTGCATTACTGGTACTTTATTTTATCGACCCTGTAAGGATGAAAGGCAAAGCTAACCTTGGTGGGATTTGAACTCAGAACGTAAAAGGCCGTAACTTTGTGCTGCAAAGCATTTTGTCAGACGCTCTACCAATACTGCCAACCCACCACCCAATAATGCTGAAATTTAGTATAGTTACACTAGAGAACTGGATAGAAAATGGAAAAGTCATTGTCTGAGTAAATTGTAGGCTATTACTGGAAACCATCAAAATGCCTGACTCAATGGTACACCAATACTGCTTACATTGTTAGACATGTTCTTCTATAGGTATTGTTAGAATACAATCAGGAAATGTTCTATGAAGCACTAGAAGGCAGCAAATATATCATTATCATAAGAGAACTTGTGTTTCTACGCAGCTATCCAATTTTAATTAAGGACATTAAAAGAACAAGGAAGTTGAAAAATGCTTCTTTGAAATTATTTTATCTATTCAAAGAAGGTACCGAGATTTATTCAAGCATGGTACTGAAACAGTCGAGTCTCTATAATGGCTATCTAAATTCTATGCCACTTAACCCCTTAGCATTTAAACCAACTGTATCCAACCAGAATTCTCTCACCTCTTTCTGTTCAAACTGGCTGTAACTGGCCACTCATACTGATATTAAGGTATTGTTCTCAAAATAAATAACATCAAAATCTCATAGATTCGATATTATGTGAAATAATTATGTGAGATAAAGCCTTTACCTTGAAAATAAAATAGTATATATAGAGTAATGTAAATACTAAAGGGTTAATGACTCTACATTTCTATATACAACAGGTACAAATATTCAAGACATTCTATTAAAAGAAGGTTATCTCTGTGGTTTCTTTTGCGTATTCTAAAACAGGTTCTGTTTATCTAAATCTACTTAAAGAGTAGTTGTTACTAAAATGGACCACAAGATGTTACAAACTTGCAATCAGAAATGTAAATATATATATTTATATAAACATTCAACACACATTAGTGTTAAAAGAAATGTTAAATATTCCTAAACATTCATGTCATCATCATCAATGTTGTTGTTGTCATCATCATCATCATCATCATCACCACCACCACCACCGTTTTAGGTCCATTCTTCCATGCTAGCATAGGTTAGACGAGTTTACCTCTTGTTGGCAATTCTAGGTCAGCTGACCATGCCTTGCTTATACAGCACTGATTTTGGCTTGGTTTCTACAGCTGGATGCCATTCCTAACACAAACCCTATTTACAGTGAGTACTGGGTGCTCATGTAAAAATAAATATTAAATATAAATGGAATTAGATTTTCTATCCCTTTTCCCAAAGAGAATCATAAACAACATAGCTTTTAGGTTTTTTTCTTGATAGGACTCTTAAATCATGTCAATAACATGTAGGAGTCATGACAAAAAGCACCCAGTCCACACTGTAAAGTGGTTGTGTAGGTGTCATGACAAAAAGCACCCAGTCCACACTGTAAAGTGGTTGTGTAGGAGTCATGACAAAAAGCACCCAGTCCACACTGTAAAGTGGTTGTGTAGGTGTCATGACAAAAAGCACCCAGTCCACACTGTAAAGTGGTTGTGTAGGTGTCATGACAAAAAGCACCCAGTCCACACTGTAAAGTGGTTGTGTAGGTGTCATGACAAAAAGCACCCAGTCCACACTGTAAAGTGGTTGTGTAGGTGTCACGACAAAAAGCACCCAGTCCACACTGTAAAGTGGTTGTGTAGGTGTCACGACAAAAAGCACCCAGTCCACACTGTAAAGTGGTTGTGTAGGTGTCACGACAAAAAGCATCCAGTCCACACTGTAAAGTGGTCATGTAGGATCATGACATAAGGCACCCTGTTCACACTTTAAAGTGGTCATGTAGGAGTCACAACAAAAAGCACCCAGTACACTCTGTAAATGTGGTTGGTACTAAGAATGGCATTCAGCTGTAGAACCCAAGCCAAAATCAGTTCTGTATGTGCAAGACATGGCCACCTGACATAGCATAGCCCACAACAGGACAACCCGTCTAAACCTTGCTAGCATGGAAAAATTGATGCAAAACAGTGAAGATGATGATGATGATGTTGATGATAAAATAAATGGAATTAGATTTGCTATCCCCTTCTCCCAAAGAGAATCTTAAACAACATTGGTTTTGGGTTTTTTCTTGATAGGGCTCTTAAATCATGTCAATAACATGGCAACCTCTTCAGAGCTGGCCTCATGATAAAATACATCCAGTACACTTGTATAAGATGTTGGTATAATGAAGGGCAGCCAGCTGTAGAAATAATGCCAAAAATTGTAATGTATGAGTGAGACATAGTCCTCTGGACCATTTGGGACAGCAATAACTCCAAATGAGAACTGGTTCAGATTGTAAGATGTCCAACCCATGCCGTAATGAAAAGTGAACATAAAATGATAATGATGATGATGACGATAATTCTCAAATTAACCCTTTAGCATTTACATTACTCTGTATTTACTATTATATTTTGATGGTAAAGACTTTACCTCACATAATATCGAATCGAGATTTTGATATTATTTATTTTGAGAATAACATAAGTATGAGCAGCCAGTTTGAACAGAAAGGGGTGAGACAATTGTGGCCACATACGGCCAATTTAAATGTAGCTGCCACATGATTTAATAATCCTCTCTCACAGCTACATTTATCGAGACCATAAAACATTGCCTCAAAAAATAACACCATCATGAGTACACTTCACCAACAAAATAATCAATATTACATTTATCTCATACAATAGCTCAATTTTTCTTGGTTATAATTTGGAGTATCCATTATTAAATGATAAGCCTGCTGACGTTAGAAGAATAGGAAATAAAAAAAACTGACTTTTATATCTTTCTCAACAGCATTAGTAAAGTATGGTTGGCAACTGGAATTGGGCTGCAGACTGTTTGTCAGAAGCTAACCTTCAACTATATTGGTAACAAACGCAATAAATTTTGTTCCACATTTTTTACAACCTTTACTACACCATTTCTAGCAGGAATTTATAAAAAATAATAGTTTTCCAAATCAACATTGATTAATTATTCAAGCCTAATAAAGTTGGAATCGGTCAACAACATTCAGCTTTGAAGGTTGTTTGCTTTTTTTCCCCAAAACAGCAGTTTTCTTTCCTAATTATTCTTGTTTGCTTGTTTGTTTGTTTAAGGTTCGCAAAAAATTATATGATTAGTTATATGAAGCAAATTTCAAGTACCTTTCTTTGAACTCAATGTTTCTACGGTATTACACCCGATCAGATATTAACATTCTTTGTTATTTAGTAAATAATAAGTGTAAAAATATATGAATATATGTTAGTGTACTAACATAATATATCAATGGAATTAAGCATTAACCATTTAGCATTTACATTACTCTATATTTACTATCATATTTTCATGGTAATTATCTCACAGAATTATTTCACATAGTATCGAATCTATGAGATTTTGATATCATTTATTTTGAGAACAATACCTTAACATCAATATGAGCAGCTGGTTACAGCCAGTTTGAACAGAAAGAGGTAGAGAATTCTGGCTGGATATGGCCGGTTTAAATGCTAAAAGGTTATGGTAATTCTTACGGGGATTCGGTTAAGATAAATAAGTTACCTCTTTGCTACACCAACTACAGTCTTCTCCGGCTGTTATACATGCTCCACATGTCGGCTGTTTTTGACATACATTGTGTTTTATGTTTTCTGAAAAAAATAACAATAATAATAATAAAAATAAATAAACCAAAAACCCTCAACATTTGAAAAAAAAAAAAATTATTCAAGTAAATGTCCAACCAATTAAAAAATTAAAATAAAACAACTTAGTTTAATATTTTACCTGAAGTTACATAGTTGTTTCTACGTTAGGCACAAGGCCAGCAATTACCCAGTACATTACTGGTACTTTATTTTATCGACCCCGTAAGGATGAAAGGCAAAGTTGACCTCGGCGGGATTTGAACTCAGAATGGAAAGGGCCGTAATTCTATGCGTCAAAGCATGGCGTCCGACCCTCTACCGATACTGCCAATCCACTGTCTAAGTTACATAATATAATATAATTGTCCGACCCTCTACCGATACTGCCAATCCACTTACCTGAAGTTACATAATATAATATAATTGTTTCTACTTTTTGGCACAAGGCCAGCAATTATCCCAGTGTATTACTGGTGCTTCATTTTATCGACCCCGTAAGGATGAAAGGCAAAGTTAACCTCAGCGGGATTTGAACTCGGACCATAAAGGGTCATAACTCTTTGCTGCAAAGCATGGCGTCAGACCCTCTACCGATACTGCCAATATAATATAATATTAACCTTCTTGCCAACAACAACCCCAAACACCTTTTTGAATTCCATGTGTCTAACACCCGTGGGCATGTCTATAAAGTCAGAAAACGGTACAGCTCCCATGACTTTCGGAAACATATTTTTCATGCTCAGAGTTGCTGAAGCATGGAGCAAACTACCTGCATCAGTTGTTAACTGTTGGGTCACTGCATCCTTCTAAACGTCTATGCTTCCTGAAATTCGCCAACACTATACCTGATATTCCCCCTCCATACACATGCATGCATGTATAAATATCATGACTCATACACTGTTCACTTCACTGACATTTGTACATTATTCTATATACTATGGTATTGGATTGGCAGTATAGGTAGATGGTTAGACGCCATGGTTGGCAGCATAGAGTTATGGTCCTTTACAGTCTGAGTTCAAATCCTGCCAAGGTTAACTTTGCCTTTCATCCTTACAGGGTCAATAAAATAAAGTACCAGTAATGCACTGAGATAATTTCTGGCCTTGTGCTAAAAGTAGAAACAATTATTCTATATACTATACATGCACCTTTGATGAGTTGTAGTGCACCTGAGCACAGTACACAATTTTCATTATTATTTCATTATTATAATAGCATTTATTAATGAGAGCATCATTCTTCTGTCTGAAGTTACCTGTCACCAAATTCAACAAAGGGAGCTTCTATGCACTCTCATAGAAATAATAGCTAATGTTAATTCTTCCTCAAATTACACACTACCATCATAAAAAAGGAAGAATACAGTGGAAACTGTAATCGTAGATATATAAATTATTCGATGGGTCTTCATAAACTAAGTATTCAAATGGGGTTACTGATCTCTCAGAAGAGCTGTGGTTCTGCATCTTGCTTATATATGGTTCTGCAAACTACCAAGTGCATTTTAATGAGACACCAGCATGAGGAAGGTTCTCACATCTTTGATACAATTGAATGTTCCTCCCAAACCTTTGTTTGGTGAGCTTCCCATGGCTGGATACCCTTCCTATCACCAACCACTTTACAGCATGTTCTGAGTGTATTTATCATGTAGGCCACCAACACTCGAGAGGTTGTTGTTGGCTGCTGACACAACTGAAGAGTTCTTTCGACCCCTTTTGGCATGGTTTCTACAGTGGGGTGCCCTTCCCATTGCCAAACATCTTATAGGGTGCACTGGGTACATTTTTCATGGCTCCAACAAATTAGAGGTTGTCAGTTATTATTCCAATTGACAACTGAGGTACAGTTTGCCTTTCATCCTTACACGGGTGATAAAATAAAGTACCAGTAATGCACTGGGGTAATTGCTGGCTTTGTGTCAAAAACTAGAAAGAATTATTTCAACTGAAGTATTATCTTTGTTCTGTGGGGAGTAGAGAGAAGGAAGATAAGAAGTTATGAATGTAAGTGTGGGAAGATTTGACAGGGTGATGGGTAGGGATGGGGGTGAATCTCCCCTCCCACCCGATAACATAGGGGAGTAGTCACAGGTATGACAGGAGTTATAGAGAAGGGGGTGCAGTGATGATATGAATAGCTGAGAGGCGATAGTAGGGTATTCAATAGAGTTGGGGGAGAGGGGTGGGAACTCACCTGCGTTGGGACTTTAGGGAAGTGGGGGTGTTTGATAGAGTTGGGGGAGAGGGGTGGCTACTCACCTGCGTTGGGACTTTAGGGAAGTGGGGGTGTTTGATAGAGTTGGGGGAGAGGGGTGGCTACTCACCTGCGTTGGGACTTTAGGGAAGTGGGGGTGTTTGATAGAGTTGGGGGAGAGGGGTGGCTACTCACCTGCGTTGGGACTTTAGGGAAGTGGGGGTGTTCGATAGAGTTGGGGGAGGGGTACTCACTGGTGTTGGGATTTTAGAGAAAGGGTGTGTAGTGATGGTGATAATAGCTAAGGGTGGTGGTGGAAGGATGAAAGATGGGGTGGAGGTACCCAAGGATGGAGGGAGTAGCTATTAAGGTGTGATTATGAAGATATCTATTCAGGACTTTAAAGTAGCAGGGAGTGTAGTAATGTTAAATCTAATATAGCACACACGCTCAAACACATTAGAAATGCTTCATATCTTTCTTTTTATCATCATAGTTTCCCAGACAATTTACCATAAGTTAATTTGTTAAGTTGCCTATAATTTTAAATATTGTAACCAGACGAAAATATTTAATGCAGTGTAATAAGATATAATCGTTTCTACTTTTGGCACAAGGCCAGCAATTATCCCAGTGTATTACTGGTACTTTATTTTATCGACCCCCGTAAGGATGAAAGGCAAAGTTAACCTCGGCGGAATTTGAACTCAGATCGTAAAGGGACGTAACTATGTTGGAAAGCATGTCTGACCCTTTACCAATATTGCCAAACCACCATAAGATATAATGATAGTATCCTATTTTGGTAAAATGAGTTACATCAAATTCCCACCTATACCTCACTGTTAAAACTAGAGAAAGATCTGGGGGGAAGTATTTAAAAAATTGTGTGTAGGCATGAGCCTGGGTGTGAAATACAGACATATGCAAATATTTAGTATATTAAGGATATAAAGAAAATGTCAAATGTTTTATAATGGGACATAACTCCACCTCTCCCCACAACAACTAATAACATAATCACAGATATTAACATGACCTAGTAAGGCATGTTAGGTTACAGATGGAAATGCTAGGCAAGTTAGAAAATATAAATATATTTCTCATAATTTATATGAAGATAAATAAGTTGGTCTTGATCATCTGGATAAATTTTACCATCTTTGTTTCTTTCATTTCAGCTAATTTTTGTTTACACTTTGCCCCCTCCCCCTCCACTCACCCAACATTATTGAAAGAGTAGCTATCATTACTACCGCTCTCATTAACCTCTTCGGTGCCATAGATGAGATAACTCATCTTAACATGTATGCATTCCAGTGATAACTCATCCTAACATGTTTTAACTATTTTCCAATAGTTCATAATTTCAAAGCTAGATGGAGTTACTAGTTTATTGATGTGACGTTTGTCAAATCATTCAGATATGTGTTTTTAATAAATGTTTGTTTTAAAAAAATAGTCATTTTACTGAAAAAAAAAACCCCAACACAGCAACTGTAGCTGTGTAAAATATACATTGCAGTCAACAGGTTAAATACATAACATACAACAAGTTGTACATGTTTTCTGAAGCTTCTGTTTTAATATGAAAATATTCAGAATAGATGGAAAGACAAATTTTCTGGACAAAGGAATCACAAAAGGATTTTATAGAATATATTTTAGACATTAAAGGAAAAAAAAAAAATCAAAAAAATTTTTGTTGCATAATGCAAACATTGCTAGTGGTACCATATAGCCCAGTAAAACCTGCCCCATGGTCGAGTAGTCGGTGACTAAACCAGCTCCCCCAACAGACCCTGGTCTGGTGAAGAGGGTAGGTGGAACTCCAGCAACACAAAAAACAAGAGCTGTTAAAAGGGTGGCTGAATTCCTCAGAGTCACTGGCCATCCACCCCAACTATGCGTTAAATAGCCTCACCAACCTGCAATTGGCCAAACTTGGTGAGTATGGCATGTGGTTAGAATATCTCAGGAAAGAATCGCTGGACAGATTTTATGGGAAAAACCAACTGGCAGGAGACCCAGGGGTAGACCCTGGGCAAGATGGTTGGATAACATCCATAAGTTTGGCTGGTCGCACTTGGGGATCCAGCTGGATCAGTTGGAGATGCCTGCTTCTGACAGGACCCGCTGGAAGGAGTCTTTGAGGACTCTGCCCCCACGACCCTCTCAGGAATAAGTGGAAGCAGAAGAAAATTTTAAGAAGATTTTAAAAGTAATTAACAATCAATATACTACTTTATCATTAATCTGTCACAGCAGTTTTTGTTGACTTAAAAAGTAAGTAAATTGTGTCAAATCAGCTATAATTAATGCTTTAAATCTAAATTACAACAGATCTTTATTTGATCTTTCGGATGTTATTGCATATTTAACATAGTTCTTACATGTAATGCAAGTAAAGTCTAGTAACTCCAAAGGCTTCCTTCCGCCTACACAGCCTGAGTCACACGCTTATATATAAATATATGTGTGTGTGTGTGTGTATATATATATATATATATAACAACAACAAGCTTCATTAAACAGTTTTCATGAGATATCATAAGTTGAAGAACTTACTCACAGAATACCCTATAAATAGCAAATCTGGCAAGAATTGCTGCTAAACTTCAAATATGCATCACTAGTGAGATAGAAATAGTAGCAGGCAGATATGTGAGAGAAGGAAACCAGCCACTAGTGAGTAGGCAGCAAGATAAACCAGAAACTGCTTCTGTTTTTTCATTCCCTGCCTTATAAAACATCTGAATGTTTAAGCAAGAGAAGTAGCTAAACTTAGACTTTAAAATATACATTAAAAGATTAAGATATTTTCTCTTCTCTTCCTCTCTTGGTTACATACTTAATTTTTTTGGTGGGGAATGAGAAACTATTACTTAAAACAACTTATATGAATATATCTATATCTTACAAAATCAAAACTGAAATAATATTAATGTATATTAAGATATAGTTGATGTTACAACATTGTATCACATCACAATGATTTAGTGTTAAAGAGTAACAAGCATTTATTTTATGAAGAATATTTTTCTTTTCTGAAACAATAGACAGAAAAGCAGTCCAACTCTTCTCAAAGACACACATTTCTATAGGAAAATAAGGCAAGATTAGATCAGAAAGAAAGAAAGAAAGAAAGATAAATAGCCATCTGTTGTTAATTACTAAAGAAAGCAGCATACAGTGTATATCAAAAGTAAAACAATAAGAAGTATATAAGTATTCACACATTTATTTATTTATATATATATATATATATATATATATGTGTGTGTATATATATATATAAGTGTGTGTGTATATATATATATAAGTGTGTGTGTATATATATATATAAGTGTGTGTGTGTGTGTATATATATATATATATATATAAATATATATATATAAGTGTGTGTGTGTGTATATATATATATATATATACGTACATATATATACATATATATATATATATATGGTTGTTTATTTTTATTTGTTCATTTATTTTTCTATTGAGAAAACAGTGGGAAAAATTACAAATCTGAGAAAATGTCTTTTTATAGTCAGAAAGCTGAACCATATGTGGTTTGGTTGGAGTAAGAAGTCAATCCACTCCAGTCAAATATTTCTATATATATACCTTGGTTAAGGAATGAATTAAACGGAATATTTTTGTGTTTTGTTTTGTTAAAACTTTTACATGAATTTAAATAAACTGAATAAATTGTCTCTTACAGTAGTTAAAAATACTTTCTAGACAAGTTAAAATAAAATATTTTATACAAAATTAATTGAGATTATTTTTCAGAGGTTTTGCAAGCAAAAATTCAGAAATTTTCTCAATGAACATTGTTAACTACAAGGAGATCACAACCAACTTTTATGATCATTCATAATAAATAATTGTTTCTACTTTTGGCACAAGGCCAGCAATTACCCCAGTGCATTACTGGTACTTTATTTTATCGAGCCCGTAAGGATGAAAGGCAAAGTTAACCTCGGCAGGATTTTAACCATAAAGGACCATAACTATGCTGCCAAGCATGGCATCTGACCCTCTACCGATACTGGTGCAAATCTACACCAAGCCTACGCGAGATATTCGCAAGGGACTGCACCGAGAGGGATAGAGAGAAAGAGTAACTTAGGGGAAAGAGTGCTAATGAACTTTTAAGGTAAGTAGCCTACGCCTTACTGCTATGACACTGGAACCTTCTGCTAACTTAACCTGTGACTTTCTCTTTCACATTTACTCCAATAGGCCAAAACAGAGGAGTATGAAAAGAAGGGGCTCAACAATATTTCTATGAACAATGCACACAGACAGCTAAACTGTACTTTAAACTTCTTAATTTTCTCCAAATAAAAGAAGTTTCCTGTCGGTATATTTTCGTGAGTTTTTAACAAGCACTCACAAATAAACGTTTCTCATTGGAGGTGCTATTACCAATGTTCTTACCCGTGCAATGCCGGGATTGTACAGTACTCAGGTGCACTACAACACATCAAAGGCGTATGTATAATATACAAATGTCAGGGAAGTGAACAGTGTATGAGTCATCATATACACACAGATATGTGTGTGTGTGTGTGTGTATGGAAGGGGGAATATCAGGTGTAGTGTTGGCGAATTTCAGGATGTATGGAAGTTTTGAAGGATGCAGTGTCCCGACAGCTAACAACTGATGCAGGTAGTTTGTTCATAAACAAATCCGCTTGCAAAATCAATGTTTTCAATGAAATATATCCATCATATTAAAACTAAGAAAGACAAATGTATATTTATCTCATGAAAAGACTAATAAATAATTAATAAATACCTGAAGACATTCACAAAAAATAATGTAAGAATTGACAAAGCTCAGGAAAAAAGAATATACTGGAACTAGTTAATTATTGCTTTGCTATCATGCTGAATTTATAAATCAGAATTCAAAACCCTTTGTAATTAAAATTAAAATATATTTTTTTAATTCTTTTAGTGGTTTTGGTCATAAGATTGTGGCCATGATAAGGCACCATCTTAATTTAGTCAATCATATTGATCACAGCACTTTATTTTGTCAAACTTAACTTTGATAGGTTTCAGCCAGTATTGGCCCAGGCCATGTCTAACTTAATAGCACCAACTAACTAAAATTATTAAGACACTTATACTGTAGATCCTGGCTGAGATTGAGCTCCCGACTAGTATCTCCACCATCTTTAATACCTCCCACTAGGTCACCGAGACGGCTACTAGTTTTATCAATCTATTTTTGTCAAAATGCAAACATATGCAGAGGGATGGGTGCTTCTGCAGTTTCCATCTTTCAAATTCCACTCACAAGGCTTTGTTAAACCAGAGGCTATCGTTAAAAACACTTGCCCAAGGTGACACACAGCAGGACTGAACCCAGAACCATACGGTTACCAAGCAAACTCCCTTAAATACATAACTATGCTTGAGCTTATAATTTTTTTATAATTGGTTTGATCTCAAGAAAGAAGCTGTGCTGATGGTCTTTACAGAGATGGATGATATTAACGTTCTGCTTGAACTCTTACAAATTGACAACTTCATGAAAATATGATTTTGAAGGAGAGTAATTTGAAGCCTTTGTTGTTGATATCCAGGTGAGAGAGGGGAGTGATGGGGATAGTGGAATCTACAATGTACAGACAACATCTTTTGAAGTAAAGTTTTAAGTGGACAGAAAAGTTGGACTATAAACAAAGGTTGAGAGACTTAAGAGGAATAGGATGTGTAGTTTGTGTGTTAGTAAGAGATAATGTGTAAGTTTCAGCTTCAATTGGAATTTAAGAATGTTAGGAGAGAGAATTATCTAGTAGGTTTAGTATTAGTATCTGGAGAAGTGTAGTGTTGGTGTAAATTAACCCTTTACCATTTACATTACTCTATATTTACTATTGTATTTTTGTGGTAAACGGCTTTACCTCACATAATTATCTCACATAATATCGAATCTACAAGATTTTGATATTTATTTTGAGAACCATAACTTAACATCAGTCTCACCAGCCGGTTATGGCCAGTTTGAACAGAAAGAGGTGAGAGAATTTGGCCAGATATGGCCAGTTTAAATGCTAAAGGGTTAAAGTTAGAATAACTCAGTCAGAACATTGACCAGCATGCTTGTAACACAGCAAACTCACAGGCCTTTGTATATTTTAAAGAAACAGGAGATTAAAAATTCTGTTTCAACTTCAAATAGTACTTGTACTAGTGATCAGAATTAGAAAAGTAAATAAACTGATTTAGTGAACAAAATAAACCTGACTAATGATCAGTTTGTTTAGATTTTGACTTAAGGACTCTTGGCTTCATGAATTATTTGCTCATTTACCTCTATTTAATGGGATTGATATAAGTGGTATATAAATTTGATATATGGTACTATGTTGGTAGATAATGGATGAAATTAGTACACAAGTAGAGCTAGCTAGTTTTAAAAGTTATCACGTACATATTGAATATAACTAGATTTAATTCTTCAATCATGTCAGTTCAGTTATATATTTCAAATATTTACAGAGATATTTTAATCAACTATTTGATCTAGAACCAATAGTAAACTAAAATATATCAAAAGTAATATTAAAAGTAATATTGAATATAACTAGATTTAATTCTTCAATCATGTCAGTTCAGTTATATATTTCAAATATTTACAGAGATATTTTAATCAACTATTTGATCTAGAACCAATAGTAAACTAAAATATATCAAAAGTAATATTAAAAGTAATATTGAATATAACTAGATTTAATTCTTCAATCATGTCAATTCAGTTATATATTTCAAATATTTACAGAGATATTTTAATCAACTATTTGATCTAGAACCAATGGTATACTAAAGTATGCCAAAAGTAACAACCCAGCTCTACCTGTCATCTGGAAATTAAACCAGTAGTTAAACTATAAGGGGAATTCAATGGACCTCTTCGATAGTTTCTAGCATCAACCTTTTAGCATTTAAACCAGCCATATCCAGCCTGAATTCTCTCACTTCTTTCTGTTCAAATCAGCTGTAATCAGCCACTCATACTGATGTTAAGGTATTGTTCTTAAAATAAATAATATCAAAATCTCATAGATTCGATATTATGTGAAATAATTATGTGAGATAAAGCCTTTACCATGGAAGTATAATAGTAAATATAAAATAATGTAAATGCTGTACCCGGCCAGAATTCTCTCGCCTCTTTCTGTTCAAACTGGCCACTCATACTGATGTTAAGGTATTGTTCTCAAAATAAATAATATCATAATATCATATATTCGATATTATGTGAGGTAAAGCCTTTACCACAAAAATATAATAGTAAATATAGAGTAATGTAAATACTAAAGGGTTACAAAATGAATTAAATTTTATTGCTGTTACAAACACTGGTTCATTGAACAACTCCACAAAAATGATTCCATATGATAAACAAAATATAAATAAACATCATCATCAACGTTTAACGTCCGTGTTCCACGCTTGCATGGGTTTGGACGGGGGGTTTTCCCACTTGAGGCAAGAGTGATTGTCTTGCTCGCATAGGACTGTCTGGCGGGTTTTCTACAGTTGGATGCCCTTCCTAACACCAACCACATTTACAGTGTGGGGCTGGGAGGTTTTTACCGTGTTGCCTACACGGCCACATTACAGCGTGGTCTGTGTGTTTTTTTGTCGTGACACCTACACGATCTCATTTGTTTCGGCCTGGATGGTGTGGCACCAACACAACTTTACATTACATAGAAGGGGGCCGTGTGGATGGGGTGGTGGGGCGGGGGTGTATTTTGTTAGAGATGCCTACTGACTGTAGTAGGTTTTACTATGTATTTAGGTAAGGCGGGTCTTCTCTATTACTGAGTACCGCCAAAGGTCTATGATAAATAATTAAAAGCAAATTCAATAATTATTGTCACTGATTTCTATAAGAATCTGAAGAAATCTCTTCAAATCTCTTCAGTAGTACATGAAAATATCATTGAGCTAACAGATATAATCAGTATATAATTAGAAAATTATTAATCAGTTCTATAAATCAGCTGTACATGGAATGGTGAACTAAAATGAGGAAGCCTAATCAGACTGGCAATTTGCCTAGACATACTTGCATGGTGGGAAACAAAAATATGTGAGCTCAACCAAATAGAAAACTACACGAGTTTGTGTTGAATCAAAATGAGACAATTATTACAGCTTAATTAAGTGAATCTCTAATTAACCGTTCATATAAACACACTAATTATTCTTTTACAAACAAGACATACGACATACCGATATCTCCCCTTCGTTATTTTTGTCTGTGTTTTTATATCTTCCCAATTGTAGTAGTAATAGTAGTAGTAGTAGTAATAGTAGTAGTAGTAGTAGTAGTAGTGGCACTCCGTCAGTTACGACAAAGATTGTTCTGATTGATACGATCAGCAGAACAACCTGCTCATGAAATTAACGTGCAAGTGGCTGAGCATTCCACAGACAAGCCTACCCATAATGTAGTTCTCAGGGAGATTCAGCATGACAAAGGATGTGACAAGGCTGGCCTTTCAAATTACAGCTACAACATATTTTTGCCAGCTGAAATAAAGTGTCTTGCTCAAGGACACAGTGCACCGCTGGGAATCGAACTCATGATCTTACCATCTTCAGCCGAATAATCTAACCACAAAGCCACGCACCTTCACTTTGTACTTTGATCACGTCATAATTAACAAGAAATTGTAATATGATGATGATGATTGACAGTATCGGTGGAGCATCGACCACCATGCATTATGGCATAGAGTTACGGCCCTTTACGATCTGAGTTCAAATCCTGTCGAGGCTAGCTTTGCCTTTCATCCTTACAAGGGAGTCAATAAAACAAAGTACCAATAATGCACTGGGATCGATTTAACCGTTTAGCATTTAAAGCGGCCATATCTGGAAAGAATTCTCTCACCTCTTTCTGTTCAAACCGGTTGTAACCAGCCACTCATACTGATGTTAAGGTATTGTATTCAAACTAAATAACACCAAAATCTCATAGATTCCATGTTATGCAAGATAATTATGTAAGGTAAAGCTTTTACCTTACATAAGTAAATATAGAGTAATGTAAATGCTAAAGGGTTAATCGACTTTCCCCTCACCCCAAAAATTGCTGGCCTTGTGCCAAATCAAATGCAGAAACAGTTATAAAGTAAGATGAACAGTACATAGTGAGTGGAATATATGCTACAGAGGAAGACTTTTTAATGAAGAGAGTGTTCTAGTTTAAATTGTATACTAGTTTCTCAAGTGATGCTGAAAAATTGACCTTAACTATTTCCATATAAATAGGCCCTGAGAATAGTTAGTGATTTCGGTAGTGTTTACAATTGTTATAACTTCCCACCTTATAATGGTTGCCACCCAGTTATAATAAAACATTTCTCAAAGAAAGATATATCATAATCTTATTTGGAAAATTTAAATTATATAGTAAAACGAAAAAAACATATATTATCAAGATCTTCAGCTAAATATATACATTTTAATTGAGGGTTTTTTTGTGTTTACAATTAGTCCTTCCTATATTTATATAATTGTAAAGTACTCATGTTTATGTAAGTGTGGGAATGATTAATTGAAATTAGGACAAACTTTAGTATAATATTTGACAACACATTAATGTAACATTCTTAAAAACAAGATTTTCTAGAAATATATCTTAGTTTATCAGGTTTCACTAGAATTGTGGTTTTAATATTTTAAAGAATTGATATGTCTGGACATTTTATCTATTTAGTCATAGTTATAAAATTAATTGCAGTTAATTTATATAACTAAAGATATTTAATAAATTACCCAGTGTCTTAAAGTATTTATTTTAATTATTAAACAAAATTAAAAATTACTTTTAGTAATCCATTTCAAAGTCCCATTCTACAGAGCTCAAAATCAAGACATCAAAAAGAAAAAAAGAAAATTTTTAGTACTTAACCAAAAAAACCTAACTCCTGATGTTAAAAATTAAAAGCTAAACCAAAATATGTTCAAGTGTTTACTTACTCTTAACTCCTGTACCACATGAAACCACACATTAGCAAGACATTGTGGAAAAGTACAAACAACACTGTATACTTCACATTAAATATTAAAGTCTTTACTCTAATACTGCAAATCTTTTACAACAATCTGTCCACTAGTAAATATACTATACACATTTGAATTAACAAACCCATTTTAAGATATATTTTGCTAAAACATTACAAGACTTTAACCCTTTAACATTTACATTACTCTATATATACTATTACATGCAAGGCACCATTGAAAATGGACGCAGGAGGGGACGCCAATGCAAAAAATGGATGGACGATGTCAAAGAATGGATGCAAATGACTACACCAAACTGTTGATAGACTATTTTGAGTGTCTGCTGCTTCTGCAGTAAGCCCCCCCCCCCCCAACGGCTACAGAAGTCAAGGGACTGATGATAATATTTACTATTGTATTTTTTTGGTAAAGGCGTTACCTCACATAATTATCTCACATAATATCATATCTACAAGATTTTGATATTATTTATTTTGAGAACAATACTGTAACATAAGTATGAACAGCTGGTTATGGCTAGTTTGAACAGAAAGAGGTGAGAGAATTCTGGCCAGATATGGCCAGTTTAAATGCTAAAGGGTTAACCCTTTAGCATTCACATTACTCTATATTTACTATTGTACTTTATCAGTAAAGGCTTTATCTCACATAATTATCTCATATAATATTGAATCTATGAGATTTTGATATTATTCATTTTGAGAACAATACCGTAACATAAATATGAACAGTCGGTTATGGCCGGTTTGAACAGGAAGAAGTGAGAGAATTCTGGCCAGATATGGCCGATTTAAATGCTAAAGGGTTAAGAATTAACAGATGAATATCAATAGTATCTTGAAATATTTTTTGTCATATCCAGATTTATTTGAACACTGAAATTCACTGCCTTCATCACTTAATAAGTAACATGTCATCAAAATCATAAGTTTTGTATTTTATCTTTCCAATATGGTGGCTAAAGCTATTTCTTTGTTTTCGTGCTTTTTCATGAATTTCCTAACTTTTTTCACAATTTAGTTGACTGCCAATTTAGACACTCAGTTTCTTTGTTCCAATGATTAATATTTCTATGTCTCCAATTTCTACAATAGTGCTGTGTTAATAAATCTGATCTTTCTCATAACATTACACATTCCTGTAACTCTTGGTGGAGTCGTAGAGGTGCCGCATTGGCATACAGCATTTCTAAGGCATTTTTAAATCTGGCGGCAACCATCTCCTCTCTAGGTCTGAATACAGCAGCTTTCTTCCAGAGAAGGACAGAGAAAGAGAGACAGAGGAAGAATCGACCCCAGTACTTGACTGGTACATTTTTATTGATCTTGAAGTGATGAAGGTGCGTGGCTGAGTGGTTAGAGAATTGGATTTGCAATCGTGAGGTTGTGAGTTCAATTCCTGGACCGGGCGATGCGTTATATCCTTGAGCAAGACACTTTATTTCACGTTCTCCTTCTACCTGGAGTTTCAACTGATAGATAGTATCAGCAATTGGAAAGACCAATGGAAACATTGTTTCCTCGGACCAATTTGACGAAAGTCGATCGTTCCTTAAGAAGAGATGAAAGGCAAAGTTGGTGCTAGGAAGGGCATCCAGCTGTAGAAACCAAGCCAAAATCGGTTCTGTATGAGCAAGACGTGGTCATCTGACCTGGCACTGCTCACAACAGGATAACTCGTCTAACCCAGCGTGGAAACATGGGCGCTAAATGGCGATGATATTATTATTATAATTTTATTGTTTTTGCCTAATATTTGTTATATCTTACTAAGAAACAGTGTCCTAACAGATTCTTCAGCTATACCAGTAATAAAAACTCCAAACAAACAAAAAATAAACTAAAACAAGCAAGCTGTTTTTTCCAGCGTCATGCAGCATTTTTCTAGGCATGTCATCTGTGAGTCTAATAACATATTTAGCGCAGTTAGTATTATAACATTTAATTAGCAATAATTATGTAGCAGGGAGGAAAAAACAACATTAGCTCAATGACTAATATTTCAACAAGAGTGAAGTTTGTCATATTTTGCTGTTATGGCTAACATCAATTAATGTTACATAGGTAAAGTAATTATAATTTCATGGGGATTACACAAAATAATGAAATAAATAGTAATTTTGAGAATTATAATAGTTATTAACTTAAAAATAAAAAGATTAAAACAAATTCCTCCTTTGTAAATTTATAATAACTATGAAAGCTAATCTCAAATTACTGAAGCCCATAGAGGAGATGATGAAGGGCAACAATAAGTGGTGGAAAAGACCCATCCAACCCAGAATAAGCGGGGTGGGAGTGGAATAAGTGTGTGTGTGTGGGGGGGGGGGTCGGGGTTTGGTAATTTTTTTAGGTTGTTTCCGTTGATTTTCTTAAAAACTAGAATTAGTCATTTAGTTTACATATTGAGATCCCCAATCTATCCTATTTATTTTATAACGTATGGGATTTTGTCTTGTATAATGTTTTTTAATGTATAAAGAAAATGAATTATCGCAAGAATGCTACCACTTAAAATAAAATTTCGGAGAACATAGATAAGTAAATTTTAAATATGTGGGAGATGGAAATAAAAGCACGGGGGCTGCTAAAAAGTCTCACAGGTTTTCTACAGCTGGGTGTCTTACCCATCATCAACCACTTTACAGAGTGTACTAGGTTTGTTTATCCTGAATATCAGGCATATCAAACTGAGGGTCCCCCCAAGGGCCACATAGGTCATATGTGTTGTTTGAGGGCCACATGGGTCACGTATGTGTGTTGTTTGAGAGCCACATGGGTCACATGTGTTGTCTGAGGGTCACATGGGTCACATATGTGTTGTTTGAGGGACACATGGGTCACATATGTGTGGTTTGAGGGCCACATGGGTCACATATGTGTTGTTTGAGGGCCACACATGACAACTAATTGCGCACATTACAACTAATTCTTTATATTTTATATTACGAAGATAAAACATGCTCGTGCTGTAAAAGCCTTTGTGCGAGCCGCATGCTTGACATGTCTGCTGTAGATCATTAACACAAGAGATGTCGTGCTCTTGACACAACTGAAGAGTCCCCAACCCCTTTTTTGGCAAGGTTTCTACATATGAATGCCCTTCCTATTACCATCGACTCTACTGGGTGTATTGAGTGCATTTTTCATGGTACCATAACTCTCAATATTTTGAGTGTTCTAACTGTTCAAGACAAACAGATTAAATGCTAGATATTATATTAATAAATATTTGGCACATATCCAGAGAAACAACCCTGGACATGTGCCAGTCTTATCAGGCCTCTTCAGTAAAGCATAAATTTCTCTATTAGGTAAACAACATTGTAAATCTATTTTGCAATTCATTTTGCAACCAAGCGAATACCCTCCATCAGGCATCTACCATACTCTGAGTGCCTTGCTTCCCTGGGCAGGGATACATTGAAGCTCCGACGCCTGGCAACTGACTTGGTAAACACCCACAAAATTGTTAACCATCTTGCCAACAACAACTCTGAGTACCTTTTTGATTTCCATGTGTCTAACACACGTGGACATGCCCACAAAGTAAGAAAACAGCACAGCTCCCATGACTTTCGGAAACATTTTTTCACGCTCAGAGTTGTTGAAGCATGGAACAAACTACCTGCATCAGTTGTTAGCTGTCGAGACACTGTATCCTTTAAGGCCTCCATGCTTCCCGAGATCCGCCAACACTACAGCTAACACATACACACATGTACTTTCCTGACATTTGTGTATTATTCTATGTACTATACATACACCTTTGACGAGTTGTAGTGCACCTGAGCACTTTACACAATAATTTCATTATTATTATTATTATTAACTCTTTAGCATTTAAACCAGCCATATCTGACCAGAATTCTCTCACCTTATTCTGGCTGGTCAGTCTGATGTTAAGGTATTGTTCTCAAAATAAATAATACCAAAATCTCATAGATTTGATATTATATGAGATACTATGAGAGATATTATGTGAAATAATTATGTGAGGTAATAATTATATGGAGGCACATGGCTTAGTGGTTAGAGCATTGGCCTTGCAATCGAAAGGTTTTGAGTTCAATTCTCAGATCGGGTGATGTGTTGTTTCCTTGAGCAAGACACTTTATTTCACATTGCTCCAGTTTACTCAGCTGTAGAAATGAGATGATAGGGACTGGGGTCCATATCATTCCACTGCAAAGTGGTCGTGGGGGTGCCACGGCAAAAAAGCACCCAGCACTCACTGTAAATGAGGTTGGTGTTAGGAAGGGCATCCAGCTGTAGAAATCAAGCCAGAATCAGTTCCCGTCCCACCCTTGCAAGCAGGGAAAAGTGGACGTAAAAATGAAATGAAATGATGATGAAAGCCTTTACCATGAAAATATAACAGTAAATATAGAGTAATGTAATGCTAAAGGGTTAATCCGGTGTGAAATATTTGTATATTTGAATAATTGGCCTTGGTTATTTCTTTCTTTTATAATATGCAAATAATCTATCTATTCCTGTATCATACTGTACATCTACTTACCAATTCATTCATCACTACTACAGCAACTACAGTGAAGTTTATGCTTTGCTGATGAGGTCCGTCGTCTCCCCTATTTGCTAATATAATTAAAATAATATTAGTTACTGAGCTAATGTTATGCATTCTTTATAGAATAATTATTTCTCATTCAATAATTTTCTATGTTGCCTCCATGAAATATGTGAATGCTAACATAACTGGGTGACATCTTTGAGTAATTACCCTCACTGATTTATTGTTTTTTTAATATATTTTTTTCTAAGTGATGGTCTAGCTAACTCATATACTACTAGGCTTTTCCTCGCCTACCACTGGCTTGTGTAAAGACTACTAACAACCCAAAATCTCACTCAGTGTTTCAAGAACAGTCATCTGTTGTATACTATGACCAATGCTTTTGATTTTTTTCTGTCAAATTTTCAATATGCTACTGCTTAGTATATAACAGAAGTAAACCTCGTCCAGATGCTTTCAATATCTCAGTAAATATCCCACAGCTCTGAATCTATATTAAACTTTATTGCCTTAACTGTATTGCTTATCATATCTTGTCTAATCTCAACAGCTGGTTCCTTTCTTGGTTCCAATGGGAATTCAGCCTAGTTTGCCCACATACATTCTATATTTAGCTACTTTTCACAGTAACATTTTAGACATCTTTTTATAATTACTAAAAACAAGGACACTCATATAATTTCAGATATTTTTTATAGATATCCATATTTGACCTACCTTTATTGGATATTGTAATATAATAACATAGATTTTATCTAACCACAAACAAGAGTGCTTTTATAATTTTAGCCCATATTATTCAATATTGGGAGTGTGAATTGTTGTTACCAGACAACCAGCAAAAGAGTTGGCAGTTCACATTCTATCATGAATACTACATTCTTTCTCTAACACCACATTAACTGCAAAAGGGGTGTGTGTGCGTGTGCGTGTGTGTGCGTGTATCCGAATTTTCCTGAAGAAAGACTTTTGTCTGAAACGTCAAAACCTCCTCCATTTCCACCAAGTGTGAACCTAATATAACTGTGTAAAAATTGCCTCCTGTTTGTTTCATTTATTAACTATATATATCATAGTAATGAGATAAAGACACACAATAAGTTATGTCAGATAATACCTTTTCATTTGATATATATATATATATATATATTCAATACTGTCATGTACATATATACACACAAATGCTCATACATTTAACCTCTTATGGCTGAGTTCACTTAGTTCAAGGACTCTAGGTAGTATAATTCATTGTAAATAGATAGCAGAGACAGTGGCATTATGGAATTGATAAATAATTCATTAGTAAGTTGTGATGAGTTAAATTCTTCTTATGGGAAAATTTACTTATGATAGAGAGTGTCTTATACAAAGCATAGACAGATATTTCAACAGTCAGAGAAGTTGATAGACATCTCATCATGATCATCATGATCATCATCATGTTGACATCCGTTTTACTCCGCTTGCATGGGTTGGACATGTCCTTTTCAGCACAGCTTCTCTCCACTCACCGCATTCCTTTGCGCTCTCCTCTGCGAGTCTCAGCGATTTGACATCAGTTCTCATTACCTCTGCCCAGGTTTTTCTTGATCTATCCCTACTGTGGCTTCCCTCCACTGGGATTTCCTAGTATTTCTTCATCCAGCAATCATCATCCATACATATCACATATCCATACCAATGCAGTCTTCTCTCTTGCATACCCCTTTGGATTCCTCTTAAACCTAGTTTCTCCCTTAGTTCATTCAAGCCCTGTCTGTCTCTCACATTTGTATTACACATCCAACACTGAATAGTTCCTTCATTTCACTCCTCTGAAGTCACAGCCGATGTTTCACTACCATGCAGCATCGTACTTCACTCAGAGGTGTCATACAGTCGACTTTTTGAACACTGGGAGGAAACCTTTTGTTGTCAACAGTAGGAGTAGCTCTCTAAACTTCTTCCATCTCATCCTTATTCTAACCTTTATGCTTTCAGGGCACCCTCCTCTGCTGCTAATTAAGTTACCTAGATAGCAAAAGGGATCAACCACTTCTATGGAACCTTCTTGAGATTGAAAAAGTTTATATCATCACCATTTAAAGTTTATTTTCCAAGCTTGCATGAGTTTTCATGTACTGAAGTTAGACTGGTCAGCTGAACTGGGACCATTTTATCATGATTCTGGCACTATCACTTTACAGAGTGGACAGGGTACTTTTTGATGTAGCTCCAGCTCTATTACCTTGCAAAATAGATTAATGTTTTAAACCAGCCATCATGATATTCCAGTCCCAACAATGTTTGGCTATCTCCAGCCATTTCAATATTCTGTTCCACTATTATTTACACTGGTTTCTGCATGAATCAGTAATCGTTTCATATCATTGATTTAGCCTGAGTTTTTTCTGTAAAGCATTGCTATAAATTTTGTTCATACATTTACTTTTTTTTTTAATGTTTAACCCTTTAGAATTTAAACCGGTCATATCTAGGCAGAATTTCCTCACCATTTTCTGTTCAAACCAGCCGTAACTGGCCACTCAAATTTATGTTAAGGTATTGTTTTCAAAATGAATAATATCAAAATTTCATAGATTTGATATTATGTGAGATATTATGTGAGGTAAAGCCTTTACAGTGAAAATACATTAGTAAATAGAGAGTTATGTAAATGCTAAAGGGTTAATTGATGATCATAATTTCTCTCTCTGATTTTCATGCAGATGTCCAGCATTGACGACCACGCATGTGGCAGGAGGTCAGAGTTTAATGGGTTAATATCTGCAAAGCAAATATTAATAAAACAAGCAGGCGGGAGGTTGCTTAGAAAGCTACATATTCGTAACAGGCAGATAGCCAGGTATGTAGATAGTAAGATATAGATAATAGCTATTTCTGTAAACAGTAAGTTAAAACAGTCACTGTTGATGGGAATAAAATTTACTTCATAGAATCTCAATAACAGCCAGTTAATTATAAAAATATAATGCATTCTTTTATAGTTTATTTCTATTATACAGACAAAATTTCAACAATGTTTAATTACTAAATATAGTTTTACAATACATTTTCTAATTGTATCTGCGTTTTTCAGAATTTAAAATGTTTAGGTTTCCATTATTTGGGGATAAAGAATAGTTTAACCCTTTAGTATTTACATTATATTTTCATGGTAAAGGTTTTACCTTACATAATTATCTTACATAATATCGAATCTATGAGATTTTGATATTATTTGTTTTGAGAACAATACTGTAACATCAGTATGAACAGCCAGTTTGAACAGAAAGAGGTGAAAGAATTCTGGCTGGGTACGGCATTTACATTACTCTATATTTACTATCATATTTTCATGGTAAAGGCTTTATCTTACATAATTATCTCACATAATATCAAATCTATGAGATTTTGATATTATTTATTCTGAGAACCATACCTTAAAACCTTTTTGATTTCCATATGTCTAACACATGTGGGCATGCCCACAAAGTCAGCAAATAGCACAGTTCCCATGACTTTAGGAAACATTTTTTCACGCTCAGAGTTGCTGAAGCATGGAACAAACTCCCTGCATCAGTTGTTAGCTGTCGAGACACTGCATCCTTTAAAACCTCCATGGAACAAACTACCTGCATCAGTTGTT